>PVKB01001594.1:6227-388387 GCA_004027205.1 Ctenodactylus gundi
GGGGGGGAATGTCAGAATATAAAAATCCACCAAGGGAGACATCCTCTGCTCTAGAAGAAGACCTCAAAAATGGAATTTTTTAAAAGCCTATATTTAGATAAAGGTAATCCCAAGTGCTTGGCAAAAGCAATAGAAAACCCTGACCTAAACCTATGATTACTTGTAAAAATGCTTTCTCAAACACAACCAGTATACATTCAAAGATAAGCAAGTATACAAGGTGATGAAACTACTTGAGAAATGAGGCCAAAGGAAAACCTACTGAAGTCTGGAGTGGAGTTACCATGCTTATTTTGTCCAAACAGAAAAATGCAAACACTAAAAATTTTGATAGGAAAGCAGGGACTGTAAAAAGTGGCTTCATGCATCTGAATAAGAAACAAACTGAAACTCCAGAAACGAAAAAACTTCACTAACCAAAACTTAAAAATCAGGGAATATATTTATGGGCAGATTAGACAAAACTGCATACTAATTTAGTAAACTTGGAGACATCAGAAGACAATATTCCAAACCACAAAAGAAACGTTAAGGATGAAAATAATAAAAGCAGCAAAATACAAAAGATGCAAAGAGAAGATCTAACATTATACAACTGAATTCCCAGAAAGATCATTAAACCAGAGGGAAAAGCAGTATCTACAGAGACGGTATCTGGGAACTTTCAAAACTGGTGAAAGACATCAAGTCACAGTATTAAAATGCAGACCCTAAGAATAACAAAGATGAAGAAGAGGAGGGAATAAAAAGGGAGAAGAAATGGAAGAGATGGGGAAAAGAAAAGGAAGAAAGGCAAAGATAGAACCATCTAAAATCCAAAGGCAAAAGGATAAATTACTAACAAAAAGCTTGAGAAAGAAATTACTAACAAAAAGGAATAGATCGCAGATATTTCTAAACAAAGCAGCCAAAACAGTACAAAATAGTGCCTCTAAAAATTATATAGAGATGATACATATAGACAGCCAGGCCTCTAATCTACACTTCTGTGTAATGTGGGTTAAAGATATTCTCAAACAAAGTATTACAACACTTGTCAATATTAGTTTCATTTTGGGGGAAAAAGAAAATATCTACAAGGTATTCTTCAAGCAAAGAAAAATTCCAGATGGAAAGCTAGGAATGCAAGAAGAAATGAAAAGAAAATGAATTAAGTCTACTGAATAATAAGAGCATAAAACAACAGAAATATATCTATGGAGTTTAGGCTATATATGCATTTTAAAACATGAAATTCATGAAATAAGCTAGAAAAATGAACTGTTTTGAAAGACCCTACATTATCCAGAGGAAAAAACAGTCTCGATTACTATTATACATTTGACAGCTCAAGAATATACATTAGAATTTCCTAAGGAAACATTAAAGGAATAGTATAAGAATATATAATCCCAAATGAACATAAAAGGAGAAAGCTAGGTATGGTGATGTATGCCTGTAATCCTAGCACTCAGGAGGCTGAGGCAGGTGGATCAAAAGTTCAAAGGCAGTTGTGCTACACAGTGAGTGTAATGCCAGCCTGAACCTAAACCTATCCCAAAAACAAAATACGAATTTTTAAAAGATTATTTTTAGAAACTCAAAGGTAGAAAAAATTAATAAATTGGTAAGCCAAATTTCTAGTTTTTTAATAATTACTGCCAACACATCTATATGCAAATTCTAGCTTCCCTCACCAACACAGAACCTGTGTAAATTTTGGTCTCTGCAGCTCTTCAACTTCTTCCCCACTGTGACTAACTTCAAAATGTAATTATTATCTTTTCTGACCTTATTACAAATACATTAATAAGCATTAAAATGTTAAAAAAAAAAACAAGAACAAAAGGCCTAAGTGGGTAACTGATTTATAAATACCTGAATGCTATAATAAAATATTAAAATATTAACTTGCCATTACTGATCTCTATGTTATTAACTTAATATGCTAAAATGATATTCTTCATGGAATCTTCTTTTAATTCATGAAGGACAGTACTCAAATATCATTAATTCATTTCCTGGTTCAGTGAAAGAAAAATTCCAAAATAAAATTATAACTTTTTCTACACTCTTACCAATGTCAGCAAGACACATGTATAATACATACCTGTCACAAAAATAACTAAATTATCTCTTTAGAACCAAAACACTTAACAAGACATAAAAACTCGAAACTCAATCTTCATATTTCTATAAGCAAATAAAAATATCTGCATGCTTACTAAATATATTTATTACTTTAGGGTGGACTGCTCATGTAGGCTTGTGAAGAGTAGAAATTTTAAAGCAGTCTGAACTCAAAAGAAGGCTATCAAAACACAGTCCTAATCTTTTTTTTTAATGAAGTAATTGGATAGTCTTTATTAAATACATATTACTTAGTCCCAGTTTTACTGCCAGAAAAACTAACACGTATAAAAGTAGACATCAAAGTGTGCAAAAAGTTAGTTGACTCCCATTATATAATAACTAGGGGGGAAAAAAACTGAGCTATTTCATTCAGAAGACTAGAAAATGGTGTCAGGAGCTTTCTTTTAATAACTGACAACAGCATGGTATAGTGGCACACACCTTTAATTCCAGTACTCTGGGAGGCTGAGTCAGGAGGATCTCCCTCTCTCTACCTCTCCTTCCTCCCTCCTTCCCTCTCTTCCCCCCCCCTCTCTCTCTCTTCCCCCCACCTCTTTTTTTCTATCAGTACCTCAGGAAAACTTACCCTGACTTCTCTAAAGCCAGTTAGTCTCTGTAGGTTTACTAGCTCCCTGCACTCCAAAAGATCTACCCACATGTTGAAAACAAGGTCACTAACTCAAACTCTCAGGCCACATAGAAGACACTCAAGAAATAGTTACTGAAAACAATTTTTTTTTTTTTTGAGACAGGGTCTTGCGCTGTGGCCCAGGCTGGCCTTGGACTCGCAGCAATCCTCCTGCCTCAGCTCCCGAGCACTGGGGTTACAGGTGTGCGCCACCACACCTGGCTTAAGTGGTACTGGGGAATCGAACCCACGTACTAAGCACTTGCTAGGCAAGCACTTTAACCACTGAGCCATTCTTTTAGACCTGAAGACAATTTATAATTCTCACTTATTATACAAAGAAACAGCTTCCCCCCCAAATTAAGTAATTTACATAGCTAGGACCAACTGAGAATTCCAGTCTGACTCTAACGCTCACGCCCTAAACTCCCATACCAACATACTACGGAAAAGTGAACTAAAAATCAGAGCTCTTTCAAATTATTATTTTTGTACTGACTTTCACTGTAAAAACAGGAGTGATATTCAGAGAGGGAAAAGAATAGTCTCTAAACATAATTAAATCACATTTGAGAATGGAATACACTTTTCAAAAGTCAAAAGGAAAGACAAACTATTACTTTCTGGTAATTAGTGGGCTGAACTGCAGCTGCAAAACCAGAATGGTTAAAGTGGAATTGCCAGCACAAACTACAAAAATGTAATCACCTGTGTCTCTCTACATGCAGCAGCCATTCTCCAAACCTTAATTACTGTAAGCCTTTTGCCAGCTTCCAACTACCTTAACATTCCTCAGTTTTTAGACAAAGTAATTTTGTTTGTTCTCAACCTGTTACTGGCTTGAACTTACTGGCCTCTTCCTTACCCATCTTTACTGGCTACACAATTTAACAGTAATTTGGTACAGATGGCAAAGGCAAAACAGAACAAATTTTGCTTGGCACCGAAGATCCAGTTTGGAAATGCTGTGGCTGGCGGTTCGCTTGGTTCCCAGTAACGCTTGAGGACTGTCTGTCAATTAATATATGACTCCAAGTGTGACATGTCTATTCACTGGCTTTTTAAAACCATGCCAGATGTTCTCAATAGGAGCTCCACGCATGGCAAACCACTGTTAAACTGGTAATAAACTATCCTTACCAGAAACAGGTACAACAAAGTTTGACAGCCCAGCAGAAAACCATGAGCAGGCATGGCACCAAGGCTCAGTGCCCAAATTCTTAATGTTTGGCATCAAGCTCCCACATGATGCTTCTCTGAAGGACTTTGTGACAATTCATTAACTGCACAATCAGCAAAGGAGCTGTTAATTCCGAACACCGTACCTGCAGTGACACCTGCTATGACTTCCCACATCAATTTATAACCTTCATTACTAGCATTTTCTCCTGTTCTATTTTGGCTCCAACTCCAACCCTAACACCCATTTAAGTCATGAACAACGCCAGGCTTGCAATTATTATCATAAAACACCAGCAAACTTGAAAAAAAAGTTGTGTTAATTTTAGGTTCTGCATAAGTAAGAGGTAAAAGCCAATTAACCACTATTTATTTACGCCAATTCACTAATTCTTATGAACATGACGTCAAGAGAGAAAGGGAAAAAAAAAAAAAAAGCCGACTTCCCCCTGACAGAACTTCCCGGAGGTTCCACACAGAGAGTGGAGCGGGGTGATCCCGAAAGTTTTGCGTAACTTTTCTGAACTGTATTAAGTATCTATTCCGAAGACTGATGTTTTTATTTAAAATAAAAGTGATACAGAACCACAGTTATTTTCTTCCAGCAAGAAGACATTCCAGGCAGCGCGCTGCCCCCTTTTTCCCCATTCTGGTCTACACGTTCTGATCCCGGGCCGTCCGTCCGGACAGCATCCGCAGGTCCCAGCGGGTGGAGGTCTGGGGACCCGACCTTTAGATCGCACGCAACTCCACGGACCGACGCAGGCTCCTCCGCTTTTCTGGCGGCAAGACACCTGCGAGCAGCCGGTGTCACGCATCCGACCCGCGGCTTCACGCGCCGCGCGCCGGTGCAAACTTTGCAAGGCGCGCGCACGGCGAGCTCTGTCCGTCCCCCCGCACCCCGAAGTCCCGCCGCATCGCGGCTGAAAAGCAGCCAGTGCCCCGACCCGGCGCTCGGAGCCCGCGGCGGACACCGGCCGGAGCGCCCGACCCCCGGGACCGGGCCCGCCCGCCGAGCCGCGGGCCACCTGCGGGCGGCGCCCCTCCTCCGCCCGGGCCCGGCCGCCCGCCCCGCGGGGACCACGCGCGGCGCCACAACTTGCCTCCGGACGGTCCCGTCGGCGCAGGCTCCGGGCAGCGGGCGGGCGGGCCGTCCCGGCGCGGCGGCGGCGGCGGCTACCGCAGTGCCCTCCGCCCCATTGTTTCCCTTCCGAGACGATCCCGGCGCCTCCGAGCCCGGGAACCAGGAAGTGCCCCGGCGCGACACCTCCTGCCGCCGCTATGGAAACGGCCCCCGCCCCCTCCCGGGGCGGCTCGCGCGGACCCCGCCCCCGCCGCCGGCCCCGCCCGCCTCACCGGTCGCCGCCAACCGTCGCCCCGGCGGCCGCGCCCGCCGCCATCTTGGCGCGGCCTTGGCAGCCCTTTCCCGGCGGCACGTGCGCGCCGCGCCCGCGCTCCCGCCGTGCGCGCCCCCGCCGGCCGCGGGGCCGCGCGCCAGGGCTCCCGGTGGAGCCTCGTGAGCCGGGGCCACTTCGTGCCGGGCGTGCCGGCGTGCGCGAGAACGACGGACAGGCGCGTGTCCCGGGGACGGGGCCCGAGGGGCTGGCGGGGCGGCCCCACAGAGGAGGGGCACCGGCCAGATGGGCGCCTTTTCCGTGCCTAACTCGGCTGCCCAGCCGACGTGAGGCTTCCGTTTCCGCGTGCGTGAAGTAATAGTACCTGCTTCACGGGGTCGTCACCTGGACCATGGGAGCGCTCAGGAGTAAGTGCAAAATGAGCATCCGCTCAGCTGAACGGAGCGCTTTCCCACTCAAGTCCCATTTCTGTCGTCCTTCGAGAACGTAGGCCAAGTACTCAAATCAGCACGACCTTAAGTAGGCTACCGTGGCCGATCCGATGCCTGCTGAAAACTTCTCATGTTCGTCCCTGTTCCATCTTTCTCTAGGTCAGCTTTCCTTTTTTACATCGTGGAAATTGTCAAGAGTTTTAATCTCCACAGTTTTCCATTAAGGGCTGCCATAAAAAGATGAATGATGTAAACTTTCCAGCACTGTGTTCGCTGACAGATGATTTATTCGGTAGAAGCTAGAAAAGTTAAGGGTGTGCAAATAACTAAACACCTTCCTGTCCTTGTTTCCAGGAATTAGAATTACTAAACCTGGCACACGCTGTGATGTTGTGCTGCCTCTCTTCCAGGGTGAAAACTAAGAAACATGTTGTGCGCAAGGAATATGTACAGGTGGGACGGAAGGAGGAAGCAGGGAGTCAGTCTCTTCCCTAACTCACAGACTTTCAGAAATATGCGGAAGATTTAGTCTTGAAGTTTCATGGTCTTTAAAACTTCTCTCAAGCATTATAATCTATAAACATTTTATGAAGTTGTGTGTGTGTATGTGGTTTCTTTTTTTTTTGTAGTGCTGGAGATAGAACATATGGCTTTGAACAAGCTAAGCACACATGCGCACATTTTCCCACAAAACTTCATTCCAGCTTAAGCATTTTATAAGAAAATACAAGTTTATTCTTCCCATGGGTATTCATTTATTTTTAAACCAAGTTTGCAAAAATTAGTTGTGGTTTGTTGTTTTGTTTTGATTTTAGGACCCTGATTAAAAAAGGGTACAACTGGTACTACTGATAGATGAGATGGCCAAAAAAAAAAAAAAAAGGTAAGAATCTGGAAAAGGAAACTTTTCCCAACAGCCAAATACTGCTACAAACATTGCTAAAGTCTCAGATTAGCAATCACGCACGCTGAGATACTGTCAGTTTCTGACTGACAAGACTCTCCTTTTAGACAGATCTGTGGCTCTCACAGGACCCAAGATTTCTTTGAACACAGACCTTAAATAGACAGTTATTGAATTAAATTGCTATGTTTGAGCTCCCATCACTTAAGAACACCTTGGGAATCACAGATAGATGCCTATGAGACATCACTCATAGGACATCACTCTAAACATCATTAACAAGAACTCCAAGTCACTATTTGATGAGTTGATTGGATTGGACAACCCCGACCACAGGCTTATTTGGCAAAACGAAGTAGAAATTTCAGATTTTTTTCATAAATTATAAAAAACACTTTATTTTGACTTAATTATGACCATCAGTTGCTCCATTTTATTTTAGCACTCTGACTCCATAGTATTTAAAGTTTAAAAATCCTTCCAGTTTTCCCTCATCAAAGTATCAACAGGCAGTCACTTCAATCTAAAACGTGTACTGTTCTTTAACCTCAGAAGCTTGCCATAGTTTTTATTATTGACCATCTTAGAGGTAGTTGAGCCATAAGTATGAAGTTCCATCTCTCTTGGTTACCACTACACTGCCAGTGTAGAGCTGCCAGCACATGCCCTGTAGAGCTCTAGGCAATATGGCTACAGTTGGCTCTGTGCTGATTCAATGGGTTATCTGTGAAACATAGGAAATACAAAATTGATGTCAATGATTTGAGGAAATAAAATGACTTTCTGCCATGTTTTTTTGCCTCAGAACCAATCAGCCATGGACTAAAACCTCTGAAGCTGTACACCAAAATAAGCCTCTCCTTTCAATTTTAAGACTAGCAGCAACAGAAAGCTAGCTGATACTAGTTTTCACCGAAAATATGAACAAAACCTGAGCCTTGAAGACTTGATCCTTGGAGTGGAGTTTACCTACCCTGCTTTACATATATTTAATCTATGACTATATTCATTCCAGCAAGACATGCCAGATATTAAAACGCCCTTCAGATGAAAAAGGCTATAAACTTACTATAAAGAAAAAACTAAAAAGTATAGATTACCTCTATTTAATTATTTTTAACTGGTTTGTGTTACTGATTACAATTGCTAAAACTTTAGGATTCTCATACATCACAATGAAATAAGAGATATTTGCATTTTATTTTTTCAAAAGTTACATGTATGCCACAAGAAATACTTAAAATGTCGCTATAGATACATAAACCACCCCCTCTCAGAAGATACCGTAATAACTAAGACCAAAAGTATAATTTTTGGTAAGAACATAATAAAACAGAACAGACAGATAAAGTCTCCAAAGAAAAATCCATAATATGGATGAAAGAGTCAGTTCTTAGTCTTTTGTAACTTGAGATTTTGTGATATGAATCCATGACAATGTGATTCATTTAGTTTTTTTTTTTAAGAAAGGTAAAAAGATAGCTCCCTAAAGGGAATTTGTAAAGGGAGGCTGAGGAAAGCCTTACAAAATAATGTGCATCCACAGCAACCACAGTAATTTGTGAGATGTTGTAAGAAGCCAATGTTCTTCTAATGATTAGAAAACTCAGTTCCAATATCACTGCATATAATTATTCTTCCTGGTTGCAGGAAACAAAAATGAGATCAGTCTGTACCTGTGTACCCACTTTAAGTGAAAAAGCAATGGTTAATCACATGAGCCACCTCCACAGCTCATATAAAGTATTTATTTCAAAGAGAGGTTACTGATTGCAGAGCAAGAAAGAAGAATCCAGGGGAAGCCAATGAGCTCCATGAAATTGCATGTGAGATTTTATGATCACAGTTATTTATATTGATATGAGGCTGTGTTATGGGTTGGTGTTTTACCATTGGGTTTTTTCTATCTAAGAATGCACATACTGTGAGACTGAGGAACATATCTATCTTCTGCCATATTCCATTCCTTAGTCCAGATGGGCGTTTCCACAGACAGATTCGGCTCTTTATAAGTAATGGTAAATTGGAATGAAAAAGGAAAGAGGAGGAAAGAAAGGGGAAAGTGATTGAAAGAAGGAATACAAAGATGGCACATGTCCACTTTTTTCTAGGGAGAAGTTTCTTTTCCATGTATTTAAAGGGATCTGTGAAAAAAAAAAAAATCAGGAATGACCAGTTCTCAACTACAAACGTTGCCTCTCATTATCCGTCTGCACTTAGCTCACAAGCCACCCTGCTCCTGATTACATGCCAAAATAGTTATCATGGTTGCCCGAAATATAGGATGATGACCTATCATTTGGAAAATGTCTCATTATGTCTTTTCAGCTTCAGAGCATTTCTTCTGCCTGCTCAACATGCAGCCATCCCTTAGGCCACCTCTTAGATGCCATGCTATTAATTTATGTATCTATGTATTTTTATTTGTCTCATTTATTTGTGTTTTAAAAGTCTTATACTGAAATACTTTTTATGGCGTATTTGTCTCTATTTTAGAACAATAAAATGTTTTCCTTCTGTCTGATTTTTTTGAATTAACTCTTAAACTCCTTTGCTCATAACTCTATACAAGTGATGTGGTGGCTATATGTCACAGATGGCTTCCCAGTAAATGGGACCTTCCAATAGCATACCCTTTTATGTCACCCCCCTCTTAAATCCCCATGACTCACTTTTGATCAAAAAATAAATGACTGGTGGAAATGATGTCAAGTGATTTCTAAAGTGAATCCTAAGAAGGCTTGTCACTTCTACCTGAGTCTCTGGAATTCTTAGTGCATTCCCTCTTGGAATTAAAATACTACGTGGAAAGAAGCAGACATCACACACAGAGGACATGTATGGATGGGCATATATAAGGCAACCTCATTGAGCTCCACCCAAAAGCCATCATGAGCTGCTACTCATGAGGGCAAGCCATCAGAATGGCTAGCAGTTGGGTATCCAGAGTCCTAGAGCCTCTACCATCTGACCCTATGAGAATCCCCAAGTGAGCATGTCAGGGGAGCCAGTCAGCTCAGAACTTCGTGACAACTATAATTAATCCTTGCTGTAAACCACTGAGTTCACTGTGATTTGTTAGATACCTATAGACAGCTGGACGTTATAGTTTGAATCTGAATGTCCCCCAAATCCTCCTCTTTGAAAGGCGATTCAGTCATGGGGGTTAATCCCGTGATTTCCTGTGCTATGACGAGGTGGTGCCTGGTAAGACAGGGCAGATCATAGCGCTTGACTCAGACAAGCTGAATCCCTCACTAGCTCTGCTCTGGTTCACACTGCTTCCGGTCCACTGTAGGACAAGCAGCTTCGCTCCAGTCAGGTCTCCACTGGACATTGCTAACCAACCTTGAAAGGACTGAAATCTCCCGAAACTGAACTGAAATAAACCTTTCATCCCTTAAGTTGTGAGTATCAGGTATTGTGTCCTAGCAATGAAAAAGTAACTAAGACACTGGATAAGCTGATTAAAATGAAGTGTTAAGGCTAGATTTAGCTATATTTTGGCTCAAATTGTAATAAAATAGAGTCATCAAAATTAACACAAGTGTTATACACAAAGGTCAAGCTGCAGGACAAGATAAACTATAGAAAATCCTAAGGTATTCAAGGGCAGGTTATTTTTTATTGCTAAGTTTCTAATTTTGTCTGGTTCTTTCAGGTGGGATGACACATTGGGCTTTGTGAGAAGGCACCGTGGCCTCAAAGAAAATATACAGTGCTTGCAATCACATTTGTCCTACACACTAAATATGTGCTTTCCCATAGTCTGACTAAAAAGGGAATCAAGTAAGAGTCTCGGGCATCCCACTAAAAATAATCAATGAAAAGGAGACAACAGATGAAAAACAGACATTATTAATCTACTCAGCTTCTTTTTTATTTACAAAAATTACAGGTTCACAAGTCCTAATCTGAGAATCTGAAGTCCGCAAAAGCGTGAAAATGAGAAGATTTTTAAAATAAGCAGGTGCTGGAGGTTATAGCTCAGTGGTTAGGGCACTTGCCCAGCACATGCAAAGCCCTGGGTTCAGTTCCCCGGCACCATATAAAAATCAGCCCGGCATGTTGATGTACATTTGTAACCCTAGGACTCAGAAAGCTGAGGAAGAAGCATTGGCATGAGTTCTAGGATAGCCTGGGTTACATGATGGTGAGTTCAGGACCAGTCTAGACTACAGCGTGAGACTCTGTCTCCAAAAATATTTTTTAAATAAGCATAGCACTTAAACTCCTGCGGTGGCAACTGAACTTCCCTTTGGTTATTTATGGTCTTTATCTTATTAATACGAGCACTCACTTTGCTACAGAACTCTCAGGAGTTTAAGTACAAAGCTACAGTCTACAGCCATTGTCAGGAAGCTGTTGTACCTCAAGATTAGAAGTTGCAGCAAGGGACAAGTAATCATTGCCGTGTCACCACTGCCCTGCAATTCAGCAGCAGATAACAGGCAGGACCACTCCTTAGAGTCTAGCTTTACTGCAAATATTCATGTTTGTCAAACGCTTCATGATAGCCTCTGTTACCACAGAAACAATGGCACGTCCCCAGTGCCTTCCATATCCCATGAGAGCATCATCCTATCATCACCTATACCTTTTTGGAACTGTGATCCCAAGGGCCTCTGGGTAATGCAACTCTAGAACACCCAGCCTCTTGATACGCACAGCAGCCAACACAAATAGTTCTGAAGTAATAATTTACATTAATATAGTACTCTGCATAAAGTCTAGGCAGAACCTGTAGGTCAAAGGACCTTGGTGACGGATCCAGAGCTCATGGACAGCAACAGACACAGGGCCTCATCTTCCAAACCTGGGCTGTGCTCCCTTTTGCCAGTGTCTTAGCTAACATTATGACTCCCTCATTGTCCCCCAATTCCTCATATTATTCATATTATCATTTACTGAGTATTTTTCCGTAAGTTGACTCACCTTCCCATGTAAATACATCTGAACAGAAAAATTTGCATCACCATCTAAAATATAATGCAAATCATAAAAGCAGAACACAGGTGTCACATAATGTAAATGAAAATAAACACACTGAGAAAGAAGTATTAAAATGAGTTAACGGAAGACTCTGAGCCTGAACCCTACTCTCTTTTTGTCAAGAAGGGAGATTACCACGTGTTAAGTAAGAGATGTTAGCCAAACTACCAGCAAACATTCAGATACTAACCTGAGACCCTTCCATGATCAAGTCACTGGGGTTAAAGGTAACCAAATAAACTTCTCACTATGTAAGACAACGTCATTAAAGCCTGGCCCATCTTCCCTGCCATCAGCAAGACACACAGGACACACAGGTAACACTGTTTTCTGCCCTGTCCACTTGAAAGCTTAGCTGAGACTCAGAGAATTTGTTAACTGGATCTTGAAAACCACTTGGCAGCAGAGCATTAACCATCAGTATGTTTTGCTCCTGCTGACTCATGCAGACAACGTTTCGTTGCTGTTTCTGAGGTGAAATTCAGACAGCATAACATGAACCATTTTCAAGCAAACAACTCAGGAGCTGAGGACACTGAGTACATTTGCCATGTTGCACAAATACTTCTACCTCGTCTTGTTCCGAAACACCCAGAAAAGCACCCCATGCCCATTAGGCCGTTAGTCATTCCCCATTCGCTCCCAACCACGAATCTGCTTGCTTTCTCTGGAAATGCTTGACATAAATGGAGTCACATGATCTGTTGTGCTTGCCATGTTCCACTGAGCATAACATTTCTGAGGCTCATTCACTTTATAGAATATATCAGTATTTCATTCCTTTTTGTGACCCAATTCTACTCCGTTGTGTTTCTATTGCACAACTGATCTATTTGTGTGTTGATAAATATGGCTTCTCTACCGTGCAGTTAGAGTGAATAGTGCTACTATGAACATGTATGTAAGTGTGCTTGTGCCTGTTTTTCAGTTATTTTCAAGTATTTACTTGGGAGTGGAATTGCTGGTCTATACAGTAATTCTATGTTTGACTCTTTAAGGAAGCTCCGAAGTGTTTCCACAGTGGCTGAACTATTTCATATTCCTACCAAGAGTACACAAGGGTTTCAATTTCCCTATGTCCCTAACACTTGCTTTCTGGTTGTAAGATTATAGCCAACTTTGTGAATACAGATTGGTATCTTGTTAATGTTATTGCATTTCCCTAATAATTAGTATTGTTAAGAATATTTTCACATGTATCTGAGTCATCTATAAAATGTGTTTGGAAAAATGTCCACTCAAGTCTTTTGCTCTTTTTGTTAATTGGGTTTAATTATTTATTAAGTTGTGAAATTTCTTTATACATTCTGACTCTTATTATGTACATGATTTGCAAATCTTTTCTCTCATTCTATGGTTTAGCAACCTATTTTATTGATAATGTCCTTTCCGTATAAAATTGTTCAGTGTTGCTGAAGCCCATTATATTTACTTTTATTGTTTTGCTTTTAGTGTCCCATATATTTGCATATTGCCAAATCCAAGTTTATGAATATTTATCTCTATGTTTTCTTCTAGAGTTTTGCTTTTAGCCTTTACATTATATAAAATTACTAAACTCTACTACAAAGTTTCCACAGAAATAAAGCAAATTCTCTGCCCCAGATTAACTATATAACCACTGAAATTTATATACCCTTAAAAACTAATTTGTTTCTTTAATAAGTGGGTTTAGTCAAACTTATGGACAAACCACCATACTAGATACTATAATAACTTATAGATACATCCATATTTATTCATATCATATATTATTCCTGTGTACTAATGAGAAGAATGGAGGAAGTGCTATGAGAAAGTGCTGAGGACAGAAACTGAGCTACCAGTTTACAAAAAAAAGGGCAGAAGCTTTGCAGATGACAACAACAAAGCACTCTCACAATGACCTGAATGACAAAGATGATTTGTTGGTAGATATTGCTGAAAGCTTGGTAGAAGGTGGGCTCTAAGGGGCTCTGATATTGCTGAGTATCAGCTTCTTTCTCTCCCTCCTGTTGCACTGATTCCATCCATCCATGATAGCTGCCAACCATTTCCAGGGTTACGTGCTTCCTTATTTGGAGAAAGTGGGAAGCCCCAGCAAAGGCTTGTCTGTATTTCAGGCATACCCACCCTGAATCCAACTCTGTGGCCAAGAGTTAGGTTGACGCTAATGGTTCTCCTCCTTGTTTAATGCCAGTGGTTTCTTCCCACGTGAGAGGTGGGGTATGATTTTTCAAACAGAACGTTGGCCAAGTGACAAAGCAGGAGGAGCCGAGATAATCTCAGAAATCTCAGCAGAGATGGGATGACATCATCACAAGGTGTCAAATAGCAGAAAAGGGTAACGAGCCATTTTATAAAAATAGAGAGTAATCATCTATTTTAGCTGGACCACTGATGTCAGGTAAAAATTAGTAATTCAAGGGGCGTAACCTGAGAGCAGACCATGCCTAAGGAGTTTAGACGTATTTCACTAGGCAGCAAACCAAAAGAGAGCATGACTTTACTCTCAGAAAAAAATTATCTAATACCAATAGAAGAACTTCTAAAATTTCATTTCACGCTATGTGCTGGCACTTGATAAAGACCAAGGGGAGCCGTGATACGTCATCAGATTCTAATGCCCCATCTGCTTTTGAAAACCATTAGATTCCAGCCTGGAGGACAACACCTCAAATGCTCACTCACAGTCAGTGGAAGTCAAGAAAGCATTCCCACATCACCCACAAATCTGATCTCGAGCAGCCCCAAACCAAGAACTTCACAATCTTTGGGTCCCTCGATGAAATATGTTCTACTCTTAGTCTGAATGTTCTGAGTCCAGGTGATCCTTTACCACAGGCAGGTCACTTTTCAGCCCAAACTGGATCAAGGGATTCAGTGAGCTACTCTAACGGTTTTATTTGCCTTGAGTTAAACACGGCCATTTTTAAAAAGAGATTTTGCTTCACCTCAGTTGTAGACCCAAATATTGTTAAAATCGAAGCAGAGATTAGACAGCTACGTTATCTATAATGTACTCTGAATTTGCCTCCTGTTGCTCACCTTCCCTCAATTTTCAACAAGTCCTATCGATTACACAAGAGGCGAGATTTGAACGGAACATCTACAAACATTTCCCGTGAGACGTCACTCCTTGCTTTCCTATATAACCTGCGTTCAGCAGCATGCATTTTAAATTATAACAGTTCCCTTCTCCAACCCAGAAAATGTAGCTTTACATTGGTTGAATAAATACGCTGCCCAACATAGCTGGCAGGAAGAAGGGAGAACTTACAGCTTAGGCGGGACTACAAGAAACCAATAAAAAAGGGGTAGCCTATTTCTTCCAACCAGTATTTCTTAAGCTCCTCAGTGTGCTAACACTGTGCTACATGCTGTAATATCAGTCACAAGGAAGCTACACAGCTCCTGCCCTGTAGACACCAACCCAACAGGTCTAGGGATGGGCCCCATGCCACATTTTGTCAAGCACACTGGCAGTATTGATGGAGGAGTTATGATAACCAGCCATTCAGTAATCAGTTTTGCTCCAAATAATGATGGTAATTACTGTTGTCAGCCTGTCTGGCTATATTAAGTCTTGCCACAAACATTCCAAAAGAAAAATAGGCGGGCGATACCCAAAGTCCACAACTAGGAAGTCACAATCACAAAAGGAAATAGAAACCATCCATAAACATCTATCAGATTTATAAGTCACGAAATAATTCAAGGTTCATTGTCTTCATCACTTTCTCATTACTGGGACAGAATATCCAATATCCACAAATTAAGGGCAGAGAGGTTTATTTTAGCTCACAGTTTCAAAAGGTCTCAGTCCCCTTGTGGGCAGCAGGCCA
Source organism: Ctenodactylus gundi (assembly GCA_004027205.1). Classification (NCBI taxonomy): domain Eukaryota; kingdom Metazoa; phylum Chordata; class Mammalia; order Rodentia; family Ctenodactylidae; genus Ctenodactylus; species Ctenodactylus gundi. The sequence goes on from PVKB01001594.1 coordinate 21,653, forward strand.
TGGTGGAAGCCTGTGGCACAGGAATACCCAAAGAAAAACTATTCACAGCAACACAAGTAAGCAGAGTGCAGAGGAAGAAGAGCTAGCACGTACCCTTCCAAGTCATGCCCCAGTGAGCAGTCCAATCCTTCCGGTAAAGCCCCAGTAATCCTCCCCTCCCACCCAAGCCCCCACTCATAACAGCACCTGTAATCTATAGCTATTCCTCAACCTCTAAATCCGTGAGGCTTTTGGGAGACCATTCAGATCCCAACCAAAACACTCAGACAAGATGCTAATTCACCTATCCTGTTGTCAAAGATTTCTAAGATAGGAGAGGAAGTAGTGCCCCAACAACTGAAAGGAGGCCACAAGTAGACCAGAAATCCCAAAGGCATATCAGAAGTGAAGGAAAACAGCTGTTCAGGAAGCAGCCTGAGGCTGACTGAGCTCTGCCTGGAGCTGTCGGCATCCCCAGACCAAAGAAAGCCTGGAGCCCCGAACTTCAGAGGTAGGTAAGTGCAGATCTGGAAGAAGTGGTACTTGACAGCAGCTGGGAGCCCTAGGCTCCAAAAAATGAGCCTACGTGTAGTGCCAACTACCAACACAATGTAATCTCCCCCTAGAAAAGGCCAGATCAGAAGCAGCACCCAGCAATGACATAAGCAGGAGCCATTTAAAAAAAAAAAAAACGAACTTTTCAGAGTAAAAGAAAGCCAGAAGAGCACATCAGGGCTAAACTGGCACAAGACACAGTTGAGGAAAGGAGGGAAAGGCCTCCAACCCCCAGAACAGCTAAGGTGGTAGTGGGAGCAACTCTAGGAGTGGACAGCCTTACCACTGGGGGAGGGAAGCCCAGACAGGCAGGAGAGCTTTGCTGAGGGGTGAACAAGACATTTCAGAGGCCAATGAACTATTAGCTCCTCCATCACTGCCTACTCCTAGCACAGAACTCAGAGGAATTTTGCTTCTCCCATCACACCCTTATACCTATTCAAAGAAACCTCCTGGCTAGGTCTTTAAAGTGAAGTCCCTCAACAACAGAAGGAAAAAAGACAAGATAATAGGACACACAGAGAAACGCCAGAGACCCCAGAAATTATTGTCATGGGCTCTGAAATAGTAGAACTCATAGGAAAGGAAGTCAAAAAGCAAATAAATGAGTCAAACGGCCAGTTCAAACAAGATATCCTCAAAGAAATGCAAGCAATAATCAGTGGGCTTAAAGAGGAACTTCCTGAACAAATAATGGTCCTGAATGTTGAATACTGTATGGTTTTTCTAATATGAGAAAAACAAACCATAAAAATGTAAAAGACATAGAAGAAAGAAGAAGATGGAACCTGTAGAGAAAGGGAAAGAAAGTGGTGAGAGGACAGTAAGGAGAAAGGGATATGATATGTTAAAAAAAATAATAAATTGGAGAGATAGTGGGAGTTGGGGGTGGTTATGGGAGGGTCAAAGGGACAAAAGGAGGGAGGGGAAAGGACTGCAATTTTGATGCAATATACATGTGCACAAAATACTCAAGTTTAATGTAAACATTAGTATTTCATATATATATAGAGAGAGAGAGAGAGAGAGGGGGGGGGGAAGAAAAGTCAGTAAGTTGGACTTCACCAAAATGTAAAGCTTTTGTGGTGTGAACTATGCAATAAAAATCTATATAAGGGCTGGAGGAATGGCACAGCAGTGAAAGCTCTTGCCTTCCAAGCACAAGGCCCTGAGTTCGATTCCCCAGTACCACATAAGCTGGGTGTGGTGGCACACGCCTATAATCCCAGCACTTGGGAGGCTGAGACAGGAGGATTGCCCTGAGTCCAAGGCCAGCCTGAGCTACACAGTGACTTCAGGACCAGCCTGGGCTACAGAGCGAGACCCTGTCTCAAAAAAAATTTAAAAACTATAAAACAGAAGAAAATATTGTAGATTATATGTCTGATGAGGAATCTGTATCAAGAGTATATAAAGAATTTCTACAACTCCATAATAAACAGATAATATAATGTAAAAAAAACATATGGTGATACAGACACTCCCCTATGGTGCTGGGAGGTGCACAAATTGACAAAATTTGCCTAAAGGGCGTTTTGGCAATATGTACTAGATTTTACAATGGTTGTGATTTGGTTCAGTAGTTTAATATCTAGAAGTATTTCTGAAAGAGATAATATGGAAAAAGAAAGCCCAGTGATCTATAGAGAAGCCTGTTCATCATAGCTTTTTTTACACTATTAAAAGTAGGAGCAAACTAACTGTTTAAAAGGACGAGTTAATTTGTCTAGTGAGATGCTCTTCCACTAAAAATTGTTTCCATATTGGGACTGGGGGTGTGGCTTTGTGGTGGAGTGTGAGCTTACCATGAACAAAGCCCTGGATTCAATCTCTGGCACCCCAAAAGAGTCCACAGAAACAAATCCATATGCCTACGCATAATCTTATTTTTAAATAAAAAATGTTATTAAACACTTTTTAAAATGCTAATAGTAACCACGATCATTTTCGCACAGTTCCTGCTGGATACTTTGTCTTTATTCCTTTTGACCTTTTCTGAATGATTTCTACAGTTTGTACAGTAAGGCTGTATTATTTTTTGAAACCGCCGTTCCTCTGTATTTTTAGCAACAAACATCCAACCCTGTGACACTGATTTGCATGAGAATTTGCACCTGTGCAACCAGGTGTGAAGCAGTTTGTGTACCCTCTGGAAGGAGAAGGGCAGGAGGAAGACAACCAAGGCTCCCCCGTAGTCCAGGCCCCACCTAGAGCCGGGTGGAATGGCAAGGGAGGCCTCAAGCAAGAACTGGAAGATTCTTCCCCAGAAGATGTGGTGAGGTCAATGGGAGACACACGCAACACTATCTCAGTGTTCAGCCAGGGCGAAGAGGCGTTCTGCTTACTCAGAGAATCAGGAAGGAACAATGAGGACCTGAGGGAACACTTCCCTATGGGGTCCCTCGTGGATATATGAAAGAATTGCTCCTGGCAAATGCCAGCATAGAATCCACTGGTACCATGGCTGCCAACCTTTCTGGTACCAGAGACAGATCCTGCTGATCTGACAGGAGGTGGAGCTCAGGCAGCAATGAGAGTGACGGGGAGTGGCTGTAAATACAGAGGAAGCTTCGCCCCCTCCCATGCTACCCATCTCCTGCTGTGTGGCCCAGGTCCTAACAGACCCCAAGCAGGGTTGGGGACCTGTGCCCTAGGCAAGATCAATGGTGGTGAAGAGACAGAGCCCACCTGCTGAGGGCTATGTAGGGAGAGCTGGCAGGAGGGCCAGGGTGCAGGGAGGCCTTCTCAACATGGAAACAGAAGAACAGCCTTCACTGCTGATAGAACGATCCAGGAGGCAGAGAGAGCCTGAAAGTTCTTCTCATTTTTCCCACAGTCCTGATTCAATCTCCTCCACACCATAACTCTAACTACTACTGGTATGAGATCAGATTCATTAAATGACCAGACTTAGAGATAGAGCCCATAAATAATGAAAATAAGTAAAACTTTTGATCTCCAGATTCAAGACATTAATTCACTGCATGCCCCTCAGAAATAATTTTCAATACTAAATACCACGTGTGCATTCGTGCACACACACACACACACACACACACACACACACACACACACACACACACACTTTCCTCAGGTATTTACTTTTAGTTAATATCACCACCACCCACCTGGCTGCCCACACTAACTGCCCATCACCCTCTTTTCATCCCTCCCCAAACCCAGCAAGTCACAGGACAGATTCCACCCCAGACAACTCTTGTATCTACCCCTCCTCACCCCTCCCACTTCCACTGGTTTGCGTCTGTCTCTCCTCACTTCCCATCTGAGTTACTACTATCCAAGTCTTCCCTCTCTCCCAGCCTGTTCCTCATCCTGACTGTGCTTCACACCCAAGGAGCATGATTTTCCTAACATTTAAATACACCATGTCATTCATGCGCCCCTGCAGGGCTCCCAAATTACACCCACAGTAGCTCTCAACAATGAGGGAAAGATTGAATAAATGAACAAGTAACCATACATCAGTTTGCCAGTCCTTTCTGAGTCCAGGATAACTTTGGGCTAATAATGCTTTATCATAAAGCTGTTGGTCTCTAGCAAAGATTCAAACCAGGTGTCTCTTGCTGCCAGGGTGCCTGTAGGGTTTTGTGATGGATCACACATTCATATTTTCAGGAGCTGGGTAGAAGAGACTCCAGAGAATCATTGGCATGCATTTCATGTTGGCAGCAATTATTTTGTGGAACTTCCAGAGGTCTCCTATGGCTAAGACTGGGAAGGAAATTTTTTAAAGCAGAAAAAATATAAAGGACAGTTATGGTAGTTACTCATCATCTACTAACTCTGCTATCTGGGAGAAGTAAAGATCATCTAAGAAGTAGCTCATTTCCAAATAACTACAGGAGGAGAAAAGAGTAGAGTTTTGTGCAAGCTGTGCAAGGGCGATTTAATTTTCTTTTGTGACAAAGTGGCAGGCTCTGCCAAGAAGAAGGAAGTAGCAGCAATTGAAGTAATGGACCTTCTTCAACAGAGATTTCAGTGTGACATGATTGTCAATAAGGTGTGAAGAGGCAGGCTGTCTCAAGAATGGCTAACTGCAGATATGTGTGACACCAGATCAAGCCATGGCTCAAAGGAGAGCAAAAATATTCTTTTCAATAGAGAAAACCTTAAGATCCACATTTTCCAGGGTTGCAACACCTAGAAGAAAGAAAGAAATCACTATGGAAACCCTTTCCATTTCTGCTGTATCAATGGAGGACTCAAACAAAGCAGAACATGGTTCACAGACAGACTTAAAAGTTGACAATCTAGGGACTGGAGGAATAGCTCAGCGGTTAGAGTACTTGCCTAGCAAGTGCTATGTCAAGCGTTAAATACCTGAGTTTGATTCCCCAGCACCACGTTAAAGCCAGGCATGGCGGTACATGCTTGTAATCCCAGCACTCTGGAGGCTGAGGCAGGATTGCTCTGAGTCCAAGGCGAGCCTGGGCTCCATAGTGAGTTTAGGACGAGCCTGGGCTACATACAGAGTGAGACTGTCTCAAAAAAAGAAAAAAGGTTGACAATCTAGGTAAGTCCAGTAACTCTTTATGTTCCTATTGGTGTAATTTACAAACATGTCTTTTTGGTAAAGAGGAAACACACAAATGAAACTATTATTAGGACAACTGTATCAAGGTTAGAAAGAATGCCAATATTGATTTCAGCACCACTGAAACCTGTCTTTTTAACCTTGGAGTTGTTGTTATCCTTCCTAAAAAATAATCTGAAGAGGTATTTTCAGCAAAACATTTGGACCACAGCCTTTTAAAATGAGCACAGATATTAAAATAAAGTGTGTGTGCATGTGTGTAAACCTGACAGTAACAGGCTCCCTGGTCTCTAAAAGAAGGTGCTGTAAATGAAGCCAAGGTGCTGGCCACGAAGAACTCGCCTGTGCCACCCACGTTTCAGTTCCCCTTTGGGACTTCCCAGTGAGGGTCATAGTGATCAGCGCTGTTCAACAAACATCTCCGGCTTTTGGTCTTTCAGACAAAGGGCGAGATGGCTCGCCAGCTGCCTTCAGTTGGGTGGGGTCAACCTGGCGGCTCTGTTGTGAACAGAACGTGGCATTTGTAACTTCTGTGCGAAATGCTGAATTATTGATGTGAGACTCTCCCCAGAACTCTTTCCCTGTGTCACAACAGCCGGCCACGCTCCAGATGGCTGCTGCTACATCAGCCCTGATGGTTACAGAAGAATGCAGAGCAGCAACCTCCCATGGCCCACATGACATGTCCTGAAACATCAGGAAGAACCTGTAATGTAGGAAGAACAAAACGTTCTTTCAGCCACGAATTTCTTAAGGTTATTTGTGGGTATAGCAAAATCTGGCCTATCTCAACAGTAAAAGTAAAATTCTCATGCTCACTGACACCATGGTCCTCACGGTGTCTTCTCTAATTCCAAGATCCCAACACTGACTGTGCATTTTTTTTCTCAGGTTTCTGTTGAAGTAGATGATTACACTGGAACTTTCAACATGGGATTCCCAAAGGTGAAATGAAGAGCGAAGAAGCAGAGAGCATAAAGAGCAGCAAAGGCTCAAGAATAAGGCGTCAGGCAAACTGGCCACTTCCGCACCGGATGTTGCCCAAGTTCCGCTATCTCCTAAGACTCAACTTCTTCACAATCCCTAGAGAGACCACGATAACCCACAATGCTATTGGATACTCATTCATTTCAAAGATATATCCCCTGTGAGACCTTATTTGTCTAGTCCCTTAGCTCAGGTTCCTCAGAAAACAGAATCTGAGGCAAAGGCTGATGGGTGAGAAGGGAGGGGGATAAGGCGACAGAAAAGGAAGCTGGGAAAGCCAACAGGAGGGCAAGGGATGCAGTATACGGTCTGCTCAGCCCTACGGGACCAACCGAGAAGTCATGCAGATACTTCACCATTTCTCAGCGGGTGGGGAGGAAAAAGAGGATGTGTGTATCGTCACTTACCGCTTCACACTGGTCAAAGGTTAGTTAGTGCCTGGGTGCTGAGAACTGTGGCCTGCACCTTGTCTTCCAAAAGAAGTCTGAGGTAGGAGTGGAGATGTTCATGGTAAGATCAGGCTGTCCCCTACATCTTGGTCAGAGTCTCCCAAAACCATTCACCTCATCTATCTATGGAACAAGAGGCAGGTGAAGCCACTGCGGAGTGAAGTGAAACCAAAGAGATGTCTTTCTTCATTTACTTTTATTTTTTTGAGACAAGGTCTCACTCTGTAGCCCAGGCTGGTTCTGAATTCTGTATGGAATTCTGGCTGCCCTCAAACTCACAACAACCCTCCTGCCTCAGCCTCCCACGTGCTGTGATATTAGGCGTGCACCACCACACTCAGTTTATGTGGTGCTGGGGAACTGAACCCTGGGCCTGTGCTTGCTAGGCCTGTTTCTGAAATGCTGAGGCAGGAGGATCACAAATATGAACCCAACCTGGGCAACTTGGTGAGGCCTGTCTCAATGTCAAAACTAAAACTGGCTGGAAATGTAGCTCTGTGCAAAGGCACTGGGCTTGATTCCCAGTGTCACAAAAGAAGCAAACAAACAAACAAACAGGCCTATCACTTGATTAAAACCATAAACACCTCAATCTGGAAATTTCTCATCCTCCAACTCCCTTCATTTCATTTAACACCAGCCAATATTTACTTATGTAGCTTAGCCTGTGAACCCCACAGAGGCACAGCATTTTGCTGACATTAAAGTGTTATCTCAAGTACTCAGAGCAATGTCTGGCACATGGGCCTCTGTAAAGAGTTTTCTAAAACATTTTATTTTGATATCATTTCAAGCTTACAGAAACTTGGCAGGGAAGAAAGTACAAAGGACTTTATCAGCCAAATTCACCGTGGTTAACATTTACCACATTAACTTTCTCTGCCTCTGTCTCCGCTGAACCCTTCTGAAGGTAATCTGTGAACACCATGTTCCCTCTACTCTCAAGTACACAAACATGTGCACATGTTTGAACATAATCATGGAACAGTTATTAAAATCAAGAAACTTAGCATGCAGTGAATTTGAATGTTTTCCATTGTCTCAATAATGCCTTTTATAGCATCAGTTTTCCAACTTTGGACTTAATCCATAATCCCCCAGTATTCAGTGGCTGTGTTCTTTTTGTCTTTTTAGCCTGGGAAGAGTTCCTTAATCTATGACACCAACATCTTTTGGAAGAAGGGTTTAGGCTTGTTACATTGAAGAGTGGCCCTCAACTTAGATTTCTCTGATGGTCTCATATCATTAGATTCACATGACAAAGAATACATGAATAAATTCTTATCATTAAACAAGGCTATATCCTAAGCAGAGTGTCTGATCACTTCCATAAGTAGCTGCTCCAAGGACTTGCAGACCCCATCCCTCTGTCTTTTCCAGTGTCTGAACTCTGACCCCAAGGGACTTCTGGTAATGCCCACATTCCTTCTGTCCCACCTCCTGCTCTACCTCCATATGAAAGGCCACACTTATCAGTCCTCATTGCCTCAAGCTCCTGCTTAGGCCACTTCAACGTTTTTTGTTTTGTTTTGTTTTGTTGCTGTTGTTTTGTTTGTTGGCAAAATTTAGAACAAACTTCCCTCTATAATCTTACCCAGGGCTAAGCCTTAATGCTTACAGGCCCAGGAGACATCTTAATCCTTGAGAAAAGACTAGGAAGCTGTCACACAGGGTGGAGGCCTTGTGCTGGAGTGCCCTTCAGAAGAACCATGTGTGGCCACGCACATGTAAACACACAGCCCGTGTAGTGGCGGGGGAGACATTCCCATGACCACTCTAACGCCAACAGAAAAATGAGGTAAACAATCAGGTGGGTTTGGTTGCTCAAAAGAAGACATCACTTTTTTTTTTTATAGAGTTTAGGGTGGTTAAAAACAGACAGTTGAAAAGGGTGTAATTTGCATGTGAGCCTGAGTGCTGAAAGCCTACCCCAAATAATCTACCCTTTGCACTCTGACTTGAGAACCAGCAAGCAGCTGTTCATCAGTAGCTAAAAGCACCGAGTTTTCGTCGGATATTAGCTGGCAGTTCACTGACATGGGTCAAAGACTGTGAGCTGGCTGCACCCTGTCCCTCGTCCCCTCCTTTCTGGCACGGTTGGGCTGGCTCCATTCCCGCTTAAAACAATATATTCCCCAACCGACAAACAGCCTTCTGGTTTACTCTGCCCTTCTCCTTCTCCTTTCTTTAAGCCAGAAATAGAGAAACATCAACAAACTGTGAGCCCTGAGGATGTGACAGACAGCAAGAACACAAAGGGAGGGGGCACATTCACACCAGTGCAGCCCCACATTTCATCTGGGCAGCTCACCCTTGGTTTCTGTGGTACTTGAGAGAAAATACAATAATAACAGTTTAACTTGTGTAAGCCACAGCTCTTTGAATTTCTAAACCTAAGCTTACAGATGACCATATATCTCTGATGCACATTTCTCATGATTTTTTCATGTTTATGCCATATTTGCCACCACAGGGAATAACATATTTTTGGAGCTAATCAAATATGTGGGGGAAGTTGAGGTCATCAAAAATATGTTTGAAGACTAACACTTACCCTTTACATAGTTTGGTTGCTTTATTGCATAACCACCAGAACGCCTTGTGCAAAAGTTTTTCTCAGTCATTCTAAGTTTTCTACAGTCACTTAAAAAATTTTTTTTCATTTCTGAAAATAATTATTTTCCCATATTATAAACGCAATGTATCATACACAATGTATCATACACACTGCCTCACAGATGCATTTTAAGACACTCTGTTAAATGAAGTAAGAGCCAGTCACAAGCCAACACACATGATCCCACTTAGATGAAGTCGCTGGAGTAGTTAAGCTGACAGAAGCTAGCATCTTGGGGTGGAAGAGAAAAGGGGTTGTTGTTTAATGGGTACAGAGTATCAATTTGCAAGATTCTGAAGACTGTGCAACCACTCGAATATATTTACTCCATAAAAAATTACACGGAGGGGCTGGAGGAGTGGCTCCGTGGTTAAAGCTCTTGCCTAGCAAGCACTATGACAAGCACTAAGTACCCGAGTTCCACATAAGCCAGGCATGGTAGCACTTGCCTGTAATCCCAGCGTTCAGGCAGATTGCCGAGTCCAAGGCCAGCCTGGGCTCCATAGTGAGTACAGGACCAGCCTGGGCTGCAGAGTGAGACCCTGTCTCAAAAAAATAAAAATTATACCGAGTAAGACAAAAAAAATGCATTGTAGATTTTTTATGATTCAATTTTTTTAAAATAGTAGTTGGTTTATTACAGACAAATATACTCATGACCCTAATTTTTCTTCCTTTGGCCCCTCCATATCCTCTCCATTTCCTTTGTAGGCCATTAATCCTCTGCCCTCATTTGTAAAATGCTATATTTCTTACAAGTCTAGATACCAAGAACAGACACGTGAACGTGGCCCTTGTAGCCCGACAGGTTCTCGTTCTTCCTCTTCCTCTTTTCCTCCTTCTCTTCCCTCTTCTCCCTTTCCCGCTTTCTCTTTGCATTTCTGGATACTGATTTAATTCTTTCAGATGAGCTTTTTCTCTTAAACCATAACCTTAAGTTTGTGTTCTTCTCATTCCAGATTCATAGCCCAAAGAAAACCTTCCTTTCCCCCTAGCCCAATTCTTTTGTTTTTTAAAAATAAATCTCTGAAAAAATTTCCAGGAGCTCAGTTCAGTTACCTTTCTCATATCAGTGGTCACAACTTGGGTTCTATGGTTTTAACCTGCCCCCACTAAAGCCACATTTAGAGTGCAAGATAAAACCACCCTCAAGAAAAGAGGACAGAAAAGCACAATGGTATTCCCAGAGATGCTTCGTATTTAAGTCCTCAGAATATTGTAATTAGGGCCCATTGTGCTTGACCCTTGGTTATATCTCCAGCTTTATACCATCTCCAATCGCACAATATCTTTTTTTTAATTCCAGTACTGAAAGCCTTTATATCAAGCTATAGTCCCAGCCTTTTGTCCTTAGTTTGTTTTGTTTTGTTTTGTTTTTGTTGTTGTTTTGTTTTGTTTTTTTGAGACAACTCACTAAGTTGTCTGGGCAGAACTTGAACTTACAGTCTTCCTATATCAGCCTCCCTCGACGCTGGTGTTAGGTAGAATAGGTTAGGAGAGATAGGCAGGGCTAAGACACAGCAATCCAGTGCCATGGGAACAGAAGTGGAATCAAGGTGGAGTCAAGGTCCCAGTCAAGGCCTCAGTCAAGGCCCCCTGCCCCTCCAGGGGCAATAAAGAAGAAGGAGCCAAGACAGGCATCTTTCCTCCCCCTCTCCCAGGTTCTTCTAGATGTCCTAAGGTAATTAGTGGATCTACATTACCCTACAACCCCCACCACATGTGAACTACTTGAAATCACCTGAGCAAAAGCTTTATAAAGGGCTCAAGTTCTTCATTCCCTTGGGAGCTTCACTGGAGAGACCCTCCCCCTCAACCTCTCCTCAACCTCTTCTTTCTCAATAAACCCCTCTTGCTTTAAATCTTCTGTGTGAACGCCAACTAACTTTTCTTAAACATATCAAGAGTTATTGAACTCAGACATCAGGAAACACCAGCAGTAACACTGGGATTACAGGCACTTGACTCCCACTCAGGATCTTAACCACATTAAACCAAGTGTTTGCTTTCTATAACTCCTCGCATTCTTTTCTTACCTTTTTCTGGAACTTTCTCCTCATTCTCTTCACATGACTAAATTGAGGTAATTCTTGAGGTTCTATGTCATTTCTTCAATTTAGATTTTTTTTTCACTTTCTCAGATTCTGATGACTAGCTCAAATTGGGAACTTCTCTTATTTGCCCCATAAAACCCAAGACAGAATGAAGATACTTGTCAACTTACAATAGGGCCATCTCCTGATGAGCCCACCATAAGCTGAGAATATGTAAGAGTACACTCAATACACCTAACCAAACATCATAGCTTAGCCTTAAACGTTCTTACACTTGTGCTAGCCTACATTTGGCTCATTAGCTGTAATGTCACGGAACACAAAGCCTACTTGAATACAGAATGTTGCGTAACTCATGTAATTTACTGAACATGTGACATTGTAGAAGAGAGTATCAGTTCTTTAGCCTCATCATTATGAGGGTGACTGCCAAGCTACAGCTTACTCTCCTGCCCAACATCAAGAGAGAGGACCATCTTATATATCACTTGCTGGGAAGATATCAAAATTCGAAGTATCCTTTCTATATGCATACCACTTTGGTGCCATTATAATGTTGAAAAAAATCCTGTCAAGCCAGTATAACTGAGGAACCATATGTATTTCCTTATCATAGTACTTATACTGAATTCTTATTTTCTGTTAAGTATTTATCACTCCATACCCTTTTTTACCCCTATTGAAATATAAACTTCACTGAAACAGAAATTATGGCTACTGTGCCCACTGGTTTAACTCCCACAACTCACAAAATGTTTAGACAAATATCAAGAGGCCAACAACTTTGTATTAAGTGATGGATAAATAAATGAATGGTAAATTGATACCCTAAATGTACTGTGTGAGGGCTTGAACTAACATTAGCCTCCATTCTAAGTGTATTGGGGCTAAGAAAAATCGATACAGGATCACATCAGTGGAAATGATAGGGCAAAAGCCAATGAAAACATTCCCTTTCAGAAAGCACAGTTAAGGTATGTGTAGCATTTTACACCTGTAACCCTAGCACTCTGGGAGGTTGAGGCAGGAGGATCACAATTTCAAGCCCAGCCTGGACAACTTAGCAAGACTCTGCACCAAAATAAATCATCTACACAGAGAGCCGGGGATGTATGTTAGTGCAAAATTCCAAGGTTTAATTCCCAGCTTTGCAAAAACAAAACAAAACATACACACACACTCATGCACACAAGAGAGAGAGAGAAAGAACTGACAGAATCACATTTTCAGAATACTGGAAGGTAAAAAACCTCTGGCAGTCTTAAGAGTGTTTGCTAAAGAAAAAGTGCTGAATTGTCCAAAAAGAGAGAGCTTTGCAGTGTTTTAACTTTTCCCATTGTAATTTCTCCCCTTCCAACTCCACAGTAATTTTACAAACCAGTAAGCCTCAACCACAGGGAAAACTAGCAGCCTGAGAATCACTAGAGGGGGTGGAATTGGGCTGGAACACTTTCAGAGAATTGTCATTGTCTGACCTGTTCAGTGGTTGCCTGGAAAAGCTCCCCTTAACTGTCTTTATTGGACCTGGTTCCAACTCACCTATGAGAAAAGCCTTTTCCCTGAAAGCTATTTGTCAAGAAAAACAATTTTAGTGGAAATTATTTAACTCCACAACTGCCTGAGTTTGAGGCTAACATTTGGAAACAAACAAAAGGCTAATAAAAAAAAAAATTGCCTTAAAAGAAAAAAGGAGGGAATGAGATGTTCACAGGGGCTTTGAGAAGCTCTAACATAGTCCTAAAAGTTCACATGCTGGAAAGGGCTCCAGGTAGGCTCATGACACAAGGGGGAAGGTCCTAAGCAGTCACCTCTGCCTGACATAGAGAAGGAACTAAATAGAAAAGACATGAGCCAACTGACTGACCAAGTGCTAAATGTGTGCCTCAACAATCAAACAGGAGTGTCAATTGGCAAATACTGGGATACTTATTCATACCAAGCATTTAAGGAAATCTCTGGCCACTAAACTAAGTGGTGACTTTAGTGCCCATGCACAACGAAGCGTACAGGCTTTCCAGAATTACTTCAAAAAAATTAACAAATTAACGATAAGAAACATCACCAATAAATCACGGGGGTAGGGAGAATATGGTATTCAGAAATGCCATATCATATTATTTAAAGTGTCCATTTAAAAATCTATGAGAAACACCAAGAAGCAAGAAACTATGACCCAAATACAGAGAAAAAGCAATCAATATAAACTGTCCCTGAGAGAAACCATTCATTGACCTGACTAGACAAAGATTATAAATCAGTTACTTCAAATATGTTTGAAAAATTAAAGGAAACAAGGATAGAGGAATAGTACAGTGGTTAGAGCGCTTGCCTAGCAAGCACAAGGCCCTGAATTTGATGGTCCATAACCACATAAACCAAGCATGGTGACACACACCTGGAATCCCAACACTTGCGAGGCTGAGTCAGGAGACCTGCCCTGAGTTTGAGGCCAACCTGGGCTACATAGCAAGTTCAGGATCAGCCTGGAATACAGAGCAAGAGCCTGTCTCTGATAATAATAATAATAATGATAAAAAGGAAATCATGTGTAAATACCTAAAGAAAAACATGAGAATAATCTCTCACCAAATAGTGTCAAAAAAAAAAAAAAAAGAAAATACAGAAAGTGCAAGGAGGGAACAATTTCTGGAACTGAAGTACAATAAAGGAAATGAAAAATTCATGATTGAGAGGCTCAATAGCAACTGATCAGGTGAGAGGAAAAATCAGCAAACTTGAGAACAAGTCATTGAGATCATCCAGCCTAAGGAACAGAAAGAAGAATGAAGGAAATAGAACTCGTTTACAGATTCAGAGGTCAATGAGACACCATGAAGCAAACAAACATAACAGAAACCACCAAAGGAAAGGAGCTACAGGTAGAAAGGAGAAAGAAAATATTTAACGAACTAGTGGCCAAATGCCCAAACCTGATGAAAATGATTAATACACACATTTAAGAAGTCAGTCACTAAGAATTCCAAATAAAATAAATTCTGAGAAATCCACAACTGGAGACTAGATGATCAAACTGTCAAAAAACCAGAGACCAGAGAGAGAGAGAGAGAGAGAGAGAGAGAGAGAGAGAGAGAGAGAGAGAGAATCTTGAAGGCAGTGGAGGGAAATGACTAATCACATATAAGGGAGTATCAAAAATATCAACAACTGATTTCTCACCTGAAACTACAGCAGCCAGAAGGCCATGGTGGCATAGTCAAAATGCCGAAAGAAAAAATATCGACCAAGAATATTATTTCCAACAAACTATCCTTCAGAAGTGCCGTTGAAATCAAGGCATTACTAGTAAAAAAAAAAAATTGTCACTAGGTGACCTGAACTACAAGAAACCCTGAAGGAGGGTTGAAATGAAAAAACAACAGACAGTAATTCACACCCACATGAGCAAAATAAAGCACATCATCAAAGCATACCAAGCTGGATAAGCACATGGGAGATGTATTGAAACATGATACAAGGATATCAAACTAATGAAAGAAGTCAAAACAAAATGTTCCACAGTATGTGAATTCATTTATATGAGATATACAGAAAAGGCAGACAGAAAGAAGGTAGGTGAGAAGGTAGGTGAGTAGGTGATAGAGAGTGACCTGAATCTTACAAGGTTTCCTTTCAAGTTGGTGGAAATACGCTAGAATTAGACAGTAACGATTGTAGGTTGAATAAGCTAACCACTACAGTACTGTTCGATTTAAAGGTATATTTTGTGAGTTCTATCTCAAAAAAATTACAAGAAAAATACAAAATAGAAGAGTTACCTTAGAGATATTCAATCACCTGAAGCAAGACTATGGGAGTCCGAATATGTCCTAAATCTCAACCTGATGACACGTAACAAATTAAACCTAAGCTGATGTAGCATGGAAAGCAAGTCCTTAAAACAATGGCAGCATGTGAAGCCTTAAAAAAATAAGAATCAATGACAAGAACTTGACACCTTTCCCACCAAAGGAAAAGCTTACATCTGATACACGTGAATATTTCTATAAGAAAAGGTCATGAGGAGCTGGTCGACTAGCACACGGTTAGAGTCTTGCCTAGCAAGCAAATGGCCCTGGGTTTGATTCCCCAGCACCACATAAGCAGGGCATGGTGGTGCACATCTGTAATATCAGCACTTGGGAGACTGAGGCAGGAGGATTGCCTTGAATTTGAGGCCAGCCTGGGCTATGTAGTGAGTTCGGGACCAGCCTGGATGACAACACAAGACTCTAATTTCATAAGAGGTGCAGGGAGGGGTGTGTGACCTGGACATGGTAGAACATATCTGTAATCACCCTGGCAGGTAGAGGCAGGAGGATCCTAAAATCAAGCCTAACCTGGGAATTTAGTTGACTTAGTGAGAACTTTCCTCAAAATTAGGCAACAAATAATGAAAAGGGATGTTACATAGTCCTATAGAGATGATATTCCAAATTCTGTTAGGGTTTGAGTGAACCATCCTTAAAGATTCTAAAATACTTTTCACCCTGACTACTGCTCTCTATCATATTTTCTGGTCAATACTAGGTTTCTGAAGTCAATTCTTACCAAAAAAAGTTATAAATGAAAATAAAAGGAATTCAAAGTATTAAAAATCTTACATTGGCATGGTAAGTTAATAAAATTGTATCATCATTGATACAAAATTTTCACATTGATGAGTTTTCTATCCACTAGTCCTCAGTCAGCCCTGTGTCAAAGTTTATGACCCAGAGCCTACTAACCCAAGGTAAATCCAAGTAAGTGAATTGACTCTGTACCAGTTAAGAGAGGTTTTGACCTTTCCAAAGCTTTTAATTATTCTATTAACAGGGGCTAAAATGAAAATATCATGTTTTTCTTAGATAATAAGTCTAGAGATAAACAGTAGCTAGTAGTGACCAAGTTGCTTAACAATTTCATTGCTATACATAGTCTTTTTGTTTTAAAAATATTTCCAGAATTCATTTCTCCATTCACATATAATTACTAAACATGATTTGGTAGTGTTTTGGCATATTCTTTTTATTTTTTATTTTATTTTATTTTATTTTATTTTATTGAGATAGGGTCTTGTTCTGCAGCCCAGGCTCGTCCTCAACTCACCATGGAGCCTAGGCTGGCTTTGGACTCAGGGCAATCCTCCTGCCTCAGCCTCCCAAGTGCTGGGATTACAGGTGTCCACCACTACGCCCAGCTTATGTGGTGCTGGGGAATCGAACTCAGGTACTTAGCACTTGACTTAGCGCTTGCTAGGCAAGCACTTTACCTGTTGAGCCATTCCTCCAGCCCCTTGACATATTCTTTTCAATGCTATTGTACTATTAGCATTTATTAACAATTAAATGTACTAATAAAGGTTCAAAATACAGTATATGAGTTATTTGCTATCTTGGTATAATACCTGTGTGGTAGCCCAAGTGAGTCAAGGATGGGCACTCTGACTCTTCAAAGAGTATAGTCATTTTAAAACTGAAATGTCATCTTAAAAAAGATGAAGGCTTGAATTCAGATAGTAAAATAAATTGGCCATGTTTTTGACAGAATTGTATCTCTGTTTCCTTTTTTAAATTAACAATTGGGACAAATTACACATAACAAAAAAAATCTACCATCATAGCCATTTCCTAAGGGTTTCAGCAGTGTTAAATGTCCTCCCACTGTCGTGCGACTAATCTCCAGAACTTTCCCACTGTGCACTCTGGTGTCTAATTTACATGGATACCAGACCCAGAAGGGCCTCACAGCCGTGAGCAACCTCCTAATCTCAACAAGTTGACACAACCTCTTCAGGTCAAACTCCAAGCATCCGCCCCTTGTAGCCAGACCTCACCTCCCAACAGCGCAGGTTCCACAGCTATCCTACTATACCCAAATACATGAGGCTTATGGGGGAACCTCCGGATCCAAACTATAGAAGAGAAGGAGATAAAAAGAGAAAAGAAATGAAGAGTGGTCTCTGGGAGGTTTTGTAGACCAACTTGGAAGCGGCTCCTGCCACATTTTATTAATAGAGACTCTGTGCAGGAGGCTAGGAAAAGCAGTTTAGCTGTACGGCCTGGAAGAGAAAAAAATGAATGTGGAAATATCTGCCACATTCTGGACTTTTACACACACAGACTATTAATCAAGCATATGTTCAAAATACAGATATTTTTTCCATGTACCCTCCCTTAGGAAGTTAATTGAAGATGAAAATCAATAAAATGAAAGAAGAAACCAAGAAATAAAAAATGCAAGATATTGAAACTGAACCCAAGCCAGGAGAGGAATCTGCCTGTTGCAAATTTTTTGCTCTCTGGGTCTGCTATACACATCTTATCCCACAAATCTCTTCTTGAAAATAGAAATTAGGGGGCTAGGGCATAACTCAGTGATTAAAGCACATGCCAAGGAAGTGCATGGACTCATGTTCCATGGCCCAGCACCACATAACAGGCATGGTGGTGCCTGCTGGCAACCCCAGCACTGAGAAGGCTGAGGTAGGGGACTGCTGTGAGTTCCAGGCCAGCCTGGGCTACACAGTAATTTCACAACCAGCCTGAACTACAGGAATAGAAAAGAAAATAAAATGCAAAACTAAGGGAAGAACTGAGGACTTTTCTTTATATCGAAAAGGTGGAGAGAGAAAATGTTAACTACACACCTATTATATAAGGAAGTCAATGCTCAGAGTTCAAAGTTGATAAATCAAGAAACCCACTTAGAGCAACCAGGGGCAAATAGCCACAGATGTTTGCTTTCAGAGAGCAAAAATAAAGAGAGGTGAAAAGAATTAGAAAATGTATTTTTTTATTATGGGTTTTTATGCTGGTGACTTTTGAAAAATATATACTGGCATTTTCTTATTTTTTTCTTTTTCCTTCTCACTCTGTGATGGCATTTGAGCCCAGGACCTTGTACCACATGTTATGCACACACTTGCCCTTGAAAACTTCTTTAACAGAATACTATGGAACACTCTGCCTCTCTCTGTCTCTCTCCTATTCACAAGTAAAAGCCTATGTACATTACAGTGACATCAATTTTTTTCATGCAGTAGAAAAATCTTTTCTGCCAGAAAACCTCACGACTTGATCACATTTTAACTCGAGGATCTGTTTGTCTATTTACTATTAATATTGTCATCAACTAAGATGAAGGCTTCCGATGACACATAAGAATTCTGTTGTGGCTTGCTGCGAAAAAAAAAAAAAGCAAATAAACTTCTAGAATAGCATTCTGTTGCCTCATTTCACAAAAAAACAAACAAACAAACAAAAAAAAGCCAGACCCAGAATCCCAGCATTCTGAGAGGCAAAGGCTAGAGGACCTCAGTCCAAGTTCAGCCCAGGGAACTTAGTACTTGAAAGGGACTTTGTGTTCAAATAAAAACAAAACTAACATTCCTGTGTCTATAAATGTAATAAATGTGAAATGTGTATGTGTGCATACTGCTTATTGCACAGCCTGGACTTACACAAAACACATCCCTCAAACTTGTAGAAACCCCAGCCCGCTCCAGCTGCACCCCCTTCATCATTCAACAACAGCCTGGCACCCACCAATTTCCTCCCGGGAACCCACTTCCTGTGGACATGTCTGTCCAGCAAGGTCACCTGGGCTCTTAAATGCCACGGAGATTTTGTAAAAACCCTTCTTTATTTGTTTATTTTTTAAAACTAGAGTCCCTTCTCCCTAAGACCCAAGCAAGAATCTCTGAGAACAGAGCCAGACGCGATTTGACTGAAGGTTATTGGCCAACATTCACAGTCACACTCCTCCTGCCTGTTTTCATCAGTTGGGTTGATGTAACAAACCACCATAAACTGGGTGACATAAGCAACAGGAATTCCCATCATAGGAATTTGGAGAGGAGCAAAGACTTCCATCCATGATCACCATTGTCCTTGAATCCTATGCTTTGATTCTCCCTTCCAGTAAGACAGCTTTCCTTGGACATTTCTGGGTCCCTTGGGGTGCTACTTAGCCCTAAGGTAAACACAAATTGTGTGTGGTGAGTAAAGGTTGCACAGTTCCACACCCTTGTTATGAACAGACTAAGCTTAGTTAGAGGCGGAGGTCAATCATTGGCCTAGTAATTGCCCAGGAACGTGTTTCTCCCTGAAACTGAAAATACAGGAGACGGCCCTGAGGAATCAGATGATGCTACTGCATAAACACCTGTCACAACAGTGACCTGAAGTAGGGCAGACAGGCCTGAAGCACCTGTTAAGTCTAAGCTGTGGTGCAGGCTTAGTGGTCCAGAGTGAAACAATTACAATCAGATACACACCCAGAAACACCCACCAAA
Source organism: Ctenodactylus gundi (assembly GCA_004027205.1). Classification (NCBI taxonomy): domain Eukaryota; kingdom Metazoa; phylum Chordata; class Mammalia; order Rodentia; family Ctenodactylidae; genus Ctenodactylus; species Ctenodactylus gundi. Next base: position 41,121 of record PVKB01001594.1, read on the forward strand.
GCCCAGAGCCAACAAACGCATTCCAACACCCAGGGCACCAAAGCCACGGGATGGTGCAGCAGCAAGCCAAGCTGATTCAACAATGACCAAGAGTCAGATATAAAAAACCAGAGAGCGTCTCAAGTTTGGCCAACCCTAATAAGTCCCCATGCTGGTTACAAAAGCACTCGGAAAGGAGTCAGCAGGCGGGGGTAGTCCTGTGGCCTCCGGCTTACACAAAGTACCCTGATTAATTTCCATTCATTCTCCCTTAGAGGTTAACAAAGTATTTTTTTTTAAACTTCTATCCTTGCTCTGCCATGTGAAAAGGAATTTTGTTTAACTGAGTATAGAGTAATCTATAAGGGGGAAAGTTCTGAGGACCACGGTGGTAAAATGTCATTGCAGCGGTGATCCCGAGGAAGAGTAAAAAAAGTAAATGTTTCCTGGTAGATTGGCCCTGCGGCCTGCTGGGCCCCTATGCCCTTCTCTCTGATGCTTCCCAAACCTGGGATGAGGACGAAGGTGACATGTTTCAAAGCAGGGATGATTGTCTGTAGTCTTCAAGAAACTCACACTTGTAATACACAACAGGCAGAAAGTAGGTTAGAATGGAAGCTGAGCAGTGATGTAATCAAGACACCAGTTCCAACCAAGGGTGGGACCCTGAGCCGCTGGGATATGGGCCATCAGGTCACAGTAATGAGTGGGTAGGGTAGCACGGCAGAGCCTAGCCCACTCATTAATCCCGGCTCTAAGGCCCCTCAGACACACAGCTATGCCCCATTTCCAGGCTCTGCAGTTACATGGGGTCATGTAACCAGGCTCTCCTCAGTGGTCAGCAGTGATGTGTCCCCACTTCCCGTCCTCGCCCATATCAACCTCTAACAAGCACTTGTGTTTGCCTGTGCACAGCAACTTCAGAAGCCACACGTGAAGATGGCGTGTGAGTAGAGCCCACGTGGGTGAACTGCCCAGTGAGTAAGGACAGCCTCTTGGACTTGGTTTCAGAGGAAATAAAGTTTTCCTGCATGAGCTTGGGGGGTGGGGGTTAATCTACGGCAGTAGCTTATCTTACAATTATTGTTACACATACCAAGGAAACAATAGGGCTGTTCAGAGCAGTAGTCCAGGGAAGGTACTGCAAGGCCCCAGTGCCCAGCTGAACGTTTTGCACAGACCCACCTTCTATTCATAGATGTCTTAGAATAGCCGGCTACAAGTGTTCTCCACTTCCTCATCTCCCCTGTGTTCCTCATTCTACATAATCTCCAACATTCCCCGCACCCTGCTAAACCACCTATGACCTCCCAGTGGTCAAATCCAACCCAAAACGTGTCAGTCCTTCTGGAGTGGCTTTTAGCAAGAACGGAGAGCTTTTAAGAAATGTGACGTTTTTATGTTTCCCCCAAAATACCTGTTTCTGAGTTCCCTTTTCTACTTGGTAGGAAGTCCAACTTCAGCCAATACTGGGGTTCCCTTCCTGAATGTGGGGTCACACAGGGTCAAGAAAGTTTAGCACAGACACTGGGGTGAGAAGCCTGAAAGTCTGAGTGACACGCTCCTTGCCCGTCTGTATGCTTCAAGTAGTTCTTCTGCTTCCGGTTCAAGCCTGGCCCTCTTCTGGTGCTCCCTGGGCAGATCCTGCACTTGCTGGGTACCCAGGGCGCTAACGTGGACTCACTTTGCTCTTCTCACTAACTACTACGCTCCCAATTTCGCAGCCAGCCTCCGGGAACTTCCTCTATGCTCTCAGTTCTTGTTGAGTCCCTGGGATAAGGGTGGGTGGGGGGGAAATCCTTGATCTCCAAACTTCAAATCTGCCTTGGTACTGGGAAGATATCTCATACCAACACATTCATTCATTAATTCAATAATAAATAAATAAATAAAGCTTCAGCTAAGCTTGCGGGGAATGGGGCATATAGGCCTGTTTTCCCAGGATCCTGGGAAGCTGAGGCCAGTGGACCACAGGTTTAAGCCCAACCTGGGCAATTTAGCAATTTACTGAGACCTGGTCTCAAAATCAAAAGTAATCAAAATAAAGTGGGCCCTGGGCTCAATTTCTAGAATCTCCACCCAGCAAAAAAAACCAAAGCCTCAGCAGGGTACTCACAGCCCTTCCTTACTTTTCTGTTTATGCCTGAGGCTTACAATTTCCCTTTCTTGCAAGTCTGTCCTCCTCCAATTTTATAAAAATCCTCTCAGTATTAGCTTTCCTTCATTTTCTTGGAACATTCTGCTTTGCCAATTCCTAAATCAAGTTTTCTTTTTCAGTCTGAGAAATATTTTGAAAAGTCACATGTTCTCTTTGTACTTGTGTAAGGAGACATCTAAAGTGTTTATCTTAAAGAGTTTCACAGAATGAATTTTCTGATATATTTCAAGTATCAGTATTTTAAAATACTACCATATATTATGCTTTCAAATAGATCTGATGGAATTGTAAAAAAAAAAAAAAAAAAAAAAAAAGTGGTTTGCTATCTCCTCCTGTCATCTGTATCTAAGAATAGTTGAGCAAGATCTTTTTTTTAACTCTTAGCATCTCATGTGGCTTCCTCTGTGATGTCACACTTTCTTTCCAACAGAATTTGACCCTATCTTTATCTATAAAATACTTTACAATATTTTATTGACCACTATCTTATTTCCTTGGGAAAAAAAGATATTACTTAAAATTTGCTGTATTTTTCACAGCTATATGCCTCCCAATGTTAAAGATTTCTTTTAGATTGTGCTTCCATTATAATGATTAGTATATGATGAATAAAACAGAATATCTATGACTATTATAAATTTGACAAATAGTTAACTAGAACATCAAAGCTTCCTGTCACCTTTACTGAGTATACCTTATTCCAAAAAGGCCCCACCCATTTTCAGTAAAGTGTTCAATGGGTTTGGGAAACTGTATTTAGTTACCTAATCATGACACACCCAAGATCAAAATACTAAATATTTATCCAACTCCAAAAAAGTCTCTTTCTCTTTATAGACAACCCCAATCCTAGTCCCAAGTATGCTTTCTGTCACTACAGTCTTGCCATTAAAAATTAAAATTTTAATGAAAATGCATCTTGTAACTGATGAACATATATGCATACATGTACATATTCCTCCTAGTTTAGCTATCTGGTGGTAAGCACCACTTGTTGCTGGAATGAGACAGGATTTCACCATCAGTCCTATCCCTATTTTTAATTTTTACATGTAGAAACTCTGAGAACCCTTATTCATATAAATAAGTGAACGGAAAAGTAAGTGTTTTATCTTGCTTTGTGTTGTTTTATAGCAATGTTGCTCAATTCTTTCAACTCCTCAGTTACGCCAAAAATCAGAGTGTTCTATAATCACAGAGTGCTTGTAAGATGTAACAGCTGACAGACAATCCAACGAGGCCCTACGTGGTTTGGTTGGCGTCCACGTGGCTGGCAGAGGGTCTGTAACATAGCCACTGCGGTTGGTTGCTATCTTAGAAACTACACCAAGATCCGTAATTATCATTTTGTTCGGCATCCTCACTTTTGTGATTAGGGCTGATATGCTTGCTTGGTTTTCTTTCTTTTTCTTCCTTCCTTCCTTTCTAACTTTTTTTCTCCCCCGAGGATTGAACCCAAGACCTTTGCACTGAGCCACAATCCCAGTATTTTTATTTATTATTCATTTATTCATACATTCATTTATTCATTTATTTTGAGACAAGGCCTTGCTCAATTTTAAGTTGCTCAACTTGACCTGAAATTTGCAATCCTCCTGCCTCAGCCTCCCAGAGAGCTGGGATAACAGGCATATGCTACCACACTCAGCTTGATATATTTTCCTATATGTACATATTTATCCTAGCTCAGGTTTAATTTTTTAAAAATCTCAACCTCAAAAAACAGAGTTGGGAACAAAGTAGCTAGCACTTCTTAATCACTTTATATACAAGGTAACATACATGTGTACCTAGGGTAAAGTACACATGTGTCTTAGTTATTTTCTCATTGCTGTGACGGAATACCCCACACCCACTGTTTGAGGGAGGAAAGAGTTATTTAGCTCACAGTTTCAGAAGGTCTCACCTAATCCTCTCGTGGGCAGCTGGCAACAATGGAAGCGCATGGCTGGAGAGCTGCTCACCCTGCTGTAAACGGAAACCAAGTCAAGCAGGAGGGAAGCAGACATCTGGAGACTCAGGCAACGCTAGAGCTTTCCCAGAAAGAAACTGCAACAAGTGTCCTCTTCCCTCCTGTAACTACTTCAAGCTTCCACTTGCACCCTGCCGTCCAGAGTGGGTGCCCTTCCCTGATTTCCTGGCCCACAAGTCAACAACACGCACCTGGAACAACCCCCGATTTCAACAAGTTGAAACAAGAATCTTTCCAGGTCAAACCCCAAGCAACTGCCCCTTCCAGCCAGGCTCTACCTCCCAATAATGCACAGTTCCAAATATACGAGGCTTTTGGGGGACACTCAAGATGCAAATCATAGCAACATGGTACACCTATGACTCCCGGAGGAAGCAGGAAGCTAAGATTCAATGGGATCTGCCCACCCTCCCGAAACGAGAGAAACAGAAGATTTACAATCAGATAAATGATACAAAGGCATTTTTCATTCATTCTAATGCAGGGAATAGATTTATAATCTATGAAAACATACTGTGTCTCATTTGAAAACATTAAAGGTAAGTTGGAAATAAGTCCACAATATCTAAGATACAAAAGAATTTGATTTATAACCACCAATGATTGAACGACTGTTCAGCCAGAAACAGAAGGTCAGATGTGTAACTTCCTGATTTCCTTCCAGCGATTTAATTCTACACAAAAGAAAAAGCCTGTGGATCTCCCTCTCACTCAGGCATTGTACTTCTGACTCAGCCGCTCACTGAATGTGCATTTCCTGTGCTAAGTCGGATGTTTGTGAATCGCTGGGAGAAAGCAGTGTCTCAGTTTCTGCGGATCTCAGCAAGAGTTGCTTGTAACAAACCTAAAACAACAAGTTACCTTGGGAGTGGTGTGAGTTTCCCATACAACCCAAAATACAAAATCACGTTTTCTACATGTGACAGGCCTTTTAAGGTATTCCCTCTATGGCTCTGTGTTTGAGTCTCAGGATATATACATTCTTGGTAGCATTTGCAATACTGAAGATTGTACCCAGTACCTTTACATCAATCTATACCTAGTCTTGTGGTTTGAGACAGGATCGCTAAGTTGCCCAGCATGGGCTGACTCACAACCCATTCCTATGTGAAAACAAACGTGTTAGGTAGCACTCTGGTTCTTCATTCTTCAAGATTTCACACTAAGTCTTCATATGCAGACTTAGGGACTCTACACGTTCTCAGCAGTCGCTTTCGGGGACGTTGGTAATGTCTTACGTCCTTCTGGTACCACTGAAGTTGCGATTTTGTTTAAGGTATAGAACTCTAACTCAAAGTTCTAACTCTAAGCTCTGACTCAAAGTGTCCGCTGGGTCCACGGTCATGTGAGACTTGGCTGGGCTCGAAGGACCCTCCTCCCCGCCCGCTGGCCCGCCTGGCGTGGTTTGCAGGAAGCTGAATTTAGCTCCTCACCTCATGGTCGCTCATGATCTGCTCGTGACAGGCCTTCCCAGAGCAAGTGGCTGGGAGCGAGAGAGACCAGGGCGGAGCTGATGCCGCTCTCGCTCTGGGAAGGAGCAGACCTCTCCTCCTCCCGGTGTGTTTTACTGGTCACATGGACTCACCCTGGCACCATATGGGAGGGACTGCACAAGCGGGCGAGGCTCACGGAGGCCACTGTGATAGCACCAGCACCCCACACAGCCTCCCAACCACCCACTCCACCCCAGTAAGAGGAATCACCTACACCGGGAGGCTGAGACGGAACGATTGCCGTGTTTGAGCCCAGTTTGGGCAACTCAGTCACTTAGTAAGAACTTGTCCCGGAACCAAAGTAAAAAGCAGCTGGGTATATAGGCCAGTGCAACGGCTTTGGGTTCAATCTACAATACCACCAAAACATACCTCCTGGTAGAGGGAGGAAACCACAGTGCCGTCAGGGGCTTGGATCAGATGCTCCCAACAGCAGCACTCCCATGACACAGTGCTTCCGCGTTAATGTGCACAAGCTTCACAAAGCCACGCGTGTTTTACCTCTGCTCCTCGGAAAACAAGAGATGATGGCGATCCTCTCAGCCAGGCTCCACAGCACCGGCCTGGCATTCCAGCACTCTGGGAGGCAGAGGCGAGAGGATCACAAGTTCAAGCGCAATCTGAGAAATTTAACAACTAGAGACTTAGCAAGACTCTGTCACAGAACAAGAACCGGACTGGGGATGTAGCTCAGTGTGAAAGTCATGGCTCCAACCTCTAGTTCCTTAAAGAAAAAACAAATACTCATCTGATAGAAGGACTTTTTTGTCCCCACATCTAAGAATTTCAGTATTTTGTCATACCGGCTAAAATGTGTTTATAATTTATACCTCCTTGCCAAATGTTTCCCAAGTGGTTAAGCCTCAGCCGGGTTTTTAATATTTTCCAAACATTAAATATTAATTAGTAATTTAATTTTTCGTGTGTGTCAAGGAACTGCGCAGCCCACAAACAGCTCTTTCATTTGGGGTGGGAGGAACTGGAAGGAGGCTAAAAACGGTAATAATTTGTTGTTACAGACCGAGTCTCTCTAACTTAGAAATTCGAAAATCCAAAATGCTCCAGAATCCCCAATTTTTTAATTGCTGACATGACACTGCAAGTGAAAACCCCACATTGTAAGATTTTTGTTGTCTGCCCAAAATTATTAAAAATATTGTGTAAAATGACCATTAAGCTATGTGCTGAAGACATAAATGAAACATGAATTTCACTTAAGATTGGGCCCATTTCCAAGGTATTTTATTATCTATACTGCAAATATCCCAAATCTGAAAAAAAAAAAATTAAAAAGCTCTGGAATCTGGAACATGCCAAGCATTTAAAGGAATCCTCTATCTAAATTGACCAAAGTGAGCTCAGAGCTTTAGAGTTTTTATCTTGTTTTATTTAATCCCCATAACAAGCTAGTGGGGATGGATATCAATTATTCTTTATTTGCAGACACTAGCGTTCATAAAGGTCAAGTAATAACTAAGGGGCCCAGCCAGGACAGGCCACATGTGTCCAAACTCCCTGTTCCTTATCACAACATAGTACAGGATTCTGTAGACGAACCACCACGACCACCAAATGGAAATTAGTTCTTTTATTAAAAACTAAAGGGGAAAAAAAAAACTCCTCAAAAGACTAAAACTACTGGAAGCCTCAGAAATGGATAAAAAAATTAGACATTTTAATTCCCAAGAATTGATTGTAGAACAAAGGTTGAGGCCTGACTTATCTAACTTACCAGGATTCTGAGTTCCACAATTCTTCCAGCCCTAAATTTCTAAAATTCACAATAACTATTATGACTGACCACTAGCTGCATACCAGGCACAGTTTTGGTAATTTTAACTACATGATCTGACTTTATCATTAAACACCTCTCTGGCAGGGAACCAAGTGGTTAAATAACTTTCCAGTGTCAAAAATAGTCAGAGCAAATTCCAAGGTGCCTCCACTCCAAAACCTGGACTTTGTATATCACAAGACACCCCCCTCCACACACCTCTCATAAAAGGCTCAGTGTGAAAACTCCAGGAAGTACATAATTTAGACATTATGACACCTGATTTTGAGCAAGAGTGAATTAGTACATCTCTCTCTCCTTTTCCTCTTCCCCCCTAACTTTCACCTCCCAATTTTAATCGGTTTAATCTGTGGTATGATCAAAAATGAATGTTTAACTTCTTTTCATAAATTACAGTAAAAGACACCTCACCATCAATCCCTTCTAAGACATTTTCCTACCCTTCATTACCGTGAGATCACTCCCTCTCTTATCCTATCGCCCTTGCCACTTTGCGGAAGTCCTCTCTTGGGTAGGATGAGAATATGATACCCGGAAGTGCACCTCCCAGAATTCAGTCCCATTCCGACACCAGCGGCAGATGCAGACACAGTGGGAGACCCGTAGGGAGAACACAGAACAGCAGAGAAGAGATCGTGGATGGTCAGAAAGAGCAAATAATGCATAAATTTTGTTAAATGATTTAAATTTTTTTCATGCTATTATATTTGGGATGCTCCGTTACATTGCCTCTCCTAAAATACCATGAAATGGATGTACAACCATCTTTATGAAAAAGGGATAATATCAACAGACAGGCATGGCAATGAACGATATGACTAAAATCAAACTATCCAAACCAACAAGTGAAATCTCAACCATATAAATAGATTTTTCTCTTAACGTCAATGGCAGTGATTTCGTTTCAGCAAGGCAGTGCCATCTGTCACACTGAATGCTGATTTCTATCTTATGAATTTGGAGGTTTTGCTAATACTTAATGTTTTGATTTCATGAATGTATGAAAGCTATCAGGAAAACTTTATAGGGGGTTTTGAAACCTTTCTGTTGTTACAGTGACAAAAGCCCAAGCCAACCTAATTGTCCTTGTTTCACAGTCTAACTCTAATCAGTTTCTCGACCCAAAGCTTTGTAGCCATCTCTTTTTCTGACCTCTCAACTAAGTACAAGCCCCTCCCAAGACTCTGTCCCCAGCATCTTTTATTTTTTCTTGCTTTATCCATTTTCGTTTTGGGGAATTCATCTAGTGGAACGACCATAATTCTTAGAAATGGTTCCCTGATCTCTGTATCACTATCCCCTGAAATCTACACTTCCAATTGCCTGACAGTCACCTGTACCTCTTTAATATACCCCCAGAGGGCTAGGGGCATAGCTCAGCAGTCACAGCGCTTGCCTAGCAAGGGGGAATCCCTGGGTTCGATTCCCCAGCACCATACAAGTTGGGCATGGTGGCACACGCCTATAATCCCAGCACTTGAGCGGCTGAGGCAGGAGAAACACTGTGTGTCTGAGGCCAGCCTGGGCTACATTGTGAGTTCATGATCAGACTACAGGCCCTGCTACCAAACAAAAGTATGTATACCAAACATATATATCGCAGAGGCGGACTTTCCATCCTGCTCAAGTTCGTCTCTGCTCTGCACTTGAACTTGCCACTGACAAAGACGGGAGAAAGGCCTTGGCCTTGTGTTCAAAGTCATATCTTTCTTTTTCTTCTTCCTTCCCTCATTCCCTTCCTCTCTTCTTCCTTTTCTCTCTCTTTCTTTTCAAAGGCAGATATCTAAGTATAATTGGTTCAGACCTCTCTTTCCTCTCAGACTTTCTCCCCTTCCATCACATCTGCCCTCACTGGGCACCATAGAGTGGACGCACAACCATCTTTATAAAAAAGGGACAATATCAATGGAGATAAAGTGGCTGTGAGGCTCTGAGTTCCAACTAAAGTCAAAGCTGAGTTAGGAATGCATCTTCCTGGATTCGGTGAGATATAACCATGTAGCTTGCAGTCACTGTTGCAGATGGCTGTTGCTAGCCATCCTCACACGGGAGTGACTTTGGGAAGATGCCCACTGGTCGTTAGGCTGATGTACAAAGCCAGAAGGCAAGTCACAACCCGGACATGCCCCTGGGACTGAAGGAATGAGGGAGTGGAAGGAAAACAAGATTGAAATAGACCACCCCTTCTGAAACCCGCAGAAAAAGAGGCACTACGTAACAAAGCAGAGGCCATTGGGGTACACCTCTTTCTTTCTTGATAGAAATCATGTGAGCCAAAAGCATCTTAAATTCTATATTTATGGGACACAAACCATTGGCAGAACAACAAACTGCAAGTAACAGCTTATCTCTGAAGAAAAAAACTTACCTGCATTTTCAGAATATTAATCTATAAAATAAGAACATCTATCAAATATTAAGATACATGGATTAAGTGGCAGTTTCTTGATTCCCACACTAGTTTTGACTCTGTGGCCCAAGTAGAGTGTCTGTATTTCCCCCAGTTTTCAAGTAAGACCCACAGAAGTGGCCCTATCCCAACTGGCTTTCTCCCAGTACAAAGGAAACCTCCGCCTCTGCCTGGCAGATCCAGGTCTCAGCTCTGCTCATTAGCCCCACCAGGGACAGGTGCCAACCTCACACCATGTGTCACTGTGCACACCGGGACTGCCTGTGCTGTGCACACAGTCGGGGACATGCCACTAACGATGTTGAAGTGCCAGGTGGCATTTCTGCTGCTCCAGGGGGTACTGCCAGTCAGTCAGAGGGGCTGTCTGCCTTTGATGAGCTACTGCATTCCCCCTTGCCATGCGACATAAGCTAGAAAAACTTTTTCTCTAACTTTTTATTTTTGAAAAAATAATTCCACATAAGAGCAAAAAACGACAAGAGTAGCTGTACACCCCGTATTCAGATTTAATTGCTTATATTTTGCTATGCTAGCTGTCTCTTCTCCCTCCCTCCTTCCCTACCCCCACTGGAAACTAAGTTGCAATTACAAAATATTTCTCCTAAAACCTTATATATTTTCTTAACAGCAGACATTGCCCTCCATAACCATAGCCAAAACCATAATCAATACTTGCACTGCACCCAAGGAATTTCACATTGACAGATAACATCTAATACACAGCTCAAATTCCAGTCCCCAACTTGTCCCCTTCTTTTGCAATCGAAGGTCAATCCAAGGTCTTACAATTTACTAGATTCTCAAGTCTCTTTAGCCTCTGTTTATCTAGAAGAGTCTCCTGTTTTTCTATACTTTTACGGCATTTTTCAAAGGTTTAGACCCATTGCCTTGTCGAATATTCTCCCCCACCCAACAGAATGCATATTTGATTGCTTCTGCATAACTGGATTCAAGTGAAACATTTTGAGCAAAATGCTACATGGTGTACTTTCAACTGGGTGGCACCAAGTAGCACCCGACCACATGCTGTGACACTTCTGGTCATGCCAAGCTGAGACCTAGGTTAAGATGGCTTCAGCCAGACCTCCCTATTGCAACTGTTTCATGTTTGTAATTAATAAGTCTTCTATACTATGATAAATTGAGGCTTTATAAATCATGAGAATATTTCTTTTCTCCAGCAATTTAAACTTTATTGATTAATTGATTGATTTTTGCATTACTAGAGATTGAACCTAGTGGAAAGCTACATCCCTATCCCTTTGAGACAGGGTCTCGCTAGGTTACCCAAATTGGACTCAAATATATGTTCCTCCTGCCCCTGGAGGTTTTGCACAACGCTGGGATTATGGGCCTGTACCAGCATGCCTGATTCTTCAGAAATTTTTAAACCAAATAGGTTTTTTTAAGCATGATTATTACTAAAATACCTTCAAACAAGTCATTTTTAAATTTCTATTATTCAGTCTACAATCATTAGCTGTTATTCTTTTTTGTTGTTGTTGTTGTTGTTGTTTTTTAGTGTTCAGAGCTGGAGAAATAGTGCAACAGTTGAAGTGCTTGCCTAGCGAGCACAAAGCCCTGGGTTTGATTCCCCAGAACCACATAAATTGGACATAGTGGTGCATGCCTGTAATCCCAGCACTCAGAAGGCTGAGGCAGGAGGACTACTGTGAACTCAAGGCCAGCAGGATTATATAATGAATTTAAGAACAGCCTGGCCTACAGATCAAGACCCTGTTTAAAAAAAAAAAAAAAAAAAAGGATCCCCTCACCTAAATACATATCCTTATGTAACATTAGTGTCTTAGTTACTTTTTCATTACTGTGATAAATACCCTATCTGCAAATTAGGGGAGGAAATTTTTATTGTAACTCACAGTTTCAGAATGTCACAGGGCATTCATTCATGAGCAGCCAGCAAGGGTGGAAGCACATGGCAGAGGCAGAGGTGGAGGCAGCTCCTCATGGCATCGTACACAGGAAGCCAAGGCCCTGAAGGAGGGGAGGAAGTAGTACACATGTGTCCAGGTCTTATACCAGTGGTCCACCCCTTCCGGGTCCAGCCTCAATGTTTTGCCCCCTTAAGGTTTAAGTCCCTAGTCCACCACACACCCACAATCTATAGTCTACCACACACCTGTTTTATTCCACACCCCTATAACCCACCACATGCCCATAATCCACCCCTCTAGACCTGCCCGCATAATCCACTCATCCAAGTACACAAGATTTTGGGGGAACATTCCAGATTCAAGCTATAATAATCAACCCCTGGCCTCCAAAAGACTCACATCCACCTCCTTATACAAAATTCATTTAGTCCTTTTCTAAGAGTTGACAAAGTCTTTAAAAAATTCCAAGTTCAAAGTCTCCTGAGACACAAGAAACACTCTCAGCTGTGAACTCTTGTGAAAATCAAAGAAAGATTAAATACTTTTAGTGTACCATTGTGGTATGGCACAGGGTAACCATTCTCATTTAAAAAGGGAGGAGTAGGAGAATAGAAAGCAATCAGACCAAAACAAGTTCTAAACTCAATAGGACAAGGGTTAAATCCTGTAACTCTAGGTCCAGCACTCAGGGTAAACTGCAAGGCGGTGTGATGTGAGCTCCAGAGGGTTTCATTGGCCCCACCCCTACAGCACTGCCTCCTGCTGCAATCTTCATCTTTTCCCCATCGGGCTGCCCTCAACCCCAGGCTGCAGCCTTCCTCAGGGTACAATCCATGCTCCTGATTTCTCTAAATTTGGGAGTCTCCAGCACACCTCAGGCTTCTCCTTCAACAAATTCACGCATGGTACTCCTAGGGGCACTCTGCCTGGCTTTCACGGCCTTCCTCTGAAATCTGAGTGGAAGCCTCTGTGAATCCACAGCTCTCATACTCTGCAAACCTGTAAAGCCAGGGCCACGTAGACATGGTCAAGAGCCACCAGTGGCTTGAGCAGCAGCCTGGCCCCCTTGGGCAACCACTGCCAAGGCCTCTGAGTTCTTAGATGGCTGAACTCCTTGGGGTTTACTTCCCTAAGTTGCCCTGCAGGATGCCCTCAACGTCTCTTTTCAAAGTCCTTTACATTTCCACCCTTTAATTGATAATGGACGAAGTCTACCTGATTCCTGAGATACGCTCAAGGCTCTTTTTGATAGTCCTGATAGCAACTACTTGGCTTCATCTTAATGATAATCCTTTAACAACCTCATCTATGGTTCTCTCCAGTTTCTCAGTGTAGAACTGGCTAAAATCTGGAAACAGAGGTCATGTGACAACCTGAGCATTGGGCCTCTGAGAATTCCTTTGCCACATTAAGTAGTCCACCACCATTAATCTCAATTTTAGGCAAAGTCTCTGGACAAGAGCAAACTGCCAACAAACTTTCTGCCAAAGCTTAGTATGCATGATTTCTAAACCACTTGCCCATACTGTTCCCCTTCCCATCTGGAGCCTGGCCTTTACAATTCATTTCTGGTCTTCTGAGCTCCAACCAGAATCTCCCATCAAGCTCAGCTCAGAAAATTTTAATTCTCTAGCTGGCATCTTCAAACCTCTCCAGACAAACCAATTACAAATGCTTCCCAAACCACAGTCAGATAAAGTCACAGCAGTAATCAATCCCACTTCCTGGTACCAATTTCTTAGTCACATTCTCATTGCTGTGACAGAGTACCTGACTTCCACAACTTAAGGCAAAACAGTTTTATTTTAGCTCACAGCTTCTGAAGGTCACAGTCAATTCATGGGTAGCACATGACAGGGGACGAAATGGAGGCAGCTCCTCATGGCACTGCAAACAGGAAGCCAAGAGAGGGAGCATATATTCTCCCAGGCCCAGGCCCAGTGATCTATCCCTGCCAGGTCAAGCCTCAGTGTTCTGCTCCTGCTGGGTTAAACCCTAAGCAGGCAGGCCCCACCTCCTAGCAGCACAGGGCTTCAAGGGTACCCAAACTCATGAGGCTTTGGGGGAACACCCCAGATCCAAACCACAAAAGTAACTGTATAGTATCTACAGCATATAGTATCTCTATACACAATATCATTATAAACACATGGACCATTTTTACTATTCTCATTTTTTTTCACGTTTGAATAGTTCCAGAATTGACCCACAAGAACGCCTTTGGGCTGGCTCCTAGTGAGTTCAGGACCAGCTTGGACTGCAGAGCAAGATCCTGCCTGCAAAACAACAAAACAAAACCAAACCTGTGAGCATGGTTCTTCCACTCCACATCGTCCCTTCCACAGAGACACTGTTAACACATCTCCTATGTAAGGACAGCTTCAAAAGCATGTGACCCAAGTAGACACATAAGACCCTGGAGTTAGAAAAAGCCTTCTGCTGATGTAATGCGATGCCCATGCTGTACTGGCATTTTCTTGTCAACTGCAGCCCTGCACTTTGCACTGTAAATGATGTTGCTCAACACACCTTGATCTTTCAGTGCCATCTTGTCTTTGGGCACAAGAGGTTCTGAACACACTGTGTCTATTTTCACTGCCTTAGATCTGGAGGCCACCAATGGATCCAAGGAGACTTCTTCCTCCTCAAAGGAAATGATACTTAGAAACCAAGATCTGAGGGCAAGATGTGACCATTGCTCCTGGAGTAACACTGTTTCAAGGTGTCTTTAGGAGGTAGAACTAGGAAATCATGGGTTTACGGGCATGTGGCCAATTGTAATCCAGGAGTGTTTTAGTTGAATATGCAAATATTATTATAATAAATGCTCTTACCACCACTATTACTTTTATAGGAATGGTCCCATATCACAAATACCCCAGAAATATACACAATTAATGTTATAGTTAAAGCCCTACAAGGGTTAGTGCAGGAGTGAGAGCACTTGCTTAGCAAGCACAAGGCTCTGAATTCAATTCCCCAGCACCACATAAACTGGGTGTGGTGGCACACACCTGTAATTTCAGTACCCTGTAGGCTGAGGCAGGAGGATTGTTGTGAGTTCTGGGCCAGCCCAGGCTACCTAGTGACTACAGAGTGAGACCCTGCCTCCAAAACAAAATAAAGCAAAATAAAACAAAACCTGTGAGCATAATTCTCTTTTTCTACATTATCTCCTTCTACAGTGACAGCCTAAAGTCCCTATAAAATCTATGTATTTGTTTTTCCATATCCTATATACATATAAAATAATTTCAGCACTGTGAATATTACTATCCACCAAGAGCCTGTATCATAAATCCCTTTTATAGGTCTTCCTTTAGTTAGAATATTACTCATTACTCACATTATGTAGTTCAAAAGTGTGGTCAGTTATAATTTATTTGTTTGTTTTGAGGCAAGGCCTCACTCTGTAACCCAGGCTGGTTTTGAACTCACTATGTAGCCCAGATTTGTGTTTGCTAAGCAAGCACTTTAACTACTATGCCACTCCTCCAGTTCCATGATGGTTCTTTTCTCTGGGTTGTTATACCACCTTCTTCCTAACCACTTACAAGCATTCATTTCTGTTTGCATTCAACTTCATGGGGTTTTAAAAATTCTATAAAACTTAACTTTTTGAAAATGTAAAACATTTAATGACTAAAAAAAACTGCATAAAAAGATACACTTGGAGAGTGTCCCTTTCATTAAAATTCTTCTTTTCACTCTCTTCACATTTACCTGTGATAGGCACTTATTTTCATTGTTTTCTGGTTTATCTTTCATGTGAATCTTTTTCAATTTTTATTTATTTATTTACTTGAGACAAGGTCTTGCTCTGTAGCTCACGCTGGCCTTGGACTCACATCAATCCTCCTGCCTCAGCCTCCAACGTGCTTGGATTACAGGTGTGCAACACCACACCCGGCTTACGTGATGTGGGGGAATTGAACTCAGGTACTTAGAGCTTGCTAGAGCAAGCACTTTAAGCACTGAGCCATTCCTCCAGCCCTCTTTCATGTGATTCTTAAGAAAGCAATCTTTCTCTCTCTCTCTACCTCTCTCCCACTTTTTTTTTTTTACATCAATTGTGGCAGATTTTATGCGTTGTGAGCTTAGGTTTTTTGTTGTTGTTGTCATGGGTTTTTTTTTTCTCTCTTAACAATAATGGAACAGAAAGAACATTTTATCCAGAAGAGAACAATGTTCCAACAGTCTGAACAGATGGTGACCATGACTCTAGTTTATATAAACTTTTCAGGCTGTTCTGCCTAACAGCTTATGGTTCGCCATGACAGTTCTGGCCCATTCACTGATTCAGCCTCTCCTGATCACCTTGTATGGTTTTTCCTAATTACTCAGGTACTGATGCAATGTGTGACATCATTGCTTCCTGATTGGATGGCACTAGGCCACTATTGTGAGCAACTTTCTAATAATTGCACCAACAGGATAACAGTGTAGAGAGGGCTTATGGGGAACACAAAGGCAGAAATGAAGAGTGACGTTGCTTCTCCACAGTGTACATGACTGAAACTGAATAAAGTGTGACCAGACTTCCTGCAAAGCCTCACTTTTCTCTCCAGCCTGAATGAATCTGAACTTGTACTCCTGAACTCAGGTCCCTGTGGCCTGACACCTGGTGTAGTCAGCAAGAATATGACCATGGACTCAACCTGCACTGGGAAATCTTTCCATATCAACTCATAGAGATCTCCTTCATTCTTTTTATGGCCGCTTAGTACTCTATTATTTGCCTATTATATCATTAATCCAACCAGTCTCTCAAGAATAAGCATTTTGGTTGGGTTTTCAGTATTTGGCTAATACAAATAATGCCACATCAATAATCTTTTTCAGATATTGTTTGGTATTGGGAGAGAAAATTTCTTCAGAGTAAGCTTCTTGACGCTGAGTTGTTGGGTCAATAGAAAGGCAGCCTTGCTAACAACCTGACCCTTGACCAGTAAGATCTACTTGCTGTTATTTCATTATAACAAATTCTCCTTCATGGTGTTTGTGTCGTTTTGCAATGGTCAGCAATGCCTATGAGAGCCTCTGACAGGTGTGCCACCTGCTCGCACACACAAGCACCTGCTGCCAGTGCTTGGGACAGGAGAGTTTGTTTCCATGGGTGTGGCCCATTACCAGACAGGTAGCTAAAGTTGCAACAATTAAAAAAAATAATAAAGTCTTTCCCATGTCCTCAGCACTTTTAGTAAAGGTACACTTTATTTTTCAGGCTTTCATAGTCCTTTGAGGGTCGTGCCTTGTTTGGACCATGCTTAGGAACAAGAAGATCCAATATTGCATTATGTGGTAGGCAGAGTAACCATCCCCAGAGATGTCCATAGTCTCATCCCAGAGGCTGGGTGTGACACAGTGGTGAGAAACCATCTAAAAGGCATGCATATTAAACCACCTGTAGACAGAGCCCTAGAAATAAGCTGTGGATGTTTGGGAGTAGACTGCCCAGCACTGGCCTCTCAAAGGAGACTGAAGAAGATGCTGTGACCATTGGAGAGATTATGTCAACTTGAGGCAATTAGGAACCAGCCTGGATTAGAGTGTGAGCGATTTGTGGGCCAGCGGATGAGGGAAGAGCACCCACCCGGACGTGGGAGGCCCAACTGGGAACTCAAACTGTATAAAAGGAAGGAAGAAGAAAGATTGTTACAGCTTTTTCCTCTGGGGAGAGACTGGACTTGATAGGACTTGGCTTCCTGTTTGTGATGTCATGAAGCACTGCCTCCACCTCTGCCTCTGCCATGTACTTCCATTGCTGCCAGCTTCCTCTGAGTAGAGTGTGATGTTCTGAAACTGTGAGCAAAAATAAACCTTTCCTCCCCTAAATTTGTGGATGTTGGGTATTGAGTCACACCAATGAAAAAGTAACTAAGACCGATGCTATGCAAGATAAAATCACCGGTGACCCACTGATCCAGCAATCAAGACTATAGCAGTCACATGAGAACAAATCTAAAAAGAGTCACAAAAATATTATGACACAGGGAGCAAGGTAGCATCCAGTCCCTACCGTAGCATTGATGCTTTTCAGCTACTAGGAGGAAGGTAAGTAGTTTAATCAAAGCTCCCACCAGTCAAGCTCACAGGTTTAATCTTAAAATACAGTACTTACGATCATTATAAAGAGGTACACATTTTTAATCTGAAATTTAGTCAACTTTGCCCATAACTCATAAACCCCATATGTATACATTTCCTATGGCTGCCATAACACATTACCACAAATGCAATGGCTTGAAACAAAACTCATTTCTCATGAGTCCATTGGGCTAAAATCAAGATGGAAGAAGGGCTGCACTCCTCCCATTCCAGCCGTTAAAGACTACCACCTTTCCTGGCCAGCTCCCAAATTCCATGCTGCAGCTCTTTGACTGACTGGCCCACATCCCCTGTCCACAATTAAGACTCTGTGATGACATGGGCCGATTTCAATAATGAGGAATAATTTTATTTCTCATGAGATGATTTCCAGCCCTAATTCTATCTACTGACTTGGCTCCCACTCCCATGGAACATCACAGACTCTGGGATGAGGATGTGGGCTCTTTGAGGGGGGCTTACTGTGCCTACCACATCAAATAACACTGGACTTGTGTCTAACCATGTTCACATGTTGTGTTACATTCAAAAATATTCAAGAACCTATAAATCTATCTCCCCCTTCTTCAACCCTGACATCTGAGATGGAACCCAAGGCCTTTCCCTTTCTCTCACACTCAACTTCCTTCGAGGCCTATTTCTACTGAATTATTTCCCACACCCTTTCTCATTTAGAAGAACCCACTCCCACCCTATTCTCAGCTTTCCTGTTTTGACCCCTCTCTACCCCACACTGAGCTCCTTGTGGAAGGTGGGTATGTGAGATGCACCGTTTGCTCCTCCAGACCCGGTCTCCAGCCTTCTCTACCTGTCAGACTTTGTTCCTGGACCAGACTCATGATACCGGAAGTTTGAAAAAATTTAAAGCAAGTCCTTGAGTCTCTTTCATATTAACTTCCTCAGCCCACTCCACAGTTCTCCCAACCTGCCTGGCTCTAGCCCATCACAGGAAACGGTAACAGTCTATTCGAGCTGAGGTCCGCTGGTCATGTGACAGGACTTCCAAAGGCTTTTGCTCTCTCTTTTCTATCCTGGTAAAATATACATAATGTAAAATCCCCCATCATAACTATTTTAAGCATGTAGGGCAACAGTATGAAATACATCCATATCGTACAACCGTCACCACCATCCACTTGAAGAACTCTGCTAGCTTTTCAAATTGAAACTCTCTGTCATGAAACTAAACTCGGTTTCCCACTCTGCCCCCTTTGTCCGTGGTAATTATGTTCTTCTAACTATCTCAATGAATTTATTCTAGGCATCTCATGCAAGTGGAATCAAACGGTGTTTGTACTTATGACTGGCTTGTGTCACTTAGCATAATGTCCTTGAAGGTCATCCTTGTGGCAGCCTGTGTCAGAAGAAGTCTTACTCATCAGAGAATCATGTTTCAATCGTACACACAAGGAACACAATTCTAAATACTGTCACAACAGTTTTATAATTTCAAAGACACATGTGTGATGGCTGTTCCCCCCATGTGAGGATCAAGGACCATTGCATTTGTGATTCTGTCCCAGTGCAGTCACCTAGTGGTCAGAGCCGCTCTCTCAATACTTGAATAACTGAATTCTGAATACAGCATGGTGATTGGCCACTCGATCTGTTTCTGTCCAGCCCTATAGAAGCTGCCTGGATCTTAGGGTTATAGAGACTATAAAATAAATAAATAACTCTTGGTGGGAACTTGAAGGAACTCCAGGGGCATAAGCAGCAGCACTTTACATATGTGCAGAATGACCAGAAAGATGAGGAAGATGCAGGCTGAGCTCTGGAGTCTCGAATTTCAGAATTCACAGCAGGAAACAGCCCTGGCCAAGGAGCATAGCCAACCATACTCTGACTTTTCATCCACCCTTCCAAGTGACCTCAACACACCCTAAGGTCAACCATCCCCGAATTCTAAGACGGCCTTTCTCTCCTATTCTATGTTAATGTTTTTGAGCTACATTAATCAAATGAGTTATATTTAACTGTAATGGATTTTGCAACTATTAATATATTTCCTGAGGTATTTTTGCAAGTGGGAGGCTTTTCTATTCTGCTCACACACTCTGCTTTAACTCATGCTTCATGTTAATGCCAGTGGCTTACAATTCCTGGCTTTGAACTTAGCCAGCTGTTTCTACCATGAGGCACAATCTGCTTCACAAAGGAGCATTGCACAGTAGGCACTCAGGAAGCGTCTGACCACCGCCTGGATACGAAAACAATTCAAGATACCAATTTCCTTGATTCTCTTGCCACAAAACCCTACCACAGTGACTCCCAGCATCGGAGCTGGCTGGCTCCCTTTTGTGCATTGAGATTCAGCAGCAATTCATCCCAAAGCTCTATCCTAACAGTGTCCTAAGCCTTTTTTTTTTCATCTCCCACTGACTCGATAACATTGCTTTTAATTTAAAAAGCCAATAAGGCCTGTCCTACTTGTGACCAGCGATTCTTTTCGTCTTTGTTTTAAAATGTTGTAATAAAAAATTTGTTGGACATTTTATTACTTACATATTAGTGCATATTGCATATTTTCTATGTGGCCCAAGGCAGTTCCTCTTCTCCTCAAAAAAAAGGAAGCAAAATAGGGTGGGCTGTAGAATAGACACATCTTCTTGTCTCTTATTTTCTCAGTTGGGCTCAAAGTCCTAAAAATGAAATCATTCTCATCTTTCTTAGCTCCTTCTTGACCAAGACTGGAAATGGACTGCTTACGCCTGGGGATCACCTACCAGCTACTAAGTCCATATGTTATTCTCCATGCAAGGTTGGCCTGCTTTTCCCAGTAGGAAAACTAGAGGGATGAAGGAAGAAATGGACACAGACAGGGCATAGGGAGAGTTTCCTAGACTGTGTGCCTCTGAATCCTGAAGAGTCTGATGAGTCCCTTCCAAGGTGTCCTAGTCTAGAGCTTTAGTATGACTCCGCCCTGTTTCTGTTGAAAGCTTCGCATGGCGGTGCAACAAGCTGTCACTTTGCATCCTCCCACCCACACTATCCCCTGTGATTCACATCCTAACCCTTGTCTGTGTCACTGAACAGACACAAAATCTCTGGGCATGGGTCGCAAACAGAAACGAGGTATGGACCCAAGATCGAGTACGCGAACCTTGAAAACATCAGACCATCTGAAAGAAGTCAGAGACAAAAGACCAAACTTTATGTTTCCATCGGAAATGTCCAGAGGAGGCACATCCACAAAGAAAGAAAACAGAGAGTCACTTGGCAGGTGCTGGCGGCGAGGAAAGGAACAGACAGTGGAGGTTAATGAGTACAGGATGTTCGGGCATGGTCAACATGTCCTAGTGTTGACTGTGGTGATGGTGACACTAAAAATCATTGAATTGTGAAATTTGAGTGGGTGAGTTGGTGTGGTGTACGACTATTTCAATAAAGCTGTCACATACAAACACAGTCACTAACTACCACCAACAACTAGGAAAGGGTTCAAGGAGAAGAAAAAGTCGATTGTAAGAGGAAATAATAGAAATCTAGAGAAAGGGGATTTTTAAGGGAAGGGAAAAAAAGGTTTTGACAAAAATCAAGCTTTTTTACCCAACTCCTAAGAAAAGCGTAGTCTCAAAAGGATGTTCTGGAAACTGCAGGAACCAGCAGGAGGGGAGGGAAAAGGCCGGATCGAAGCTGCAAACGTGGACAACAGACAAAGGGCAAAGCTAACAGCAGAGTCCAGCACACCAAAGCAAACAGTCAGAACACCAGGAAGTGGGGCGGAAGCCGCCAGCAGGGACAAAGCCATGGGAGAAAAACTTTGACATAAAAATTAAATGAGACCAAGAAGCCCACTTTCTGTCTCTCGGCATGTCTCTCACCACACACTCCCCTCTATGCCCGGTCCTCCCTCCCCCCAGTCCCTGAACCAGCTCTCCTCCCAACAAGTTCAAACAAAGCTCTTCTGTCCACCGGCCGGGGTATCCTTCCTGGAGAGCACACCTGCTCTGATGCAGGACACTGCGGCCTCAGCCTCGGGAACACACACAGGCGGTGAGCAGTGGCCCTGGGGCCGGATGCTGGCTTCTACCCGCGTGCAGTTCCTGAGCCGCTGTGCCTGGCTGTATCCTCACAGATGACCCGGGAGCCAGATGAGGTTACTCATGGATGTAGGGGAGAAATCCCCTTCACAAAATAGCCAGGAAATTCACTTGACCACTCACAGCTTGCAGGAACAGACAGCTCATGGGAGCTGACACCCACCACCTTCTCCCTGCCACAGCCAGCCAGGGTCCTAGACCGTGAGCAGGAAGTTCTGAGCTCTATTACTCAGCTATGGCATTAGCCTGTAGCCAGTCTTTAAACCCACTTCCCATTCTGTGTCCGTGCAGTAGTTTTTTCTTCCCAGTTGGCGAAGTTTGCGGACCCTAGTTACAGAGTTATGATCTGCCCTGTTACAGCTCTGAAATTTAATTTCTATCATTTTTTCAAGAGAAACCAAAGAGCGTTCCCTTTTCTCGGAGACCTGCAAGTCCCAAAGGAAGTCATGAAGCCAGGCTGGGATCAGCGCTATGTCTCAGTCTCCCAATTCAGCTCTTAAATAGAACAAAGATAATTATCTGAGTGCCACTGGCATGGCGGCTTGTAAGATCGTGTGAGGACGAAATAAGGATAAAAGAGACAGTATACGTAACTACTCAGACTTTTTTTCTTTTTTAAAGGAACTTTAAGCTGGGCCTGGCTGTGCCCGCCTGTAATCCTAACATTCTGAAAGGCTGAGGCAAAAGTAATCCAAGTTCAAATCCAGCCTGGGCAATTTAGCAACTTAGTGAGACCCTGTCTTAAGGTAACAAAATTTTTTTCCAAGGGCCAAGGATGTAGCTCGGTACAAAAACCTTGGGTTCAACCTCCAGTAACAAAAACAAAAATAAGGAACTTTACCAGGTAATTTTTCTGCTTGAAAAGAAAATCCTGGCACAACGCAATGTGTTTTTGTCATGTGAAGGCTTTCAAAGGCCTGAGAAGGCTCAGGAAGAGGTGAGGAGCCTTCAGGCTCAGTGGTTGATCTGGTGTAGGGTGATGAGATGACCAAGCTGTAATGACTTAATGTCGGGGGCGGGGGGTGGGGTGTGACCTCATTCACGTTTGTTCAAACAGATGCGTCCCAACTCATTGGGGGATAATAAGTGGCCTGCCTTTATAAACACTATTTTCATTTTCAGAACTGTACATCAAATCAAATCCCCCCAAGCGCATGTGGAAATTAGAAATCCAACCCTGAATATTTTGAAAAATACCACAATCCCACCCCTATTCCACTTACTTCCAACTGATTCCAAGGTAAGTTTCAAGAAAGCCCTAGAAGTACATAATGATATAACTGATTTTCTATAGTCTTGAGCCAGCTGGGAGCAATGGCATCTAATTGTTTGGGGTTCTGGGTTACTTTTGTACAAAGAGAATTTTTCAGAACTGGTCTTGGACTCTGGCTTCCAAGACTCTGCCTTGTGAGGTAGATGGCATTCATCCGGACAGACAGGTTCAGGACACACCAACAACAGGTAGGAATCTCATGCCAGCAACTAGGCACAGAAAAAAACAGTCCATGGGAGCGTTGGTGCATCCTAGGGGCGGGGACCCAGGGAGACCACACCTGGCCTGCGGACGGAAGATTACCTGGGGATGTTCAGACTCCACTGTAGGGATTCCCCAGACCTCTTAGAAGAGCCAAGAGGTGGGCCCAGTAGTGTAGGCCTGCAATTCCAGCTCTCTGGAAGGCTGAAGGAGGGGGATTATAAATTTGAGCCCTGCCTGAGCAACTTAGCAACTTAGTGAGATCCTATCTCAAAATCAAAATTAAAAAAACGGACTTGGGATGTAGCTTAGTATGAAGGCCCTGGATTGGATCTTCACTGTAACAAAACAACAGGCAAACGAGCAAATAAAAAAAAAGAAAACCCTACTAAGCTCATTCCTGGTTGGCAGGAAAGACTGGGTGGGACTGAGCCACATGCAGGAGAAGGCAGTTTGGGGATAAACAGACTGGCTGGAGTGGGAGGAGGCAGGGTGGACATGGCCAGCAGGGTGTGGCCTGCAGAGAAGTAGAGGTGACAGACAGACAAGGGCACAGGATAGAGAGTTGCTGCAGCTGGCAGCCCAGCCACACTTCCAGCCCCAGGAACTTTTCAAGCCTTCTGTAGTGTGGCTGGTAGGAATGGGGAAGTAGAGGATTTAGGGAAGGGTGGGAAATGGTGTGCGACTGTCACAGGAACACAGGAGATCACACGCTTAAATCCACACTCATGAAGAAGAGGCCATCAGCAGAGCTTGTGACGTTTCTGCAGATGAATGGAAATGTCACAGGAGAGCACTCATGGGGCACGAATTGTCTGCTCCCAAGCTGCCTTTCCTTTAGTATCAGGCTTCATAAAGAGATTTGGCAAATACTTACACCTGTCTCGCTGCTATCCACCCAAGTCAGAGAATTCTCCACCGCAAAGGATCTCAAAAGTCACTCCCCATCTTAGGACTGTAAGAGAAGTCAGGTTGCAGGACAAAACACTATCCCAAAAATTGGTAGCAAAAAGTATGTGTCAAAAGCAGGAAACTCTAAGCTGTGGTGGATGCATTGCAGGGGTTCAGTGTGGACAAGGCTGAGAGTTAAAATCTCCAGGGGACCCAAGCACTGGGACCCCAGGCTTTGGGGACTTTTACTTCCTAGAGCTTGACCAGATTCTCAAAATAAATGAGAGAAAAAAAAATCCCTTGTGGTTGCTCTCTGAAAGTACAAAAGATAAAGAAGGTGTTTTTAAACTACACCAGAGCATCCTGTTCTTAACAAAGACGACTTAAGGAAAAAGTACTTAACAGTAGTCTAATCCTCTGTGATCTTATTAGATTCTGATTTACCTGGGTGAAGAGAAATACTCAACTGCAACCTCCCATCCTCCCCTTTAGGGCTCAGGGGATGACCCAATTCGAACAATACTTGCTCAATTCATGGTTCAGGGATACTGGTTGACCAAAAAAGTAACTAAGACAAGACTGGTTCTAAATCTAAACATTTCTCACCCACCCTCAGCCAACACACATATTTCTGCAATTGTGCATGTTTACATTTTTTAACCTAAGGCAATCTTAGTGACGGTTTTCAGCTGTCTGAGCAAGTTACTCAGGTGTGTGCACAACGCAACAACTATTATTATAATAACATTTAAAATAGAAAAAATAGAAACACATTACATGGCTGTCTTTAAGAGGCTGCTTAAATTCTGACACATTTGTGGAATACCATGTAGAAAGAAAAAAATGAAAGGAAATTTGTATGTACAAGATCATACAATCATCTTAAGGAAAGACCTCAAAGACACATTGCTTACAAAAGCTACAAGTTGCAGAACACCACTGAAAGCTGTGAGATAGGTGACCAAAAACTTGGTGAATGTTTAATATATTACAATAAAAGACACATTGACGTAAATTCCCCTGAAATACTCCCCCTCGTTTCGAACACATTTATCCTACATTTCTTGCCATTTTCTGAAGTAGTTTTGGAAGTTCTCTTTTCTGCTTATACTTGTGTTGTCATGGCTACCTCGGTGCCCTGGACTGACTTAAAATGTTTATCTCTCATGGTCATTTTGACTTTGAGAAAGAGCCAGAGGTCACATAGTGCTGCTTTCAGGGAATAAAGTGGATGAGGACATAACATAATGTTTTTATTTGATAGAAATTTCCATACACTATCCGTGTAAGTGTGGTCATGGAGATGCATATTTGAGAATCTGGACAGAGTTGTATCAGACTGATAATAGCAATTACCCTAGGGTGAGAAAGTAAGCTGGTGATCAGAGGATTGTGTTAATGCATGTGGGCTGCTAAAACAATGTTATCAAAGGCTAGGTACTTTATAAACAATAGAAACCGAATGCCAAGTCTCATAATTTTGGAGGCTGGGAAATTCAACATGGAGATACCAGCTGTTAGGAGTCTGAGGAGGAGCCGGTTGGTCTCTGCTTCTAAGATGGCACATTGAACACTGTGTTCCGAAGGGTACAAACCTTGAATCCTCACATGGGAAAAGGGACAGAGAAGGAAGCCAAGCCACTTCCTCCAACTCTTTTGTAAGAGCCCAAGTCCCACACATGAGAGAACTGCCCTCATGACTTAATCCTCTCCTACAGGCCCCGCCTCATAGTACTCTTTCCATTAGCTAAGTTTCAATACACAAAGTTTGGGAGACGCATTCAGACCATAGCAAGAGCCAAAGGGTTTTTGTCTATATCTATAGAGAATTGAGTTTTTTAAATAATAAGGATATTGTTACTTGTACAACTGAAAATAAGTTTTAAAAGAATGGATGAAAGGAGAAAGAACATCTATCTTCATGAGACAGACAAATAAATCCATAGAACAGACAGAGATTGTGTGCTGGGAGGGATGGGACTTTTTTTTTTTCAAGGAACAGGGCACAGAACTTTCCCTCATGCCCTCTGTTTTCAGAACCACTGAACTCTTTTGCCTCTAGTACCCATACATTTCTATTCAATGGGTAACTCAAATCTATTCCAAAGTAGGATTGTGTTCCAGTAGCCCTAAGTCCATCCCCTCAGAAGGAGGAATGTACCAGTCTAGGAACAATTATTTTGGGAGCTGAGCAGCCAGGAACCTCGGTGGAACACGGTCATCTGTAGCCAACAACTCAAGGTCGTCAATGTCAGACCAGGTATCACAGCCTACTTCCGAGGGTGTGGGAATACAGAGCAGCCCATTGTTAGACAGCTCAACTCTCCTGTGTCCATAGCATCTGCCATTGTAAAACAGAGGCTCTGGAGTGCTTTGAATTTACTGAATGGGTATTTTTTGAACAAATTGCCAGTGAGAGACTTTGTGAGGGGCAAGGAGGGTGAGAGTGAAGCCTCAATCAGGCTTAAGAACAATAACCCCAAAAAGGAACCTCGAGTGAGAGCTAGAATAAACAGAAACAAAGCAGAGGACCAGGATCAGGAAGAAATCCGGAAACAGGAAATGACTACCCATCAGGCCAAGTATCATTTCCGTGGCAGCTTCACCTTCTGGCTTCCTTGTTTGCTTTTTTGTCTTTCCAGCTGAGGGGCTAAAAGGGGGAAGTATGAGTGAGTTCTCAACCTCACAGAAGATCTGCCACAAAATATTAGCCACATAAGCTTTGGCTTTCTTTTGAGGGGAACAAACCGCTATTTTTCAACTGAACCCAGCTCACATAAAGATTTTTTAAAAAAATTTTTTTTTCCTGGCAAAGATCACAATCAGAAATGCATTAGGCTGGGTGTCCCGTTGCCTTGGTTGTGAACTTGGTGAATAGTGACTTTTTTTTTTTTTTTTTTTTGAGACAGGTCTCATTTTGTCTCGCTGATCCTAAACTCACTATGAAGCCCAGGCTGGCCTATAACATATGGTAATCCTCCTGCCTCGGCCTCCCAAGTGCTTGGATTATTGCCTTGTGCCACCATGCTCAGCTCAGGTGGCACTGAAGAATCAAACCCAGGGCCTGGTGCTTGCTAGGCAAGTGCTCTAACTGCTGAGCTATTCTTCTAGCCCAAATGGTGACTTCTCAATGAGGGTCTTGTGCAGGGACCAAGTCTACTGAGGATACCATCACAGCCTCAACAGTACTGACAAGATAATGAGAAAATACAACCACAGGTCGAATGCCAGGTTCCTTTGTAACAACTGGAGAAATATTTCCCGTGTGTGCAATATACCTACTGTGACCCGCCATTTGTGCACTCGTGGTAGACTAAACATGACCTGATTACAATTCTGCTGTTGAATCTAGGTGAGACACATACACACACATACGTACAGGAGACCATTGGGGACAAATGGCAAATGTTGATGACAGACCCACGTGATACAGTATAGATTAAAAATAGTTACCGACAGAGATGATGGACAGATAATAGCTGTATCTCCAGACTTCTGAAAGTTTTTTAATAATTAAGAATTGAAAACAAAATCTGTTACTTTCTTCAAAGCCTCATTTCTGTTATCATCGCCAATGCCCAGGGTCAGCCTCACCCGCCGTGGTCAATCTGGAGCAGCCCGGGCTTGTCCACAGCAAAGCTCCAATCATGCCACTCCCCTGCTGTGTCTCCCCCGCTAGGCCTCCCACAAAGAGCCAACCTTCCCTACCCGGCTGTCCCAGATCTCAGAACTCAGCCCCCTAGTCTCATTTTATCTCAGGTCTCCGCACCCCACGGACTGGGCTCTCCCCAGTATCTTGGCTTTTCCTCTGCACTTCTGCTATGGGGTACTCCATGCTACCAGGAGACTTCTTCCCCCAGTGACCTTCAATTGTCTAAATTTGACCCATTGGAGTCCCACCCTAAGTCTTGTTTGTGCTGTTGATTCTGTCATTAGGACCTGAAGTCTGATCCCCAATCATCGGACCTCCTGCCACCTGGATGCAAGTGCAAAATCCACATTAGAAAGACAAATATCCTCCCTAATGGTTCTCTCAGCTACCTCAGACCCAGAAGAACCCGGTGTGGTAGGGCACGCCTGTAACCCGAGCCTTCTGGGAGGCCCAGGCCGGAGTATCAAAGTGCAAACCCAACCAGCTAGAACAATTTAGGGACTCAGCAAGATCTCAGCTCAAAGTAAAAATAATAATAATAATAAATTAAAAAGTATGAGGGATGTAGTTCAGTGCAAAGGTCCTGAATTGAAACACAGACATACACCCTGTACATACACACCAAACAAAAACAAAAGAAGAAGCACTGATAGATGTTGACAAATCACTTCTCAGTTCCAACAGTATGATGCTCCTGACAGTACACAAATTCACCACAGATATGCAAACATACCATGCGTCTGTGCCGCACATATTTACAGAGCATCTGCCATAAACCAGGTGCTGTTCTAGGCACGTAAGAATCAAGGCATAAAGCAGATAACGCTTCACAGACTTGACATTAGTGTTTGGGGGGATGGATAGTGAACATGATCAATGTACAAAATTAGTAAATACACTGTCTAACATATGTGACAAAGGTACAGAAAGAAGAAACAGAAAGGTAGAAAATTTTGAGAAATATTCCGGAGAGGTAGGCATGGGACGTGCAGTTTTATATAGCAGGACAGGGAGGGGGTGCTTCATTGCAAAAGTGGTATTTAGAAAGATTTGAAGGAGGTAAGAAGGGTGACCATGGAGATCTGTGAGGACAACACTCCCAACAGCAGCACAGAGGAAGCCGGGCAGGGACGAGCCCAGGGAACAGTTCACGTTCCTGTTTGTGTATCTCAGTGTGGACCCCTCCTACCTTCCAGCAAAGAATAGCAACTTTCCTAGCTAGCTTTCTCCTTCCTTTCTTCCTGCTATTCCTCTTATTGGTGGACCTGACTTCCTACCTAGGACGCATCACCAGCATTGCACATGACATGCATCCAGTACATATGATGCAGTTAGGGAGCTGGTGGCTTCTTCTGTAGGTCTGCAGCAAGCACCACACTTGGGAAACTCTTCAGTTACATTTGTTCGTCATGGTAGAACACAGGCACATGTGTACCGTGAGTGAGGTTTGAAGTTCTATTCCCAACCCTGATTTAAAAAAAAAAATACACATCTATGAACAAGTCTTTACCTCATGTGTCCTCTGGAGAACTGTAAGTAGAACTTAGTGCACTCAATGGAGAGTGAAAGAAATACCCAGCCCAAACCTCTGGGAGTCACTGGCCAACTCTGCACATGGAAGGAAGACAGATAGTAAAAGGCAGGAGAGAGGGAAGGAGCCATGATGTGGAGGACCCATGGGAAACCCATGGGTTTCCGGTCCTACCCAGTGTTCGGGGGACCTCGACACTCGAGGACAACTTGTAACGATGTGAAGTCTCCAAGTGAAAATAATGAGGCATAACAGACAGCAACAATTTGCACATTTTAACTTGAAAACATCAGCCATGAATCACATTTATCACCATATGGAAGTCACTATGGAAAGTAGGAGACAAGAAAAATGAAGAAAACAGTAAGGAAGATTTCACCCACCCCCAATCTTGGTCATTTATTATCAGCCACTATGTGCACTTTAAAACCATGACAGACAAAGTCAGCCAACCAGAAGCAATCTGTGGCTTCAATTAGATGGTATTTTTTCTTAGCTGCGAGAGAGAAATAGTGATTTTTCTGACTTCATGATTTGTTTTTTGACAGTGATGAAGGCAGGAAGGTGATTTGTTTCTGGGCTTCGTGCTGACAAAATTGCTGTGCTGCGCAGAATGCAAGACCTCGGTGTAACCATCCATACCACAAGGATCTAATTCACTCAGATGTCCGTCCATTCATAGGCATGTGCTACATGCAGGCACCAGAGCAACAAACCAGACAGAGCAGGCCCCTGCCCCCAGGAAGCTTATACTCTGTGGAGGGCCACAGACACTCAATGAATAATTTCACAAATAAGCATTTAAATGACAGGTTCAGGAAATATTTAAAAGAAGTTGGTGGAGCCACAGATGTTGGGGATCCACTGGGGAGTGATTTTTTCTTAAGAAAATGATACTTCCAGGATTGAAGATGGAGTGGAGAGCTGTAGTTGGACACAGGAGGAGCAGAGTGTCCACCTGGGGGGCTTCGTGACTACAAGGGGCTCAAAGATAAAGACAGCTGAGGAAATCAAAGTGGTGAGGGATTGCATTAGTTGGGGTTCTCCAGAGAAACAGAACCAACAGGAGAAGTTATAGAAATAGATTCATTATTAGGGATTGGTTCACACATTAACAGAGGCTGAGGAGACCCAGAAGCTGCAGAGTCAGTGAGTAGAGACCCAGTTAGGTCCAGGCTGAGCCCCAAGGCCCGAGAACCAGAGGAGCCACAGCGCAGTCTCTATCTAATAGGCCGCAATGTCTAGAGCTCCCTTCAATTCAAACTGAAGGCTAGGGGAGTGGGGGGTGTCTCAGTGTCAAGGCAGTTACACTGGGTGAGTTCCCTCTTCTTCAGAACAGAGTACTGGTTCTATGTAGGCCTTCAATGGATTAGCTGACGCCCCCACATAGGGAGGACAATCGGCTTCACTCAGTCTACTGATTTCAATATTAATCTCATCCAAAAATACCTTCACAGAAACACCTAGAACATATTACCCAGCACGTGGTCACTCCACGTCCCTACCAAATTTACATATGAAAGCAAGTATTACTGCGACAGTGGAAAATTTGGGCAGATTAAAAATGGGGGGTGGGGTGAGAAAATTGGGGCAGATATACAGAAACCTTCCAGCAATGCTCAAAGCCTTTACTTTTTATAATAAGCAATGAATGACCATTCATCAAAAGGAAAGGTGGATATAGGGAAAGATTGCTTTGGTTGGTGTACGGGGGACAGAGAGATGGGTAAATTCAAGGGAGCATCATAGAAGTGACAAATTTTAAGCTAGGACTTGAAGATTGACTAGGATTTATTTAGTTCTTTGGAGAAGAGCAAAGGGCATTTCAAATGAAAGGAGTGTCACAGCAAAGAAATAAAGATAGCAGTTGAGA
Organism: Ctenodactylus gundi; assembly: GCA_004027205.1. Lineage (NCBI taxonomy): Eukaryota > Metazoa > Chordata > Mammalia > Rodentia > Ctenodactylidae > Ctenodactylus > Ctenodactylus gundi. The sequence continues at coordinate 72,395 of PVKB01001594.1, forward strand.
GGACTCGGTGACTAAATCATCTTGACTGGAAGATAGGGAAAAAGAATATTAAATAAGGACATCTAAGTGGCTCAGGGACAAGAGAGTGCCTTGAGTAACAGGGTCAGGAAGGCATGGTTGCACAGCTAATGAGGGGAAGTTGATGGTTTCTTTGACACATCAGATCTGTTCTGGAAAGATGACGATGGCAGCTGGAGAGAACACCGACAGAACAGACAGGCTCGGAAGAAACAAAGACTGAAAGAGGAAGAGGCAGTGCAGATGTGGAGGAGGGGACAGACTCAAGGGACTAATTTGAGGTCAAGTCAACAGAACTTAGCAACAAAGGAGAAGGAGTCAAATATAAGCCCATTTCTAGCCTGTGTAAAAGACAAGGATAGCGTCCCTGACCAGATGGGGGACACAGGAAGAAGAGGGCAAACCTGGGTGTGTTCCAGGTTAGGAGAGATGAAAATGCCAAGTTAGAAGATCAGAATCGGAGGTGAATGTACCATGTCCAGGTTAGTCAGCCAGTAGGCCAACAGCCAGTAGGTCACTAGTATTTATGGGCCTGAAATCCAGGAGAACACTGGGAAATTGGAAACGTAAGCTTGGGAGACATAACTACAATTATAATGTTGTTAGTCTTGTATATTTTAAAATTCAGTTAAAAATAGAATTTTTAGATCAACATGGATTAACTTTTCTGTTTCTTAAACACTGTCATCTTCACTGCACAAAATACCAGACATTGTAATCCCAGACAAGCACAAAGGCCATCGTCTCAAAATAAAGGGGACACTTTGACATTGAATACATTTCCCCATTTTCACTATTTTCCTCGTTTTGCTGAGAATCTGCTAACATTTGTCTGTGACGGTCTGGTTTGCATTTGGTCAGCATGGATCAGAGACGTGGGGGAAAGACAAAAGTGAGATTTGATGAAAGCCTTGGAAGAGCATCTTGAGTTTGTAGGGGAAAAAGAAAAAGGATAGAAGAGGAAGCGTTAGGAGCTGGCACTTAGTGGAAGGGATGGAGGTATTAAAAATCAGTAAAAAAGTGAAAAACAGAAGAAGGGCGAGGGGAGGAGTCCTTCTACCTTTCAGTTACCGCAGAACACAATCTCTTGCCCGTGTCCCTGCCACAGTAGAGAAGGGGTTTGGATCTGGGTGGCAAAGAGGAAACCATCCGAGCCCAGTTACCAGTGGGAAGATCCACACAAAAGCCAGGAATGGGAACAGTGAATGAGGGGTGACAAGCCACATCAGTCCCGCCCATTGCCTGGTTTTGTATGACAAATGGAGTAAGAAGACGGTTTTACCTCCTTAAATGCTTTTTTTAAAAAATTCAGAAGAAACCACTCTTTCATGTCAAGTGAAAATTATTTGAAATTCAAAATTTCAAAGGCCCTGAATAGTTTGGTTGGGTCACAAGCACCGCCAGTCACTTATATACCACCGCTCACGGTTTCCCTGCAACATGACAGGATTGAGTCTCTGCATAATCCACAGATCTACATTTCTTTTCTCAACGCTAGGGATCAGATCCCTGGCCTCCCTCATGCCAGGCAAGCGCGGTGCCACCGATGACCCTCGCCCCTTACCCTACAATCTAACACATCTACTCTCTGGCCCTCTCCAGAAACAGTTCGCTGAATCAGGTGGGCTTGGCAGAAATCCAGGAAAGGCACAGCAATGAGGAACTCCAGGAGCCCAGCCCATCCTTCCTCCTCTGGGACTCAGACCACACCTGGGAATCAGCTTTGCAAAGCTGGCAGCGGCAGGCACACGACCCAGAGGAGAATTTGACAAGCCACAGAGCATGTTGGCGTGGTACTTCTACGTTTAGATTTTTAGGATTGTTTTTCCTATTAATTTTCTTTTTCGGTGCTGGAAATGGAAGCCAGGGCTTTCACCCTAGGCTACGTGGCCAGCCCATTTTTGGGTTTTTAATTTTTGGACAGGGTCTTGCTAACGCCGGGCTGGAACTTGTCCTCTTCCTGCCTCAGCCTCCCTCAGAGTGCTAGAAATAGAAGCCTGTAGCACCAGGCCCACCTCTCCAATGTTCCTTTAAATCCTATCATTCAGAGCTCAACTTCCCTTGCCAGTCCTGGTGCTAATCACCGGGATCAACGCAACATTTTCTTACAGTACTGGCTCATTATTTGGCTCCAGACACTTGTGAACTCAAGGACCAAATGGCACAACCTGTGTACACCCAGGAGGGGAGGGAATCCCCCCAGGGGTAGCCTAAAACAGAAGGAACAAGTGACTTCAAAACCACATCACCGTTACAGGACAGATGGGGCTCTGAATTGTTTGACTATCAGCAGAACAGAGGAAGGAAACATTTTAAAATGAGATGGTGCTATTTTCCCCAGCTGTTATAATGAAACCTTCCCGAAATGGACGTTAAGTACTACAGCCCCTATGGAGGGGTTGAATGGATTCATTCAGCAGGCAGGAGCACGGCAGGGAAGTGGCTCCGTATGGGGAGCGTGAAAGGCAGGGCTGGGATGAAGCGGGGAGCCATGTAGGGCCTTTGACTGGGCGAAGAACCAGGCTCTGAAACACAGCTGGGTATGTGAGGAAAAGAGGGTGTCTTTAAAAAGCTCTGCATTGCACAAAGACATTAATTAAGAGGCCCTTTTCCAAAGGCCATTTGTTTTTAACGAATAAAAAGTCTTCTGCATCTTTGTTATTCTAGAGAAAATGTTTGACAACCAGTTATTGTGTAGAGAAGAAGAAAAAAATGTCCTGGAAGTGATAAAAATCTCTGCAAAATAAAATCATGCAATAATTCTTTATAACGCTAGGCTTTTCATGCAGGATTTCCCAAAGGAAGTTATGTATGTTATTCAGCCTGAACCCTGCTGAGTCATTTTTTTTAAATCTCAGTAGTGGTCCCCTGCCAAGTAATTGTCCAGATCGGATGGGGTGCACAGTCTCTGGATCCATTCACCTCTGATGGGTATCCTTCCACACCCATCTTGATGAGTGATAGCCTAGTACTGTAAAGCTTATCACATGACACGGGTCCTCTGAGCACTGAGTTCCACATCTAGCTGCCCACCTCATACCGCCACCACGGAGTTTCATAACACCCGGAGTTTCCTTTTCTGCCCCACTCTGTACCCAGTCTGCGCCATCTCCACATCCCTCTACTCAGAAAGCTAGAACTCAGTAGTGCCTCCCTTTTCTCCCCACTCCTACACCTCAGTCTCCCATAAATCCCAAGGGTTGGGTCTGCCGGTTGACGAGTCCCCTCCCTCAGCACTGCTTCTCTCCTAGGAGCACCGTCACCACTTCGGACCAAAGCGAACGTCTTCTACGTGGTAACCCTCTGTGCCCTGGCCCGCTGCCCAGGCTGTTCTCCACAGAGTTAAAATAATGACTCTTGGAAGAATAAGCACCACATCATTACTTTGATTAAGATCCTTCAATGACTTCCCACGGCACTTAGAATAAAATCCAAGCTTTTTATGTAGTGCCCTAATTCCACATGCGCTGATTTAGCTGTTTATCTATCTCCTTCTCGGTCCCTTTTCCCACTCAATATTGCATTTTGGTGACACAGCACACTCCTGAACCCTTTTAGTTTTACTTACTCAGGGCTGGGGCTGGGGTAGCAAATTCTAGGCCCACTAAGAACTAAAACAAAGAAGCTAGCATAAGACCAAAACATCATCTTTATTACTGACAAATTTGAAATTACTGTATGCAGTATATATTAGCTGCAAACAAGTACCTTCCCAACAGAAACCCATGATTCAGAGACCTATCCCACTCCCCCCATCCCAACTGCAGACCCAGTGCATCATGGCAAGTTCCTCACGTGATGTCTGTGGCTCTGGACACCCTCAGCCCCCTTTCTCTGTAATTGTCTATTCATAAGCCTGTCATCCTACTAGTCAGTAAGTTTCCCAGGGGCAGATGCCAGGTAGAATTAAGAGTGCAGGGAGGAAATATGGTAGGAACTGTCATTGTATGTGAGTCTGAGGTGTTTGTTTTTACTACCACATTCTAGGAATTAAGTGGCAGCACACGTTGACAATGGAATCTTAGTTACAGTGGGACTTTACAAAATATGGTAGTCAGCGTAGAGAACCCTAGAAGGGTTGCCTGTGCATGGAAGCCCCAGTCCCAGACAGCTGCGTCATGAGCCTCAGCTAGTGGATATGAAGCTAAGGGGCCAGGCACTATGGTGCATAGCTACAACTCCAGCTAACTGGGAGGCTGAGGCAGGAGGACTGCAAGTTCAAGCCTCACCTGGGCAACTTAGCAAGATCCTTCCTCAAAGTAAAAAAATAAAAATAAAAAGGTTGGGGCTGGGGACATAACTCAGTAATAGAGCAGGTTTGATTCACCAATATCAGAAAAAAAGAAAGATGGAGAAAGAGAGGGAGAGGGAGAGAGGGAGGAGAGGGAAGAGAGAGAGAGAGAAAGAGAATTCTCAAGATAAAGTCACAGGGTTCTGGGTGACTTTTCTATTTTTAAACATTCAAAAGACAGAAAAAGCATTTGTCAGACACAGACTGCGCATGACTTCAGAGTTAAATGGCTCAACCAGTGTCAAAGGAGCTTGGACTTCCTGGTGACAGAGGGGGCCCTCAGACATTAATGTGGTCTTGCCCTCACACCAGCACAGCTGTGTGGGAAACGCCTCCCCTCCGAGGAGATCTGAACAACCCCCAGATAATCTATATGTGGGACTGATCGCTATGCAGGCCCTTCTGAGAAAGCGGTATAATCACTACTTACAATCCCAAATCTGTCTACTCCGTGCTGTCTCGCACTAGCATTTACATTCTTTGTGAAGGGTTATGTTTAAGCCTGAAGCACTGCACAGACCAAAGAAGAATGATCTTCCGTGCGGGACAGCCAGCCTCCAGGGGAAGTCCAGCCTGCTGGGATTGCAGACAGCAGGAAACAGAGTTATGAATATGTAAGTCAGAGCCAACACGGAACAGCACTGTGCTCAGGACACAGCAAATCACAGCCCTCTTTTGACCCCCATTCAGGCGACCCTGGGGACCAGGAGACCAATCTGGAAAGTAGTGCCATTCCTCGCCGCTGAGGGCTGTGACTTACCTATTAATAACTCCTGCAGAGCCAGGTCTAGACATAGAGGTGTACACATGGAAGTCTACGAGTAGATGGTACAATGACTAAACAGCCACAGCCACATCACTACACTCCACATGCAGCTGCTGATTATCCAGGTCTTTCCGCAGCTACTTCCCTTCAGTGAGGTCTTGGTGTTTGTGTTGACCTTCCACTACGTCACCGTCACACGAGGGAAGAAGGCTAGGAGGCCAGTGGGACTCGCCCGTGCCCTGGTTACTTGGAGGCAGAACCGTGCCTCTAATACTGAAGTGGTGCCTTCATTCCCTCCCCGCTTTCTCACATTCACACACACCAGCAGGAGTGTGGATGTCACACCTCCCAGGCACAGTCTGTGTTGTACACGGTAGGCATTTCAGTAGGTGTGTGTTTGGTAAATGAATAAGCAGATGGCAATGCACAGAAAAGCAAAAACGACATCCTCCTCCGGAACACGAACGGAGCTTTGATTCTCCTCTTTCCTTTTCGAGTTTTCCGCTCTCTGAAGAGTCTCTGTCTTTCTCAGTGGGCCACTACAAACATCCACTGAGACAAGAAACCAGGACACGGGGACTGAGCTTGGTGGCTCAAGGAGGAAGACAAGGGGGGGACGCCAGGGTCCCAAATGTCCACAGCTTTCCTGCAAGTCCTCCTCCACAGTCATGCTCTGTGTGGAAATCCAGATGGTACCTCGGCTTCTAGAACCTTCTGCTGAAAGACCTATCCACTCTACCTCGTCTCATCTGTAGCATGTGAGGAACAGGTAGAAAAAGAATCTGCCTTTAGATTTCAGGGCTGTGTGATCACAGAGCCAAACACTCCCTTGGTGGCCACCTGAGCCCACAACACCAGGGTGGCCTGGCCCTGTCACTAGTTCATTTTCCAAGAGGGATCTGCAGGCTCATGGTCCAGTGTTTTTGGAAGGCCTGACCTAAACTTGCGCTCTCTGTTCCCTCTCAGAGGAAAGAGGTGGAGGTTACATTTCACCCCAGTCTTATTCCTTAAAATCTTAACTAAACCTGTGAGTCAGTTTCTTTCCTGCCAAGTCATTCAGGACTTCCGCAGCTCCTGTTGCCCTGGGGGCCTGATAGAATCTTCACCAAGAACTTCAGGGCTTGGGTCCAGGGTGGAGAAGTCCTCAGCTCTGGGCAGGACCCACCCAAGAGCTTCATGGAAACCTGTTTACCAGGTTTATTTTTAACGTTCTCTAGGGGAGTGGGTGGTTTCGGAGCACCTCACAAGACGGGCTGTGAACAGAAGGTGTTTCATTTGTTTTGGGACTGAAACAAAGGGGTGGCTCAACCTGTTCTCCCCGCACCCAGTGGCATTAGCCAGCTCCTCACACTATCATTGCCTTTGCCAGCTGGACTGGTGGGGGATGTAGCCCTTCCTACAGCTGGGAAGACAGCCAGGCCCAGGGTTCTCAGGACAGTCCCTGAGTTCTTGGTGTGGCTTCTATTGTACTTGATCTGTTCTAATATGACAATGTTGTCAGAGATCTAAGTTATCTGCAACTCGTTCACACTTCCATGTGCTGCAAGAGGGCTACTCCAGAATTCAGAAACTACCTGCCTAAGTGTGGAAAACACCCAGGGCTTTTGTAATGCGAGATAATACTAAGGGTTCTTCTGGTGTGGCAGAACATTAAATATAAACACTGGCTCATCAAAACATCTTAAAAGGAAAGAAAACAATGTAGTCCGGGAGCCAAACATGATAACAAACATAAGAGGTGGACAAAGTCTTCAATCATTCGTCAGCAGTCTCTGCCGGACATGAAGCCAATGGCCGTCACACTACTGGCGTCTTCCACTTCCGGAATGGAACAGCTTGGAGAGGTGGCGGTAAAGGTCACTGTGGCGCACCAGTGAATTAATCTCATTTTCTTTAAAAAGTCACTTTATGGAGGTATGATTGGTGTGTAAGAAGCTGTATTTATTTCCCGTCTACCTCTCAATGAGTTTGAAGATGTCTATACTCATGAAACTATCACTGCCATCAAGAACGTAAACATTTCTGTCACATTCCCAAATTTCTTCCAATGACTTCATTATTCAAGCACATGTGCACATGTGTATATGCATATGTTAAGAATATTTAACATAATCATACCTACTCTCTCAGCACATTTTAAGTACGTATTACAGTAATCACAGTGTAATCTTTCCCCCCCATCTACAATGTGTTTACCTCGATTTCAGTTATCTGTGGTCAACTGCAGTCTGAAAACGTTAAATGGAAAATGCCAGATATAATTCATAAATTTTAAATATTATTATTTTATATTTTACTATCAGCTATTGTTAATTTCTTAGTATGTCTAATTCTCAAATTGAACTAAACCAGAGAAAAATCAGAGAAAACACATACTGTGTACGGAATTGTATACTATTCGTGGTTTCAGGCATCTACCGGGCATCCAGGATCAAATCCACCACACATAAAGGGAGACAATTGTATTGTTAGCTTGGGGCACCATGCTGGGTGGTAAATCTCTAGAACTTCTTTGTCTTGAACACAACTGACACTTTGTACCATGTAGTGGGTACTTCCAATCTTCCTCTCTCCCCAATCCCTGGTGACCACCATGATCCTCTCTATTTCTATGTGTATGTTATGTTAGATTCCACACATAGGGTGTAACGGTGTGTATGGGTGATGTTGGAGACTAATGGGGATTTAAAATTTATGCTGAGCTACATTTCTAGCCTTTAAAGAACATTCTTTTTAAATCTTGGTAGAGTCTCTAATTGACCAATTTGGGCTCAAATTTGTGATCTTCCTGCCTCAGCCTCCCAGAGTTCTGGGATCACAGATTACTTTAATGTTCTAATTAAGACAAGGTTTGCCTTGGCATGTATCCAGGACGAGGTACATAGAGTCCTCAAGGACCTCAGATCCCTGTCACCCTGTGTTTTCACAACTGACCCAAAGCCACATTGTAAACAAAGTGACTTCAGTTTTTCTAGCCTCCCCTTTCTGGGCCCTGGCTCCCCCTTTCCATCCTCCACAGGCCCCAACCCAGGCTGTGTCCTCTTAAAGCTGAGCCCCGAGGAAGCACAAGGTCATCATTCCCCAAAATGTCAGTGACAGATGGTGACCAGCCAGGCTGGTAGCTCTGTGAGTGGCACCTGTGCTTTTGCAAGTTGACAAAGCCTTCAGGGAAAGGAATGTGCTCCGACTGAAACTTCACACATCAAAAGGAAGAGGAGGGAAGGTGAGGGGGTGGGGAGGAATGCTGCAGAGAAGCCCTGAAGTCACAGCAAGGAGGTGCCACCAACGAGAAATACATGCAAGCCCAGGCCAGGTACTGTGGGGTAGACCAGTTGTTCAGGAGAAGCCACTGCTCACTGTGAGATCCTTCTTAATCTCTTTTGATCAACTACTTAACCAGAGAACGAGAGTGTCCCTGACCACTGCTGGTTCCCCCATCATAGCCTCAGCTGCAAGCTAGGCTGGGACACTCCTAAAGGGAAGATGTCTGCCCGAAGGGGACGCATGTACAGGCTTGCGAGAAGTAGCTAAGAGAAGAAAATGGCCAGCAGGAGCCAGACTGGGCCTATAAATGTTCCTCTTCTTCACTGCCCCAAGAGAAATGCACGTATTCTGGGCTGTGCCATCTACACAGGAGGTATGGCCCAGAGGTGACCTCATCTCCATCCTTGTTGAGAAAACCAGTTTCACTGCCTGCCACCCACGGGGCACTGGAGCTGGGCTCAGACGGCAAGTACAGGAAGAGCCTCGGTGAAACCTAACTTCTGGGCAGCAAAGCCTCCTTCTCAGCCACACCACAGCTTTAGAAATACTTCCTCTTGGTTAGATAAACAGAGGGGTAAAAATAAAATCTGTGTTTCTCCAAAAACAGGTGAGCTGTGGCTTCCGACTGTATGAAGAATCTTGTCAACGTTCTTCCAGCATTGTTCACTAAGTTGTTGCTGAAGTTGGGGCCCACCAGGCACCTCAGCATAGGGCTGGTTACCCAGGCAAAGTGGCCAGCCTTTTGGCATCAGACAGTCCTTGGCTGCAGACAACTGTGGCAGTGAGGAGACTACATACCTTCCTGGCCTGGAGGATGGCTGAGGGATGTCACAGCCAGTCCAGCCTGTCCAAGCAGTTTCAGACAATGGGATCTTTTGACCCAGAAATGGCAGAAACGAGTCTGGGCCAATTATTGCAAGCACATGCACTCGGCACAGGCTAAGATTTATTGGGGCACAGGGGTGCTTCAGTCTACTTGGGGGTTTGGCTGAAGAAAGTCAGCAATTAGTCAAGAGAGTAACAAAGCTGTCTGTCCCCAAACCAGAGAGCAGCAATTTTTACTGTTCTGTTTAGTTTGGGGGCAGGGAGGCTAGAGTTGGGCAATTCTCACTGGCTGGAGGCACAGTTCCAAACATGCTTCCCCTTGTGACAGACTTACCACCAGGGGGTTCTGGTCAGCTTGTCCTAGAGGATATTGAATCTTTGTGTATCTGGCATCCCGTGCAGAACATCCCAGCCTTGTGGGTCCGGGCCTTACATTAGGACCAAAGGACTTTTGTGGCTTCTGAAGGAGTGCGAGGTTGGAGACAGAAAAGAGAGAAGAGAGAAGAAAAATACAAACCAGCTTCAATGGGGAACAGGCCAAGTTAGTCCCAGGTTATAGTCTTGGACAAAACATTTTTTAAATGATCAACGTGTCTGTATGCAGAATCGCACAGAATCTGACCCAAGGGTTAGACAGCAAAGAGGACAGATACTATATGAAAAGAGAGGTGCCAAGCCTTGTCCCACTGGAGGCCTCCTTCAGAGTTCTGCAGGCTCAAGTGAAGCATCCACTGTTTTCAGCAAAAGTGGCCTTCAGGTCCTTGGAGAGTCACCCAGGCAACTGCTATCTTAACCCACATATCTACAGCAAAACTAATGGGCAACTAAGGATGTAATTTGGAGGCAGGGTGTCCTCCAAAATTAGTGATTTGAAGTTGATGAAGGTCAAGTGACTCTAAAGGGCTTACATTGTCTCTGCAACAATTTCTCACTTGGTGCATGCTCTGTTTCTGTGGCTTTATCAGGGTCTCACGGGGGTCTATGGAAACACACCACGCTGCAAAGGGCCATAGCTCACCGACCGCGAGGTCAGCTTGGTCTTCCCCACCTTGGTCTCACACATTGGCCCTCGTCTCCCAAGGAGATCGGGAGACCAGCTTCCCTGGTATAGTTGACATGTGATAAGGAACTGGAATTTACTTCTTGTCCTTCAGTTACAGATTTCTTTTTTCAAACAGGTTTCTTCCTCTACCATCCACAACTGTTTCTTCCTTTCATTTTTTCCCTTTGTTATTTTTGCATGTTTGCTGTGCTGTGCAACCGTCTGTTTCTTAGAGGATGATGGGATTCTTCCTGACACACTCCACTCCCTCTCTGATCACTCTCATATCTGCCCTTCTGAGCAGCATTTTGGCAAAGGGATTTCACAGTCAAACCTTTCCTGTGCCTGTACTTGGCCAAGAGGTGGGAAAGAGAGCTTTCTGCTGGAGGCTCATGTGGCTTTCCTGGGAGAGCTGCAATCTTCCTTCTCTGCTGGGTTGTTTTGTTCGTTTTTTTGAACTCAGGACCTTTGAACTGAGCTGATTCCCCAGGCTTTTTGGTTTTGTTGCATTATTTTGTTTTGTTTGCGAGGCATGGTCTTACTAAGTTGTGAGGTGGTCCAGATTTGACTCAAACTTGAGATTCTCCTGCATCAGTCTCCCAGACTGCTGTTATTACAGGTATGTACCACCATGCCTGGCTCTTCTGCTGACACTTTATGAGCACCTAGTCCTAGGTACCTCTCTAATTCATTAAGAATATTCTTACTGCTTTATGGACACCTCAAGTTTACCCATTCCCCCAAATTTTATGGGGCTCTGAAAAAAGATGAGGATCCTGGGAGCCAAGAATTAGATGAGTAGATGTTTGATCCTTGTGAGGTTTTCTAGCAATATTGTCTTGGCTGCCCTCTGATTTCTTAGTTACTCTCTCGTTGCTGTGACAGAATACCCAACGTCCACATTTTAGAGGAAAGGTTTATTTAGTGCACAGTTTCAGAAGGTCTCACCCAGTCTACTCATGAGCAGCCAGCAATGGTGGAAGGTTGTGGCAGAGGCTGGAGAGTTGTTTAAGGTGTGGCAGGCAGATGCCAAGTAAAGAGAGGAGCCAGTGCCCAGACTAAGACAGAGCCAGAGCCTTCCCAGGAAGAAGCTGTAACGACGTTTCTTCTTCCTTCCTTTACTTAGTTCAAGCTGCCAGTTGGGCCTCTCACACCCAAAGTGGGTGCCCCTGCCTCACTTCCGGGCCCACAAGTCAATCACACACACACCTCAAAGCTCTGCCCTGGGTGTTCAACAATCTCAATAAATTGACACAATCCCTCCAAGTCAAGCTCCAAGCATCCAACCCTGTCAGCCAGGTCCCAATTCCCAACAGCACGTGGTTCCACAGTTATCCCACTATATCCAAATATTTGAGGCTTTGAGGGACAGTCCAGATCCATCCCCAGTATTCGTAAATGTTCTGAAAATTTTGCTGGTTAAAACGTTGCTCTTTTCTAGATCCAGACTTCAGGAGGAGGCAGCACCATTTTACTTCCTCTTTTCCACGGAGATCACTTGTCACCATCCACAGTGCCGGGCTGCACTGCCTTCTGGGTTTGATCAATGACCGGGAGCCGTTGCCGCTGGACATGACCATGTTTTGTTGATGCCATTAGCCTTTCTGGTGACAGGGAGGATTATGGTCCCCATGCACAACTGTGGCCAGCAGAGGAAAGCCCAGCGTGACAGGTTGGAGCCCTGTGTCATGATTCCAAAGGCATGACCCAGTGTCATCTTCACGACTCCCTAGCCAGCCCTGCCTCCCCACCTGGAGATGAACTTGGCCTTAGCCATTAATCACAGCCAGAAGAAACGGCCATGTGCTTTCAACTGCACTGATGCCTGGGAAGAATCAGGCCTTCCAGATGGTAGAGAAACTCCACACTCATGTTTACACCAACGCCGCCCTTAGGATGGCTTCCCTGGGGTCCACAGCCCCTGACACCTGTTCCATCCGTTCCCCCACCCACTCAGGTGTCTGTCTACCCCCGGAGGGAATCTTTTCCCAGAGGAGGAACTACACAATCATGCTAGGAGTGCCACAGAGCCCACGGAAGAACGTGGTCAGCATGGCAAGGCGGCGTGCATGTCCTTCCCACACCCTGACCTCTAGGATGACTGACACGGCACCAGGGGCCCCCTACCACCCAATCAGAGATTCCAGGTGGGGTGGGGATGGGAGAAGAAAGGAGTGTGGTAAGATATTTTCCCAGAGAGGCTGGAGGAACAGCTCAGAGGTTAAAGCGCTTGCCTAGCACATGCTAAGTACTCGAATTTGACTCCCCAGCACCACATAAAACTGGGCGTGGTGGCACATGCCTGTAATCCCAGCACTCAGGAGGCTGAGACAGGAGGACTGCCTTGAGTCCAAGGCCAGCCTGGGCTCCATCGTTTGCTCAGGACCAGCTGGAGCTGTAGAGTGAGACCTTGTCTCAAAAAAAAAGAAAAGAAAAGAAAAGAAAAGAAAAGAAAAGAAAAGAAAAGAAAAGAGAGGATATTTCCCCAGGAGTTCCCACCTTACAACTGCACAATTCTGTGTGTGCGTGTGGTACTGGATATCAAGTCCAAGGCCTTCACATTGAGTGACATCGCAATGCATTGGAGATGAGGTTCTAGTCAAGTTGCCTAGGCCAGACTCAAATTGGGGTTCTTCCTGCCTCTGCCTCCCAGAGTGCATACAATCTTTCAAAATCATTATTGCAAAATCCTTCGCTCTCTAAAAGGTGGTGTCCTGCCCTGATGCCAGCTTCATGCTTTCCAGGGAAGGCTGAGAGGCTGGGGTTCTTTGGAAGCACTGGCTCAGCCCCAGCCTCCCGCACCCCAGGCTTCCATCCCAGAGTATCACACACATTCTCACTTGGGAGCACGAGTGCCAGGAAGAGTCTGCCAAACCCAGCCAAGTGCTGCTGCACTCCTAGAGCAGAGGCAGGAGCTGGCGAGGGGAGGAGCTGCTATGTGGCAACCCACCAACATCTGCCAGAGATGGGAGGAATTCCTCGCCTGACTCATGGCTGCAGACCTCCAGGAACACGTGGTGACTCCGCACCTGCCAGCACTAGGGAACCATCTGGTCGCCACAGCAAAAATCTAGGGCAGATCTTCTCACTTCCCTCCTCACATCCTGCAATGGCTTCTTAACTCATCCCAAGTAAATCGGTCTTTGCCTACAAGGCCTTCCACAGTCAGCGCCCACTAACACCTCTCCTCTCTTCTTCTGTTCCCCTGCTTCCATCTACAATGGCCACCTTGCCTCACTCAAATGTATAAGACATATGCTCACCTCAGGACCCTCTTGCCTGGCACACTGTTTCTCGAGATAGCTGCATGGCTGAAACTTCATCTCCTACAGCCTGTTCAGATGTCAGCCCAGTGAAGCCCCTCTAGCCACTCTGTGACGCCATACTCTCTAATACCTTCTCCTATGTCATTTTCCCAAGCATTCATCATTTGCAAATTGCTATGTCATGTGACTATTTTGTCTCTTGAGTGTCTCCCTCCACAGCTCCATAAAGGCTGAGGCTTCGTCTGATACATTCATGGCTCTAACCCCAGAGCCAAGAACTGTGCCTGGCATGTACCGGGCACATAATAACCCAGGTGCGTCAAATCTGCAGCCCATTGGTTTGGTTTTGTTTTGGGGTTTTTTGTTTTTGTTTTTTGCCCTGGTGTTTCTGAGTGAAGAGGAACTGCTTTGGGTCATATATAAAATAGATACTTCATGAACATGTTACTTACAATTTCTAATTTTTTTTTCATTATCACAGTTTAAAAATCAGGAGCAAAACAAGGGTGAGCTACAGGTTGGACACATCTGCAATAGGCTTTCGTTTGATGGGCTACTGAAAGCCTGGGAAGTGGTTGGTGTACCTTTAGCTGCCCAGAACAGCCTCTTGGGAGATTCGTTTTTTAAAGCACTGACTTCTAGGTGCCTTCGAAGACAATGACAAGAAGAATACCCTCTGGGACACCAGTGTTTTTTTCCCTTAAACTTCTTAGGTTATTGCAAAGTATAGGAGGAGTTAAAAATACGTGTTTCACTCAATTATGTCGCCCAAGCATGAACATGACTTCTCAGAAATAACACAACAGTGACATTTTCCTAATTGCCTCCATATTTTGCAATATTATCTCTCAGAATGTAGTAAGATTTTATATTATCTTGATGAACTAAAACCGTTGATTTCTCCACCAGTGAGGCTGTATGCATTGTTAAAAAAGAATCCAGTATGGGTACTGGATTAATTATAGCCAGATTGGGACGTTCTGCTAAAACTTTTAAAATATTTCTTCACAAAGGTCAGATTAACATGAAAGTCAATGGCCATGTTCTAGCCAGGCATCTGTCCATGAGGGTAGTCACATGGGGAAGTAGATTTATACTTTCTAGTTGCTTAATTCTCTACAATGTAAATCTAGTAATTCACTTTTCAGATGGAAAAATACGCTCAGAGAGGTTGCACTAGTTAGTCTTGATCGACAACTTGACTGGATCAAGAGACTCCTCTGGAGTGGTGATTGGACTGTGAGAGCACTGACCTCATCTATGGGTTGACCAATTGGTGGGGTCAGAATTGAGCAGGCTAACAGGGGTGGAGCCTAGTTGAAAGAAGTGGGTCATGAGGTGTGACCTTGGGAACTATATTTGATCAGGCCCTTCTTCTCAAGTTCTTCCTATGCTCTGTGCTTCCGAGATGCCCTTAATGAGGCAATCTTCCTCTACCTCCTCTCTCTGCCAGGGCGTTTCTGCCTTACCACCAGATAAACATGGACTGAAATGTCTGAAACCATTAGCAAATATAAATCCTTCTTCCTTTGGGTTGTGCGTGTCAGGTATTTCATGCCAGCAATGGAAAGCTGACTAATACAGGTGAACCAACCCTGGTAAGCTAACACAGGTAAACTAATGCAGGTAAGCTAACTCAGTCCGTTGAACTCTGGAGCTTGTTATACTCTTAACTCCACACCCTTGGCCCTCAGGGTACTGGGAAGCAGATAATAGGGACTGGATGCTCAGGAGCTGAGGCTGAGAGGGACAAAAGTTCCCAGTGGCCAGAAGCAGGATGAACCACGTGGCTTGACCCTTCACCTTGTAGAAGTCTCGTGTTGTAGAAAAATATAAGCTGTATCCCAGAAAGAACAGAGCCGAAGCAGCAGACTCAGAATCTCCTCTTCCACTCTAAGTTGCAAGAATGAAACCAAAATGACCAGAAGCCATGTGGACCCAGTGTTAAGAAAGAGAACCAAAGGATGAGAAGCTGTTATGAGCTGCACTTTGCTTCCCAAAATTAACATAAACCTTAAATCCTCAGATTTTGACCAGATTGCTGATTATGACCATATGGTTCAGCCTCTAAAGAGGTCATCAAGTTAAGATGAGGCTGCCCTAGTTTTAGAAATGGCTCGTAGGAGTTTACCTGTCCAAACAAAGGATGGACATGGGAGGCACGGACGACAGAATATGAGGCTTTAATTAACTTTTTGCCAAAAGGTTGACCTTTCCATATGCGAGCGAAGGAAGGCACGCCAAAAATACGGTGGGTGATGATTTAAATTCTTAGGTCTCAGCTCCCTCCCCCTGCCTTTTCCTGTTGACAAGATGCATAACCTTCCTGATAAGATCTAAGGCATTGGCTCAAGGCCAAGTTTATCACAATGCTATGATCTTTATCCTTCCTCCCACCTTCTGCCTTTGTCTGGTCACCTGGTGAGGTAAAGCACACGAAGACATAAAGATCCACCATCTTTACCTTGAACAATGTGACACTGCTACCGTTAGGTGGCTCTCACACCTAGCATGTGACCTCATCCAATATGGCAGATGCTTTTATAAGAAGAGCAGCTCTACATGCGGAGGAAAGCGCACATGAGAACACAGTGACAAAGCAGCCACCTGTAAGCCAACGAAGGAGACCTCAAAAACCAACACCACCATCGTCTGCACGTCCCAGTCTTCGGGATCATGAGGAGACAAATGCCTGTGGTCTCAGCCACCCATCTTGTCAGCGCCACTGAGCTGAATGACACAGAGGCCACAAGAATGGCTGGGAGCCAGCCGAGGGAAATGGGAGGGCAGGAAAGGAAGTAACACTGAGAAAGATGGGAGATGGGATAAGTACGTGCACCGATGTAGATGTGCCAACCAACAGCACAGCTATGCCTTGATCACCAGACTACCCAGATCGGAATTACTGTGGATTTAAGGATGGACTTTTTGTTAGCAGTGTCAGAGAGGCTGAGATTTGGCAACAGTTGGCAACTGCAGGTTGCCCCTAACTTGCTGCTCTCTGCTTACTGGAAAGGAGGACTTGCTGGAGTAGTCAAGGCTGCTGAGACGGAAGGCAATCCACAAGGTTCCTCCTAATTTGCATGTCTGTGACCAGAGGGGTAGGCCCCACATGTCACAGATCTACTCACCCTTCATTAGCTTCTAACAATTAAAGTCAGAGGACACAAGCCTTTCCCCCTTTGCTAATATCTAACCCCAATCACCTCACAAGGACCTCACCTCTGAATGTCATATTTGGGTTAAGTTTTTGCCCTCTTAAGACCTCACAAAGGAGATTAAATTTCATCACATGAAGCCTCAGACCAAATCTAAACATAACAGCTCCCTAGGGTTTTAGAAAAGCAGCCACAATGCATTTTTCTATCTTACCTTTCATGGAACTGAGTTGTCATTGTATTACTTATTTATAATTGACAATATTGTATTCATTATTTTTGTTTTATTGATAATTTCTCTTCCAGCCTACATTAGTTCTACTTCTGTATAATGAGAAATGGAGGAACATTCCCAGGAAATCACTAAGTGCCATGGCTGGAAAGTACCTTAGTAACTTATTGGTAACAAAAACAAAATTCAGATTACCATAAGTTCGAGGCCAGCCTGGGCTATATAATGAGCTCAGGCCAGCCTGGACTACACTGTCTCTGTTTTTCTCTCTCTCTCTCTCTCCCTCCCTCTCTCGCTCTTTCTCTTTCTCTCTCTCCCTCTCCCTCTCTCTCTCTCTCTCTCTCTCTCTCTCTCACACACACACACACACACACACACAGAGAGAGAGAGAGAGAGAGAGAGAGAGAGAGAGAGAGAGAGAGAAGATTCAACAATACTAGTTCCAGCGTCTCCCAGCCAATGAGAATGTAGCCCCAGAATCCCTACCTGGGATCTTCTCTGACAACAAAGCCAAACTGGTTGGTTGTATGCTTCACTAAAGACTGGGACAGGGAATGAGAAAGGGGCTCCCAGCCAGATCTGTTTTCAAAACACGGAAGACGCTCCAACCCAACCCTTTGTGGGAATGGAACCCAAAACCTCGTCACCGTCACCGTGCTGCATTCTTATCCTATGGGGGGGGGGGGGGGGGGGGGGGGGGGGTTGGGGGTTGATTCTGAGGCCGGGTCTCACTATGTCTCTAAGTTTCCCAGGTGGAGCATGAATTTGCAATCTTCCTGCCCCAGTCTCTCTTCGGATCTTAACTTAAACATCATTTCTCCCAGAAAAGCCATTTCTAAGTTCCCCGACTTGCCTGAGACCTAATATGCTCCAGACACCCAGCTTTTCTCGTTTGTAGCACATATAATTGCATAATTAGTAGGTAGTTTGCTGCTTCATGTGTATCTGCACAGGCTCATAACCAGCACGGCAATAGGAGTCATGTCTTTCTAGGGCCTCTCTTCCCAGCACCTGCAGGGCTGTGCGCACACTTGGCCACCTGTGGTGACTCCATGGCTCATTTAGTGCACTAAGGGCTCCAAAAGGTTGGGCAATAAAAATCCTATGCGATGCTTCCTCAATGGAGTAATTTTCTGACCTTACTGAGCCATGGAACCCTTTTTTTCTTGTAGTCTCGGGGCTCAAACCCAGGGCCTTCACACGGTGCTACATCCCCAGCCCCCGCTCCTCCCCACACACTTTCTTTTCTTTTTTTGAAACAAGGTCTCATTAAGTTGCTAACTTGCTTAGGCTGGGCTTAAATTTACCATCCTCCTGCCTCAGCCTCCCAGAGCACCAAAATTACAGGCCTGCACCATCAGGCCTGACCAATGAACCCTTTTTTTTTTTTAAACAATGACAGTCTGAAGAACCAGACTCATCCACATAAGGACACACTTTGAGAAACACTGTTCTGGAGTATTCAGACTGCCCAAAACAAAGCAAAAGCCACAAAAAGAGAAAGATAACAAACAGCAGGCATGCTTCCTGTCCCCTGTCCCAAACAGAGCTGTATGTGGCTTCTGCATTAGATACAGAAACAACTTTAAGCCGCCTGGCAGTTCCCGTCTCATCTTCACTCTAAGATCACAGGGATCAGCAGAAACCAAGACTCCTTAAAATCTGAAGTGTCGTCACCAAGTCCCTACAGCAATGAGGAGAGCAGAAAATTATTCCAGAGAGAGCAGAATTTTTTTCTATAGCAAATGTAATCAGCGTCAGCTAATTTCAAGGTCAGACAGGACCTGATTCTGAAATCACATGAAGAACTTCTGTTTTCTTTTGTTGTAAAAGAAGTCTTTAAAAAATTCAGCTGGGACTGGTGGCACAAGCCTGTAATTCCAGCACTCTGGGATGCTGAGGCGGGAGGATTGCAAATTCAAGCCCAGTCTGTGAAAACTTACTTAGCAAGACCCTATCTATTAAAAAAAATAATAAATTAAGAAAAAAGTTGGGGACATAGCTCAGTGTGAAGGCCCCAGATATAATCCCTAGTAATGTACAATAAATAAACACAAAATATGTACAAAACACAAAATAAACACAAATAATAATAATGTACGATAAATAAACACAAAATCCTGGTTGTATTTGTTTACTCAAGAAGAGTTTGCTATCTGTGGCATCCTCAGACACCAGGCATCTGAGTGTCTAGAACTAAAGGTCCCAACTGTACTAAGCACCAGTGGCCAAGTGCTTGCCTAGCACCATGAGGCCCTGGGTTCAATCCCAGGAGAGATCAAAAAGAAAAAAATTTAGAGAAAGCTACATGTCTACTACCAGATGTGATGAAGAAAGAACATGTAGACATCTTTGCAAGATTTTAAAGCAAGTTTGGGAGAATCAAGCCTGCAATTTCAATATTCCAGGAGGCTGAGGCACAGGATCACAAGTTCAAGTCCTGCCTAGGAAACTGTCTTAGTTACTTGTTCGTCACTGTGACTCAATAGCTAACATCCACTACTTAAGGGAAGAATGATTTATTTTAGCTCACAGCACAAAACGTTACACTCTATTCACAGGTGGGTGGCTGGAAAATGGTGGTATCACCTGGCAGGGCTGGGGCCAGGGCCGGGGCTAGAGCAGGAGCTGGTACTCCAGAGACAGAGGTCCTCACAGCATGTCAGACCGTAGAGAAGTCTGTGAGGGAGGGTGGAACCAGCACACGCCCCTCCAGGACACGCCCCAAGCATCAGTCCCTGCCAGCCGGGCCCCACCTCCTACCAGTACCCAGTATCCATAGACACATGAGGCTTTTGGGGGACATTCCATATACAAGCCACACAGCAACTTAGCAACTTGGAGAGACTATGTTTTAAAATAAAAAATAAAGAAGGAGCTGGGGGCGGAGGTAGCTGAGGGTCTGGGTTCAATGCTCAGTTAAAAAAAAAAAAAAAAAAGGAGGCCAATACAACCCGGTCCCTAGGCCCTGGTGTCTGAATAGGGTGACAGTGATGGCCTGGGAAACCCACGGGAATTCTGAACAGCGAGTCTGGCAGGCTGGCCTCAGCCCAACGCTGAGCTCCAGTACCCAAGTAGAAACTGTCAATCAGAGGACAAAAGCCAAACACAGAGTCCAAGAAAGCAGGACCGTGCCTGATCCCTCCCTATAAATTTGCTTTAAAATTCACCCCAACCACAGAGGGGATGACTGTGTACCACTGTACCGCAGACAGGCCCAAGACAAGACAAGATGGGTGGGGTAGAGCCTGCGCTTGGCCCTGAATGAAAAGCTGGCCTTTCATTCCCAGAGCTGGCGCAGTGGGCAGGACGAGAAGGAAGGGCTAGTTGGCACCGGGAAGGCGGAGGGCTGCCTGTGCTCAGCACTACCCAGCAAGCAGGCGCAGGGCATCGGGCCTGAACAGAGGAGCTGCCTTTGTGTCAGGCCTCGCCTTGGGCCCCGGTCAGAACGAACCAGTCAAGAGCCAGAGACCAGCGGGAGCCAGAGGGACGGACCACGCAGGCCCCTGACCCACCCAAACCCCAGCGGAAACGCGCCTGCTCCCTTTCCACCCCAAGCTTGCCTGGGACAGCGCGCCCCGTCTCGGAGAGAGACAGAAGGGACAGGGAAGGGCGGTTAGGAGAGCGCAGGAGCTTGGAGTAGCCTTGTGCCCCGCTGCAGCTGGTTCGGGACGGATGGCTGGCGCCACAAACATGGCTGGACAGGAACTAGTGATTCTGGGTGTGGGTAAAGCCAGGAGGGACCGCTGCCACAGGAGCCAGGGAGGCGACGGAAATCAGCAAGAGGGCTGGGACCTGAGAAGGAAAGGCACGGGCAGGGTGGGCGCTGCCCAAGGTCCATCTCCGAGTCCCCTGCCGCCCGAGTTGTCGGAGGCCGGGCGCTCATCCTCCCGGCCCCTGCTTCCGCCTCTGCAGAGCCACCTCTGGTCACATCCCAGCGCGGGTGGCGGGAATGGATGCCTCCCGCGGGGGACAGTGGCCCTAAAGTGCCGAGTCAGGAGTGGGGCTGAGCACCTGTCACGGAAAGTGGGGCAGATGACGCAGCGGGAGGCTGGGTCTTAGCGCCAGCCGTGGATGTGTTCTTACAGCGCACAGCGCGAAAAGAAGGAAGCAGGCAGAGCGCAGAAAACCTCAGTGGTTCATAGGAAGCCTCTCAACCCCCAGGGCAAAGTCCCCCGGGGGGCTTGGAGGGAAGAAAGGAGGCTCTTCCTTAGACGAGTAGGAAATCCTGCACTGTTCTGTCTTGAAGGCCCCCACACCTTCCCGTTCAGTGATCCTCAGAGTCGGCCTAGTGGTGCAGGCCTGTGATTTTAGCATCCTTGAAGGCTGAGACAGGAGAATCCTGAGTTCAAGCCCAGCCTGGTCAACTCAGCAAGACTGTGTCTCAAAATCACAACAACAGTGTGAAGGCCCTGGGCTCAATGTGCCCGCACAAACCACGTTGACTTGTTTTAAGTCAGTAGAAACCAATCAAATTTTAGACAGAACTCAATTCAGGAGACGGTACCCGAGCTAAGAAGTAGACGTGTTCAGGCGAGCCGAGGTTAGCGCCCGTCTACCTCCACCTCAGTATCACCCCTTTGCAATTCACAGCCCTAAACCTTCTCCTGAAAGTCCTGGGCTTCCCAGGGAAACCACCCCGGGGGGCTCGACTCTCATATTTGATGAGAGAGGAGAGGAGGATAGACAGGTGGTATTATCAACTCAGCTGTCTTGAATCTCCTGGTTCTTTCCCTTTACGTCACAAGGAAAATGGTGGAAGCGCTGAGAATGGAGTGTTGGCGCAGTGATTCAGGGAGCTCAACAGGAAGGCAGAGGACACACACACGGACACACACACGGACACACACACACACACACACACACACACGGCGGAGTGTTGGCGCAGTGATTCAGGGAGCTCAACAGGAAGGCAGGGCACTCACGGGACACACACACACACACACACACACGCACATGCACACGCACAAGCACGCGCGCGCGGCGGAGGTGGGCCCAGAAGGAAGGAAGGAATCAGGCATTTCCGACTGAATGAGGTCAGGGCGAGTTTCAAGTATACAAGGGTATGATCAAAATTAACAGTGAATGTCTCACTTTTTCAAAATGTAATAAAAATCGTATTTCTAGGAACCCCCCTCAAAAGACTTTCTCTCATTTCAGCACACTCGTCGCCTTGCCCTCCACACTTTCTGAAGCGGTTCTGGAACCCCTTTGCCATGTCTTTAGGGTGCTGGCATGGCTGCCTCAATGCCCTGAACTGATTCCAAATGTCTCTATTTCGTGGTCATTTTGATTTTGGGGAGGAACTAGAGGACACAGGATTCCAGTTCTGGTGGATGACGTCTCACTCTCACCCTTTCCATTGGACGGCACCTGATGGCATTCACCAAGTTTTTGGTCATCCCTCCTAAAGACCAAGATGAAAGAGGACTATCAGAGCCACGTCAGAAGGTGACAAGAACCATGGGCCAAGTGTGTTTAAAGCAACAGTGAGTATTTTGAGGGGAATTTCTGGCAATGTCTCTTTTAATATAAAGATTTTTAAATTAAATATTCACTGTACATTTTGATCCAACCTTATAAAAGAGTGAAATGGAAAGAAGAAGGAAGAAGATACTTTGATCCCTTGGGCAAGAAAATCACATCTCTTATTTAGAAAAAGACTTACTGTGATTATCAAAAATCAAAACAGGCGTGTTGCAAACACTGTTTCTTAAATTGGTGCTCATCTCACGGCATCTCAGGTCTGCCTTTCGTTCCGCTGGACGGCGGGCTCAGCAGTCTATATAATGTTGGAAGTGATTAATCAATACAGTAAAGTTGCAGTGGTCTGAGATTTCCTTATTCTTCCTATATCTGTCCCCATATCAGAGGCCATCAAAGACATTCCTAGAAGCCAGGCATGACAGCACAGGCCTGTAATCCCTGTACCTGCAGAGGCTGACAGAAGGATCACACACATTCAAGCACAGTCTGGGCAGTTTAGCAACTTACTGAGATCTTCATCTCAAAATAAAAAATTTAAAAAGGGTTGGAGATGTAGCTCAATATAAAGGTTGTGGGTTCAATCCCCAGGAGCACACAATCATGTGCACCCGTATACACACAAGCACTAATGTGTACATGTGTACACACACACACTCATAGCCTTTGACACCGAGCTTCTACTTCTAGAAATTTATCCCAGAGAATTTTTTTTTTTTTTGAGACAGAGTCTCACTCTGTAGCCCAGGTTGGTCCTGAACTCCCTATGGAGCCCAGGCTGGCCTTTGGCTCACAGCCTCTTGAGGGATGGAATTACAGGTGTGCACCCCACCTGGTTTATGTGGTGCTGGCAGATCGAATTCACATACTTAGCACTTATCTAAGTGCTTACTAGGCAAGTACTTTAACCACTGAGCTACTCCTCCAGCCCTATCCTAGAGAAACGTTCGAGATATACAGACAGATTTATGCAAAAATTGTTCGCTATGGTACTATAACATTAAAACTTAGGAGTGATTTTAATATCAGTCAGGAAAAGCTACTTAAACAATTATGAGGCTGGGACACATTTCAAAGATTAAAACACTTGTCTAGTGGGTCCAAAGGCCTGGATTTGATTCCCCAGCACCACTTAAAAAAAAAAATCAAATGTAGTGGTGTACGCCTGTAACCCCAGCACTCGGAGACATTGGCAGGAGAACTGTCATAAGTTCAGGGCCAGCCTGGACTGCACAATAAATTCAAGGACAGCCTGGACTATAGAGTGACACTCTGTTTCAATGTGTGTATGTGTGTGTGTGTGCGTGCGTGTGTGTGTGTGTGTGTGTGTGTGTGTGTGTGTGTGTGGTTAGGTTAGATGGTAACATAGATTGATGACATTAAAATCATTTGTAGTGCATCATAGAGTACTACAACAAATTGGGACAAAGGGTAGGTTACAAAAGAGCATACCATATTATTTCAAGTTTACGTTATATGTTATAAAAATATATTTAGAAAACATAAGTAGGTTAAATGTCAAGTGGGCCCTCTCTATTTCTCAAGATCTATTTATAATGGATGTTGCTACCAATCAGTTTTGATCACCAGTAACTGCTCTGATTCCAATCCCAAGGGACTGTGGAGGTGTAAAATCAGTACTTAAGATTCCTCTAATTTTCCAGTACGGGGATGAGAGAGAAAACACCTTTGTCAAACACCTTTGTCATGCGCCAGGCTGACCTCCATACCATACTCAGCCCTAGTTTTACAACCATATGATCATGCACAGACTCCCCCAGAGACAGCCAGACAGACTGACAGAGCCAGAGAAACACACACACTAGCACAAAGCATGTAGGTAGGTGGTGGGGTGGAAAAGGAACTGAGTCGGTGACATGACAACCTTATAAATCAAATTTAATTACACCTCAGGCTTTAGCTTGCTATAGGCCTTTGAACTCTGCAAATTTCTTCACTTTATTAAAGTTCAGTTTATTCAATACTCAGTCCTTGTACATTGTAAAACAGAAATCTTAAAGTAAACACGTAAAAACACATGAATTTAAAAAGGTAAAGCTCTTACAGTACCACAGGAAAGAAAAGCAATGCCAGAAAACCAGTGGTGACGAATCGGGGCCTGCCAAAGCCCCTACAGGGCAGTATGCACTCCCCCCCAGATGCTCACGTATTAATTTAATGCTTTGCACATTTAGAACAACAATAGGAAAAATCCACTCAGCCCAGGCAACATCGTCCACATAATGTCCCACTGTTAAGAACAAAAGGAGTAAGCCAGGGTTAGTGGCACAGGCCTGTAATCCCAACACTGGGAGGCTGAGGCAGGTGGACTAAGTTCAAGCTCAACCCAGGCAATTTAGCAGCTTCATGATGCCCTCTATCAAAATGAAAGTTAAAATGTGCTAGAAATATAGCTTAGAATGAGGGTCCTGGATTCAATTCCCAGCCCCCCAACAGAAGCACATTCAAAAAGGAGAAATAAAGTTCTAGTTCAAACAAACCAAGGAATGAGATTTGCCACCAACACACGTTATTGAAATAAGAAAATGGCGGTGCATTTATTACACAGAAGACAGGTCTTTAAAACATTGTGTGTACTTCTCAGAAACAAAATTCAGAGGGTCTGATGGAAAAACTGAATTCCTATTGCCTGTTCTTGGCTCATGTCTCAGCACCTTGTCCTCTAAATACCAAGTTTTCTATGAAAAAGAGAGAATTGGAAGGCAGCCCCTCCCTTGCATCCAGCCCCAGGCCCCCTTCACATGGTGGCCCAGCTTCACAAAGCGCAGTCACATCCACAGCCTGGAAGGCAAGGCCTCGGGCTCAGAGACACCTTGTGTCTGTGCTCCGTCCCGCCTCACCACAGGCAAGCTCCCTCTGGATTTGATTGTCTGACTCTTCTTTTGCCTGTTAAATTGTCCAGTGTGTTTCTTTTCCTATCATCCACAGCTGGTCCATAGGACCAGTGAGACAAAATTCAAAAAAGGCCACATCTGTAAAATCTCTTAGACAACTAATCCATCTGCTGGCGTCGATGCAATTTTGCTTGGTTAGGCCACCCCCAAGTGTCTCTAGAGGGAACTACCACTTAAGATCTCCCAAACCTCTGAAACAATAATCCACGGATACTGAGTACCTGATACATCTAAACCATCACAGCAGCAGACACAAAAGTGGTTGAGGTGTGGATCTCCTCTTTAAGTTATTTACAGTTTCCCAGGGAAGAGCAGACATATAGAAATTTAAAAAAATAGAAGGCAACAAACGCCTTAATTGCCAAAGCAAATGTGTGCTTCTGGGACCCAGAAGAAGGCAAAGTCAAACCCAGCGGGATGGCACCCTACATATTTCAGGAACATGACATGTGACATGGGCCTGAAGACAGGTCATGATTTATGGTCATTCATTCATGAGATTTTTTAAGTAGAAATAAAGTCAAGTCGTCGAGGTAGAAAAGTGAGGGGCTACAGAAAGATTGGTCAGGACGTTCGTGTTTCTGAACCACAGATCAATGTGGGCTAATTCGGTGAATTAAGATCTGAAAGGCAGTAGGGGGTTCATTTGTCAAACCAAAGAACTCGTACTTCTTGGGTAACAGGAACCAGAGGAAGTGTTTGATCAGAGAAATGGCCCCTTAACGAAATAAAGAAGTATTCATTCTTTACTTAGTTGTTCATCAACAAACACTAGTTGACCTATCTGTTCCAGGTGTGAGGTGCTGGGTGCACTGTGGTGACAGATACACACAGGAGCCCAGCTCTCAGACCTGACAGTCAAGTCAGGAGACCATCAAGAGGCAGAGATAGAAGGAGGCAGCTGACTTACTGTGATTAGGAAGACAAGGAAAACGCTCAGGGTCTTACAAGAGAACAGAGGACATGAAATTCTGAAATCTTTCTGGCTTATGGGTGCGGAGGCCAGGGTTCCCCAATTCCCAGGCATTTCTAGCCACCTCCCCTCACTAGAGTTACTGCCTGAGCTCCACCTCCTCACATCTGCAGCAGCGGCTTCAGATTCTCATAGGAGTGAGAACCCTGCAGCGAACTGCGCTTGTGCATGTGGACGATTTAGGTGCTGTGCTCCTTATGAAGAGCTAATGCCCGATGAGCCGAGGCAGAGTGAGGTGAGGATGTAACTTAATGGAAATTAAGGGAACAATAAATGTAATACATATGAGTCCTGAAACTACACATCTCTCGTTCACGGAAAAAATGTCCCCCATGAAACTGGCCCTCAGTGCTAAGAAGTTGGAGGACCTCTGTCCTAAGGCTTTGAGGCTTGGGGGACAGACGTGGAAAGCAAGATGAGATGGAGAGACCAGAAGTAGAAAATCAGCCAGATGCCAGGGGGATCGCCACTGAAGCTACGTTCCTGCCTCTTTCCTGTTGCACCTCAGAGTCACGTCACAGCAGGCCTGTCTCAGATGGACCGAGATCAATGCCTTTAAAAAGAGTTCAAAAACCGCCTGCAAGAAGCTAAAACGCTGTCCTTTTCTCTCTCTGCACCCTGAGGAGGTCTAAACTTTCCTTCATTCCTACATCAAACCCAAGATACCAGGCTCCCTAGAAGTGTCTTTTTATTCTGCTTTATTTCTGCCAAGCATCTGCTGGTCTTTAAAGGAAATGTGAACAGGTAGCAAAGACACATCTGTACAGCAAAGATTCGTGCGTCAGGAAGGAGCCCATAAATCACAGCCAGAGGGAGGCCTCCTGGCAGCCTGAAAATCAGATTGTGTCGGGGAGCAGGGTCATGTGGGAAAGAGATTAGAAGGGCACGGAACAAGAGAAAGGAAGCCGGGCAGGCCCTACCAAAATTAATGAGGCAGGGGACGCCTGGAAAAGCAGCCTGAGTTGGAAAAGAGTCTTTTGCTGCTCAAAGGTACAGAAGCATTTCAGAAAGTCGTATCAGCTCCTGCCTGGATAATGCGGTGGCTGCACATATCCATCTTTACCTCGGTGTGTTGGCCAAAACAGGACTACCAAGGCTCTGGAAGAAGCTGGCAGACGAGAGAGTAGCCACAGGGATTTGGATGGGATCAGAAATCTCCATCCACATGGCAATTTCATCAGCCTTCCAAGGCCAGCTCTCTGAGAACTGCACTTAGTACAAGATGGTGCGAAATAAAACACCAGGTATGGGGCATTGGCAGAGAGCGGGCGGAGCCATGAAGGACCACTGTTACTGTTATTAAATAACATTTAGAAGCAAGGGAGCTGTTTCCAAAACTTCATTCCATTGGTGACTTTCAGACTCTGAGTGTTCTGCCAATTTCTTTTCTCAAAATTCTATACATTCTGCCCTCTTTATCCACAGTCCGTACCACAGATTCAACCCACCATGGGCTGAAAATATTTGGGAGAAAAAATTACAGGAAGCTCCAACATGCAAAAAGATTATGCTGAATCCTCATGAATGAGTTGATGTACAGGTTGTAGGCATGTTAAGTAATTTAGAGAGAAGTGAAAGGGTATCCGAAGCCAGGCCTGGAGCTTATTAATCCCAGAGACGCAGGAGGATAGTGAGGCAGAAGAATCACAGGGTCAAGGCAGCCTGAGCAACTTAGCAAGACTCTTCATCAAAAAATAAAAAGGGCTAGGGATGTAGCTCAGTAGTAGAAAACCCTTGGCTTCAATCCCCAGTAACACACTCACAGAGTATAGTGGGCAAATATGCAAGTATTACTAATCCATCTGTGGTAGTTTGGACCTGGAGTAGTGTGTAGGGTTGGGAGGCGGGACCTGGCTGGAAGGGGCTGATGGTTGGGCTTGACCTGGAGGGTCGTATGCTGGTCCCACCCTTCTTCCCAGTCTTTCTCTGTACCACCACATCATGAGGCTCTCTGCCACTGCAGCTCTGGCTCTGGACCTGCCCTGGCTCCAGCCCTGCCATGTACTTCTACCATTTTCTAGCCACCCACCTGTGAATGGACCTTCTGAAACTGTGAGCTACAATAAATCTTTCCTCCCTAAGTTGTGGGTATCAGGTGTTGAGTCACAGCTAGGAGAAAGTAAGATACCAACCATCTTTTATGAACGAGACTTGAACGGCCAATCCTGGTATCTGTGGGGATTCCTAGAACTCTGAGATACTGAGAGAAAATTGTATGCTGTTTCCTTTATTCCAAATTCTGCATTGAAATGTATCAGTCTCTATTCTCTTCCAACCAAACCTCAGTCCTCCCTGGGAAACTCATCTTAAAAAAGAGAATGATATCCTCTAGCGATGGACTCTGGCTCATAATGACAATCATTTTGATCAGGCTTTTTGATCTTGCATGTTCTGCATCCTTTGTGCGGTTGGCATGACTAAGAGGCTAACCACAAATCCCAGCACACAAACTCAAGAGTTCTAAAAATTTAACTTGGGCTGGAAGCATAGCTCAGTGGAAGCGCAGCTGCATAGGGCCCTGGGTTTGATCACCAACAGAGGAAATAAATAAATACATAAATGTTTAACTTTACGGTATGAGCTTGATTTTTATTTCAAACTCCATTCTGCCTCATGGTAGAAATTTCATTTAAATCAATTTAGAACTATATCCCTGTTCCCCCCAAAACAAGCAGAAGTTAGTATGTAACACCACTGTGCTATACTCCAGTGGTCATGGTTGTTGTTAGGGTTGTGTGCCAAAATTCTGGTTCCTTTCTTTGAAATGCACAGGAAGGCTGAGTTTCCCCACACACTGAAAGTTCAGTGTGGCAACATGACTTTGGAAAGTCATGGCTTTTGAAAATGAATTGTGCGAACAAGTGGCATTCCCAGAAGGAAGTCTTAAGTGCCAGTTTATGCTTTTTCTCATTCTTTTTTTCCTCTGCCACAGAAATCAGCAACTGCCCATCAAGACCCCAGGTGAAGACAGTTTTGATTCATCAAAGTCTTTGGCCAGTCTGCAGCAGACACACAGCATGAGGGAGAAATAAGTCTTTGGTATACAAACCAGTGAAATTTGCTTTTGTTTTCACTCTTTGTGTTCCCTCAGCATACTCTGGCATGTCTGAAGGACACAGGTTGTGTTAATCAGCTTTGAGTTACTACAACAAAGTAATCTAAAACCATCAATTGAACAATGGAAAAGGTTTACTTTGACTCAGGTCTTCAGAGGTTTCAGTCCATGGTTACTTGACCTTGTGACTTTGGGTCTGTAATGACACAATAGTATATTATGGCAGAAGGCTTGGCAAGGGAGGCCTCTTCACATCATGACTACCACAGAGGAAAAAACCAGAATTCTAATAGCCAATAGAAAGGCAGAGACACAACCCCCCTCCCCCCCATGATTAACTTCCTCCAACTAGGCCAAGCTTTTAAAGGTTGTCACCTCCCAACAGCACCAGGGCCTGATGAACAAGTCTTTTTTTTTCACAATAGACCTTTGGGGGACATTTCCAATCCAAACTATAGCACAGGTGGTGTCATCCATGTGAGATGTCCTTGTTCCTATCTTCAACATGTCAATCAAAATGGTATTTCTGAGGCCTATGGAGAGAGATCAGTGATGATCCTACTACCACAGCTCCATGCTGGACTGAGACTCATGTGGCACTCAGGCCCATCTGCCCAGGTGCCCTGCATTCCATCCTCCTCCTCTGGGAGGCTTTGATCCACCCACTTCCCCAAGTCCCCCCAACAGTTACCTTCTTCCTTTTCCTACAACTCCTTCTGGTCCTCCTTCTGTTTCTAAACCTGAGAAATTTTAATCTTGCCCCAGGCCTGATGTCTTGCTCTGATTAATTAGGTGGTTCCCCCAAACTATTATGCCTGTTTTGCGTTTCTTTCCACCTCCCAGCTGCTGAGCTTTGAAAACACAAAAGCCAAGAATCGTCCCCTGTATGTCGCACAGTTCTGCGGATACTATTCCTTCCAGACAAGGAACGAAGAAACTCCCCAAGTTCTGAAATGAAAATAGGAAGGCGGTGGGAATGGAAGTGCCCTCGGCTGATATTCAAATATTGCCCAGTACACAGTATTTGTGCAATTATGCAACGGCCGCATGTAAGTATGCCCTTATGTCACTGTTACCCCTGTAACCTCAGGGGTGGAGAAGGCCCAGGGCCCTAGGAGGGGCATCTCCCCCAGAGACAATAAGACGCCGGGTGCTGAGGCCATTAATGGGATACACACATTCACACTGAGAATTCAGCACTTGCAGGAAGTAACCCCCCAACAGCAATAGGGACAGACTCTCACCCTCTTACGTTTCCACTGCAGGACGTGGCGCCATCTCCCGTCAGACACCGTGGTCCTGCCCAAGGCCCCAGTCGTCCTGGGTGTATTTCAAAAACCCAAGCTACCAAAGTGGATCCCACAGGCTTCGATGGGGCGCTTTCAAAAGCGCAACACCCTCCGAGTAAGCTACAGCTGGCTGTGCCCTGTGATCCCCTGCCGAGCCGGGGGTGTCTCCCGCGGTCGCCGGGACCAGGGGATTTGTAACAGCTCACACTACTCACCGTCTGACGGCAGCAGCTTTGCTAATCTAAGCATCCAGCACATTCCTCGTGTTGGTGTACAAGGAAACACGCCAGCCCAGCCCTGCTCCCCCCCAAAGCCTCAGAGCCTTGCTAAACCCAACCAGCCTCGGGGCTGGCCTGTGAGTTTGACTCCCTCACCCCAGGGGTGTCGTCAGAGGGACCGCGTGGTGAGGGCCCAGGGACAGCGCTCGGAGTGGGCGGGGCGCCGACGGAAAAGGCAGCGAGGGGCGGGGAGTCTGAATGTGGGGCGGGGCGGGGCCACCAGGGGGCGGGGCGGGGCCACCAGGGGGCGGGGCGGGGCGGCCAGAAGGGCGGGGCGGGGCGGATCCGGCCTGGCAGGGGAATCCCCTCGTGGCCTGGCCTGGTCGTTGTTTAGGGGTCGCTGTCGTCGCCCGATCCCGTGGCCGCTGCCAGCGTCGCCTTGCACCGGCTCCCGCAGGACGCCCCGGCCCTGCGGCCTGACGGGACCAGGCGTCCGGCGAGATCGGGCGGGTGTCGCTGCCATGACTACCTTCGCAGGCCTCCGGGCCTTGGCGGCGAAGGGCCCCAGCTGGCTCCCGCGAGGTCATCGGGCCTTGCTCCCCGCGAGCGTCTGCAGTCGGGCGGCGGCAGGGATCGGACGGGCCGAGTCTGAGGCGCGGCCCACCAGCGCATGGCAGCGGGACGGCATCAGGTCAGCCCGCGGGACTCGGACAGCCGGTCCACCCAGCCCTGGGTGGGTGGTGGGTTGCCCCGCGGCGAGGACAAAGCCGGATCTGGCCATTTGGTCTCTGGGGCGGAATCCTGTGGTTTACAATAGCACAGGACACAGGAGAATTGTAAACGGCACCACCTGCAAAGGAAGCCCCCAGCACGCCCGGAGCCCTCAGGGCAGTTGAGCTGGGGGTGACAGGGCCTTCAGGCTGGTGTGAGTGGCTGTCCAGGTGCGCCCAGGGCTGCATGGTCTTCAAGAAGGCCCTGGTGCCCCTGGCAGACTGGCCTGGCTCCAAATCCCGGCCTAGAAGTGTGGGGGTGGGGCAGCCAAACACGCTGGGTACATGCCCTCCCGAGCTCTGCTCTTTGGCACAGGCCTGCCAGCCTTGAAGACACACACACACCTGTGCACACACTGGAAGCCTCACGATGGGGTAATAAAGGTTGGAGGGTTCTTCCCTGGTACAGGCCTGTCCCTAATTTAGCTTGGCCAAGACTAAATGCAAAAGAAGGCCAGTTGCAGTATTCCGCAGTTATAAATCAAGCTGTGTTTTATTTTCCCACCCCGACGAGTATCCCTAAACCAGGAGGCCTCCAGACTGCAGCCCCCACAGGAGTGGAGAGCCAGCCCTGGCCAGCACCTTTTCCATTTCTTCTCAGCCTCCTTTTGGTGGCCCACCCCTCCACTCCTCCGTCCTCTGCCCTGCACAGGGCCTGGCACACCCAGCAGGCCCAAAGCCTGTCTGTCCCCTCACTCCTCACAGACAATTGCTGCAGCTTCCCTGGGCCTAGGGTGCCCCTTGCAGGGACAGGGAATCCCAGGCAGCTGCAGGGCTTCAAAGGGGGCTGGTTCCCTTCCCTGTGGACACCTTTCCTGTCCACAGGGACACAGCGGTGGGAAGGCCAGAGCCTGGCCAGGGCTCTGCCACGCAAGCAGGCAAGCAGCCATATATGTTACACAGGAGGCAGGTGGAACTGAGGGTCACCTCAAGAGTCCCTTTAGAAAGCCGTCCCTTCCATCAATAAGGCGGGCATGTCGCGCAGGCCAGCTGTGCACTGAGTGCTGCGCCGGCCACTCTACACTCCTCATCCGTAATTCTTCCAGTGGCCTGCAAAGTAGATAATGGTACCTGGCTTTATGGTGAGGACCCAAGGTCAGAGAAGTGGCAGCCTATTCAAGGCCACAGAGCCAGTGGGTAGGATCTCTGGGAGTCAGAAGTCCCTCTGCCCGGGAGGGGATCTCCACTGAGCTGTGCGTCTCCCTGTACTCGCCGTGAAGTCTGAGACTCAGTAAACTGGACATGAAGTGAAGCCTCCATGGTGGGTGGAATCCTAAATCCTGAGAAGAAAATGGGTGCCATTTCTGTCTTTAATTCAGAGGTACTTATGGTGTCCTGGGCGGGGACATGGCTTTCCTGCAGTCTGTGAGTCTTCTCGTGCCTTACAATGACAGTGCCCGCACGGCTCATCAGAGGCAGCTCTCCTTCCACATTTGTGTCGCATGCCCTGGTGGCGACATCATTCTGAGAGACCTCCCCTGCCCCTTCCGATAGGCAGTGCTGCTGAAGCATACGTGGAACCAAGGCAGCCCTTGGGGGAATTGAGACTGGTGAGGATTTCACTGAGGAGCTGTGGTCACCATAAGGAAGAGCTGGAATCTAGATGGACTGCCAGGTTGTGGTGGGGCACTATGGCAGCAGTGCTAAGGCAGCAGAGATGGGACAGCACGGGCCTGGCAGGGCGGAGCAGTCTAGGAGACACAGAGCCCCAGGGCCCAGGAGAGGTTGAGCTAGGGCCAGCCACTGGAAGGCCTCAGCAGGGAAGGAACAGGCCATGTGAAGGGCCCTGGGGACAACGGCCAGGAAAGAGTCATACATGAAGCAAGAAGAGGGCAAAGGACAGAATTCTGAAGATGGTGGCAGTGAGAGGATTATGAAGAGGGGTGGCCACAGAAGGGCAGAAGAGGGATGGTGGTGGGAGAAAGGACATGTTTCCAGAAGGGAGATGAATCCAACAGCCAGTTTATTTGGTTCTGGCGACGGGGAGCTCACCAGTGAGAACACTTCCCGTGGAATTATGGGAACAGGAGCCTGTGTACAGCACTGAAAAGGGGGCTCAGCAAAGGGACTCAGCCATGTCCACACCCAGGACACATAAGTACCTTGGCAAAAGAACACTCTGACAGCACGTGATCTGGCTGCCACAGGGCTGGTGGGAGGCCCACAGGGACAGACAGGTACTGCCAAGGAGCAAGGGCCTACCAGCTGGGAATCTTGATTTTTGCTATCCTGCGGACCAAACCCAGGGCACTCTATCATTGAGCTGCAGTCGCAGCCCTTGTATGTATTTTGACACAGAGCCTCGCTAAGTTTCCCAGGTGAATACCAGCCTGCCATCCTCCTGCCTCAACCTCCCAAGGGCTGGGATGATAGGTGAATGCCACCACACCTGGCTCCCACTGGAACCTTTTTTCACAGTTTTGCCTAAGGCCTTAGAATGTCATTGAGACTTACATCACTACCGGACGGCAGCAGGCACACTCACTATTCTGCTGAGAGGTTACGAGCGGTTCTCTTAGTACCAGTACCACTCCTCCGGGTGGGGATTTCGAAGTCTCTCCGCAGATCAGCCACTAGTAATTTTGTCCTTACGAGAGAACATGTTTATGAGAAGCAAGACAATATCCCAGCCACCTGGAGATGGCAGCAAAATGGAAGCAGTATTCCAAAGAAAATGGTCATTCTTGTTGCACTGAAACAAATTCAGCCATCAATAAATTTAGCCATCAAAGTTATTTTCCAAAAATCTGTGGTACAGAATACAATTTATGGAGAAGCCGGTCGAGCAGTAGGAATATCCGATTCAAAAGAGAATGAGAAAAAGCAGAAAGCATGAGTAGGTAGAGACTGAGAGGAATATACAAAATATATAACAATAATCTGGGGTTTGGTTCATCGCCCAATTCTTGTAACGGCAAAAATAAGACATTTCTATGTAAGACAATAAGATGACAAGAGAGGTTGTTTTATTCAGCATGTAGGATGCTTTAAAATAGAGAACAGGTGCTTCGAGCACCAGCTTTTGGCGTGATATGTTCAGGAGAGCTCTGGTGTATGATTTTGTCCGTGTGTTCCTCGTACATCATCTCATTCTCAGATGCTCAGAATCATCCTGAAGATTACAGGGTGCCGCTGTGACACAGGAAGGCCGGAGCTTGGCTGCCTTTGCTTTGGGTGGGAGGGAGAAGATTGCAGGGGTATCTTCACTATTGGCTCCCTTCCTAATTGTATTCTGAAGAAAGCCAGGAAGTAACTTGAAGGTGGGCACTGTGTGTCAGATTCCGCTGGTTCCTGCCACTGTCATCAAAAACTCACATCCGCTCTGGGCAGAGATGACTTTGGAACTGCTGTGACTTGCCCCTTCTGGGGTGGGGGCAGTCATGTTTCTGACAGAAAATATGGGGGGGGGGGGAAGAGAAACAAATCCAGTGATGAGGGAGAAAAGCCAGCCTGCATTTCAGGTTCTTTTCCTTGTTGTGATTTGGCTGTAACTCCAGAGAGCTGATGGACCCTCTAAATTGGCTCTAAGCACTGGCAACTCTCTTTTGGGGGTTTAAAATAATTCCCAGGTTAGACAGGAAGTGCAGGACAGTCCTCACTTGTTTTGACTGGTGCATGACCCAGGGATTCTAACGTGCTTTTCCCAGAAACATTATCTTGAGCAATCCACAGAAGAGGAATGCTCTGTCGCTCGCAATGCTGAAATCACTCCGCAGTGACATTCTTCATGAAGCTGAAAGCGAAGATCTCAAAGTCATTATCATTTCAGGTATTTATCAGGTATTTATTCTTCATGGTCTCCATCACCCCGAAGTTTCTCAAAATTTCTTGGAGATTTATTTTGAAGCGCCTTGG
The DNA here is from genome assembly GCA_004027205.1 of Ctenodactylus gundi. Taxonomy (NCBI): domain Eukaryota; kingdom Metazoa; phylum Chordata; class Mammalia; order Rodentia; family Ctenodactylidae; genus Ctenodactylus; species Ctenodactylus gundi. Next base: position 107,816 of record PVKB01001594.1, read on the forward strand.
GGAAAGATGTGTCACGGAAAACTCTCAATGGTTAGAAACTTGGTCTTCATGCTATGAATTGTGGCATGTACCGCAAGGACTACTCGACAGTCAAAACACGTGTCTCCTGCTTTTCATCATGCGGTAGACGCTGCCACACTTTGCTACGCTGGTCTTCATAGCAGAGCCAGAGTACCCGGGGGTGTCGCTCGGTGGGAGTGAGCCCTTGCCTAGCATGTGGGAGGCCCTGGGTTCATTCCCAGCACTGGAAAAAAAAAATACGACTACCCCTTACCCCACCCCCTCAAAAAACAAACCCCATAGGATCAATCTCTCCATGGACCTTATAAAATGAGTTTAATCATTAATCCTTTGGAAAGTCACATGTCACCTAGGACCTGGCACATGGCTGGCTTCCACAGTAGCGTCACTGGCAGTGCCTGAAAGTGTGCCGTGCTTTGCCGCCCTGACGCTGTTTCCAATAAGAGCTTTTACAGTAGTACCTTTGCATAGGATGCTCGTAGAAACATAAATAATGCCATGCTCAAACACTTCCCCAGAAATGTCGCCGCTCATGCTCTTTGATGCTTTGTTTTGCAAATCAAGGATCTGGAGGCAGATCCCCAAAACTTTACCTGCTCACTTGCTCAACAGAAAATATCTGCTGTTTTATATGACGACGGGAAAAGGAATTAGAATACACAGAATTCAGCAGCCAGGGGAGGTATAACCTAGACCAGTCAAGGCCACTAACTTTTTTTCTACTTTTGAAACAGGTTTTTGCACTGTAATCAAAGCCTGAACTCATTATGTAGCCCAAGCTGGCCTCAAAGATACAGAAATCTTCCTGCCTCAGCCTCCCAAGTGCTGGGATTGCACGCATGTGCCACCATGCCTGGCTAATCTTTATGTGGCACTGGGGGATCAAGCCCAGGGCCTTGTGCAAGCTAGGCAGGTGCTTTATTCACTGTTACATCCCCACTAACTTCCTTGATTTTTTGTTCACTTGGGTTTTGTTGTCACTGTTATGTCAGAGATTGAACCCAGAGCCTTTGCACTGAGCTACATTTCCAGTCTTTCTCTCTCCTTTTTTTTTTTTTTTTTTTTTTTTGAGACAGTTTTACGAAGTTGCCCAAACTGGACTCAGATTTGTGATTCTCATGCCTCAGCCTTCCACAGCAAAGAGACCTATCAAAATCACCACCACAGACAAAAGGAGGAAGTATAATTAGGTTAGCAGAATGCCACGCTCCTTGACACCAGGGGCAGCAGCCACATCCTCAGCTCCCTTCCCTATAACCTAAAGAACTTGAGTCAGATGGCTCCCAAGCTCTCTCCACACTCTGGCCTTCCCACCTGAACCCCGTGGAGGGTCCGCTATGCTAAATGGCAGGCACAGGAGTCTGTGTACTCAAGCCAAAGTCTAAAACGAAAGCACTAGACGAGAGGTGGAAGCTTTGCAGGAGCAGTCACCTTGCCCAGCAAGCCTTCTCTGTTTAACTGCCAACTTTCCTTGGCACCATGGGCTTTTACAAGACGGATGCCCCACTGGGAACTCTCCTCACCATATTACGCCTGTAGCTTTCCAAATGAGGCAGGATTCTGAATCATGATGGAGGCCCGGCTTTCTCTAAGCGTCCGCGACATAAATGAGATTGCCTACTCAGGTTGTTTGGTGGATAAGTGAACCGCGCACCTTCACGTCTTTGTCTTTTCCCAATTGGAAACCTTTGCAGCCGAGGGGCCTGTCTTTTCATCTGGGCACGATTTAAAGGAACTAACGGAAGAGCAAGGCCGGGATTACCACGCCGAAGTCTTTCAGACCTGCTCAGAGGTAAGGCACGGTGAGGCAGCCCCCCGCGCTTTGAAAATGGTCGGTCATCATCACAAATACCGAGTTAGCCTCTGGTTCATGAATAACACCTGATCTGTGACACCAGAGACCTGACCACCACGGAGCTACTGAAAGCCCTGTGGTCACTGGTGAGTCCTCCATCTGACCCATTACCTGGTTTGACCTTTGAGAAGTGATATTTTGCTTCTGACTTAATGTGCCAAGGGAAGTGAACATAACTGCAGAATCGTGGGGTGGGCCTTGGTATACAAGTTTTGAGAAGGAAAGAGGAACCTAAGATTATGATAATTCAAACTAAATTTAAACTAAAACAGCCCTTTTAATGAGAAAGAGAATATTCATAATGGTTTTTAAAGATGTTGGGGGTTTTTTTGAAACAGAATTCCACTATGTTATCTAGGCTAGCCTGGAACTCACTATGTACCTTCAACCGACTTCAAATTTATGATCCTCCTGTCTCAGCTTCCCAAGTGCTGGGATTATGGGTGTGTACCACCCTGCCAGGCTCTAAAGTTAGTTTTCCTGTGGGACAGGGATTGACCACAGGGCCTCTGCACTGAGCCACCTAGCAACCCAGCTCTTTTTATTCTGAGACAGGGTCTCACTAAGTTACTACGTTGTCTCAGCTGGGTTTGAATTTGCAATCCTACTGCCTCAGCCTTCCAGAGTGCTGGGGTGACAGGCATGGGTCTCAACACTTGGTTAAAACATTACTGTTTTATAACCAACCTTTATAATCACTACCTTCAAGGAGAAAATTTAACCTCTTTAATTTTACAACTTTTCTGTCCCTGTCACTGCGAGGAGAAAATTCACCAGTAGTCACAGGCAAAGAGGAAGTACAAAAAGCTTTAGATGATTGACTGACCTCTGGACAATAAAAAAAAAATGAAAAGAGAATCTAACTTTAAGTAACACATAGTTCCTTTAATGAATATTTCTTGAACACCTACTTTAAACATAAGATACTGAGAGAAATGTAGCAAGAAAAAAAAATGCTTCTGCTAAATGGAATCTGAAAATCTACCCAAGAAAGGAGATATGTAAGCTAGGTTCATACACCCATTCATTGGCCATTAATGACTGATTGCATGCTAATGACACACACTGTTCAGACAAGCAGTGGGCGGAGTGGGCAGGAACAGGACTGAGACGCATTTTTTTGTCCTTCCATAAACCGATAAGCAGAACAGCTTGTATTCTTCTGATTTCATGGAAGGACAAACAGGAACAGCGATTAACTGGGAGCTACATGGGGTGGTGGAAGCAAGCCAGAGCTAAGACTTTCGTTTCCTCCGTTAACAATGTTTATATAACCTTCCGCTCCTGGGTTGCCAAGGCTTGGTGCTTTGAAAGTTATTGTTCTCCTAATGCACGGTGTGTTTGGTTAATGCAGAAAAGCACTCAGAGAAGCAGGAGAGGCCTTCCGCCCTCCCTAAACCTCTTGCTCTTATCACTCCTCTTCTGGGGTATCTTGACAACCGAGACCTGAGTGGGTTGGCGAGAAGCCACTTGGGCCAGTGGTGCTTCAGAGGGTCAAGGCCAAGCTTCCTCAAAGGCCCCAACCCGTGGATGCCTCTAGCTCCCTGGAAACGACTCCGTGTATGTACAGGACCCAGTCATCGAAGGAGAACAGGTTTGCAGGAGTGCTGATTCCCTTAACACTGTTTCTCAGACATCCATGTTGTCTTGGCCATTAAGAATGAGGTACCCGAGTTAGCTCACCAGCTAAAACCTTGTGGCAAAGTTATCACAGATCGCAAGGCTTTTGTGATAGTTAATGATGTGCAGATCAGGAGGAGGGAAATTAAGAATCAAAAGAGAACAGGAAGAACGTGGTTTAGGAAGCACTGAAGGGACCTCTGGGGACAGGGATGGGTGGTTTATGCTAGGGGCTCATCCCGCCTCCCCCATTATATCCTGTGGAAGTTTGGAGGTAGAAACTCTAGTCCTGAAGGAGATTCTTGTTTTTCTGGTTACACTGCACCGGTGAAATGACAGCAAAGGTCTCTTCCGTTTGGAAACAGTGGGGAGCCCAGAGCAACAGTGGAGTTCAGGTGGTGTGCCCTGTCGGGGCAGACAACTGGATGGAGCGCTTAACCAGGAAGGTGAAAGGGAACGTAACTGGCCCTTGACAATATCGAGAGTTTGATTATCCTGGTTTGTTTACTATCTGCATTCCCTCTGCCTTATCCAAGCTCCTCACTAACTTTATTTAAAATAATTTGAATTATGAAAATAAGTTCTTAGCACAGAAAATGTTGAAAATCTACAAAGACAGGAGGAAGAAAAATAAATTACTGCCATACTCTAATCATATCATCCAAAGGAAACTACAATTAACATTTTGCTATATTTATTAATTTGTTTTGACAAAGGGTCTCTCTCTGTGGCCCGGCTTGTCCTGAACTCACTATGGAGCCCAGGCTGGCCTTGGACTGTACAGCAGTTCTTCAGTCTCAGCCTCCCCAGGGCTGGGATTACAGGCGTGCGCCACCATGCCCAGCTTATGTGGTGCTGAGGAATCGAACTCTGGTACTTAGTGCTTGACTTAGTGCTTGCAAGCACTTTAACCACTGTACCATTCCTCCAGCCCCTGATATATTTATTTTTTTTAAGTTGGTACTAGGGCCTTCGTAATGGGTACATTCACAACCCATTTTTTACGTTTTTGAGACAGGGTCTGGCTAGGTTGCCCAGGCTAGGCTTGAAATCACAGTATCACCTGCCTCAGCCTCGCAAAGTGCCAGAATTATAGGCCTTCAACACTAAACACATTATTATACTTATTTAATAAACTTATCTATACACCTATTTGTTTGAATAATTGTATACAGGTATGATTGTAGTATTTAACTTTTTTTAGAGGCAGGTTCTTACTCTGTAGCCCAGGCTGCCCTACAGTTCACAGCAATCTTCCTGCCCCAGCCTCCCAGTGCTGGAACTATAGGCATGCACCACCATGCCTAGATGAAGTATTGCTGTCATCAAGCTCAGAGTCTCATGCTTGCTAGGCAGGCACTCTACTGAGCTATGCCCCTAGCCTAGGATATGGTTTTGGACAGCAATATGATTATAACATTGAAAGTTTGCTGTGTCCTGGGCAATATTTCTAGTACTCTAGACATATTAGTTTATATAATTATCATGTACCATAAGATTGGTGTTAAAATTGTGTCCATTCTGCAGATGTAAAAACTGAAGGGGTGATATGTGCATAATTAGGCTGTAAGCAAGCAAGAGACTGAGTATCAGACCCTAACAGCTAACTCCAAGCCACCACATGTGCCCTGCACCACCATGTTGGTTTTCTCCTTAGACAATTACATTTCATTGAGAATGCTGCATTCTATTAACGGATAGTTTACATGCCATTGTATTAGCTTTGTATTACTTCCACAAAATGCCTGAGGCATTTTAAGAAGGCATTGTAAGAAGAAAAGGTTATTTATCTCATGGTTCTGAAGATTCAAGTCCAAGACTGGGCAGCCCCATGTCTTTGAATCTTTGATGAAGGTATTGGATGGGAATGGCAGGGACTGTGTGTCAGGGCAAACTGATCACATCATGAGGCAGGAAGCAGAGGATACATGAGAATGAGAGAGGGAAAGAGAAAGGGAGGGGGAGAGACTGGGGTCCCAGAATGTCCTTTGGGAGGCACACATTGCCAGGGACCTTAGGATCTCCCACGAGGCCCCACTTCTCACAGGTACCACCAACTTTCAAGCCTTTTAACACAGAGAAACATTTGGGGAACCCACATCTAAAACATAACAGCCATCTGCTTATTTTCTTTACTTGTATATTTGTAGGGTTATTTTTACAATTGTAAAATATGATTCAGTGAGCATCTTTCATCTGTTTTTATTTCAGAATAACTCTTAGAAACAGAATCCCTACATCTAAGGTATAAGCATTTTTAAATGTTGTTGAATATGTTGTGTAACCTAGGTATGTTTTGAAGTTCTAGACCTCCACAGGTGGCAGGCAGGCCTTAACTCTAGTACCATATGAAACTCCAATTTTCTGGGCAGTGATACTCAGAACTAAACAAAAAAAATTTTTTTTTTTTTCCTTCTTCGCAGCAAGACTTTAGACATTGTAGTTCACCGGGAATGAGTTCCATTGCTAGCCTTCCTGGTCTCTTCCCAGAGTACATGAGCCTCATAAACCCATAAGTAGTGTTGTGTACAAGGATGCACTCATGCATGTGTGTGTGTGTGTGGGGGGGTGGATTGTGCATATTTCTGGGGAGAGGTACATCAACATTTACAAGATGCTCAAATGATGACCCTACCTCTTGAAAAAGCGAAGAAAAACATATATAGAGTGATGTGTCCTTTAACAATGGGGATGAATTCTGAGAAATATTTTGTTAGGCAATTTCATCATTAGGCAAAGACAGCTTATACTTACACAATCCTGGGTGGTACAGTCCACCCTGCAGTGTATGATGTGTGTGTGTACCTACATGTACTTCTATAGATATACACATATAAATGGTCTAGCCTGTAGTGTCTCGGGCCATAATAAGCCAAAGAACATAAGGTCAGTCAGTCATAAGAGGTGAAATAAGCCAGAGACTTGGAAGGACAAATATGTTTTCTCACATGTGGGAGAGAGAGAAAATGGGAGAAGGAGAGGAAAAAAGAGAGAGAGCACATGAAAGGAGGGAGGGAGGAGTAACAAAGGGGTGAAAGTGATCCAAACATGTTACATGCATGTACAAGTCTGCCCAGGTGAAGCTCTTCAATCTGTATAACTAATATGCACTGATTAAAAAAAGAGGCGAAGTAATCACAAGATTATGAGGCTACTATGGGTGTAATGTGACATATGGTTTTACAGTAAATATTTATATTTAATAAGTGAATTCCACTCTAAAATAATGACAGTGCAGGAGCCAGGACAAAGCTCAATGACAAAGCACATACTTAGCATATGCAAAGACCCAAGGCCAACTCCAGCACCCCAAAAAAGGCGGGTAGTATGAGGACATACACCAGTAATGCAGCTGTGGGAATGTCATGTATTATGTATTGTACATATTATATGTTACACCTTATTCTACCCAGTGGTGCACAAGGTGTGTTCACACCAGCACCACCACAAAAGCACAAGCAGCACCTTGCACTGTTGTTACCAAGAACCAGCCCCTTACTTTCCTCAGTTCCTGTGGCCCCGATGAACTCAGTCAAGACACATAAGTGGCAGGAAGAATCTCTTGTAGTTTTCAAGAGAGACATCAGACAGTACCACAAGGGCACCTGCCTCCACTACCAGTTTGCACTGTGGGAATCATGCCTTCGTCATAAAGGCAGGTCGTGCCTCAGTGGCCTCTGCATTGAATGCAAATTTGGGTAAATTTTTATGTACACAGGAGTTAGTTCTGGGGTCCAGGGAACTAAGATAATTATGATGCTTGGAGCTGGAGGAATGGCTCAGCAGTTAAAGCACTTGCCTAGCAAGAGCTAAGTCCCTGAGTTCAATTCCCCAGCACCATATAAGCCAGGTATGGTGGCATGCACCTGTAATCCTAGCACTTGGGAGGCTGAGACAGGAGGATTGCCATGGGTCCAAGGCCAGCCGGGGTTCTACAGTGAGACTCTGTCTCCAAAAAAAAAAAAAAAAATATATATATATATATATATATATATTGGGATGATAATTATGATGCTTGTCAACATTTTTACTTAGAAGTTGACCTGGAATTCTAGAATGTCCTCCTGTCCTTTTACAGATGCTTAGTCTTCCCCCTGGGGCCTTGATCATGTAGGGAGCTTAGGAAAGAAACTCAGGAGACAGAGGTTCCTCTTTAAGACCAGGCCCCGGCCCAGTGCAGGAGGGTCTTTGTGGAACATTCCTCTTTCTGATATCCTTGGGCTGTAGGCTGTGCTGAACTCCCAGTTCTGGAAACAGAGGCCCTGTATCTCCGGGTAGGAAAACCTGGAACGTACACAATGCATAACCTTAAGGTGCCATCGCGTCAACATGGTGGCTTTGGTCAGTGGCCTGTCACATGATTATAAATGTGTATATGCCTTTGTTCCTTTACTTAGGTGTGCCACCTTGGACTCTCCTTTTGTCCCTCAGGCCCTCTCATGTCTAACTTCCCACTTACGTTTGTGGTGTCACCATGGCCATGAGGTCACTGGAAGCTTTTGACTGGTGACGATCTCATGCAACTTCCATCAGATATGCAGTTCGTACTGACCAAACTGCCGCTGTGTTACACCTAACTGTAAAGCTGGTTATTTTCGGATAAGAGCTAACAGATGTCAAATGTTCATGAATATAAAGGGTAGTTTCTTAGGCAGAATCTTCAAATCAGTGAAGGTCATTTTTCTTTGAATTGCTGCCTTGGGGAAAAAACCCAGATGTAGTTTCTGCCTTCCTTCTCTCTCTGCCAAGGTTCAAAGAGCAATAATTTAGAAATTGAAGTTGCCATAGCAACACAATCTGTTTAGCGTGTCATAAAAAATAAGCTACAAAAATAAGTTAAAAGTTCTGTCAATTTATGGTGGTGGAGACTCTCTTCTCTATGCCAGTGACTTGTGTCAGGAATTTTATTTATTTTGATGACAGCAGGGTGTCCCCTTCCCCATTTTAATTTAATAGAATTGAGAGAGTATTCTTGGTGGTCATTTGAGAAGTAATTACTGAGGAAATTGCCTTCAAGTCCCTTTTCCACTTTAATTTCTCAGGGAAGCACCAAAATGTCAATTTTGGACTTTTAACACAAGACTTGACACAGGCCCAAGGAGAATAGAACGGTTTGTGAAGGATTTTTTTCACTCCTCAGAGACAGAAAAATAAAAGCCTCACTGTTCTTCACTCGGGATGCTGGGGAAGCAGAGGAGGGGACTGTCACCTCCTAGGGCTGAGATCAGGCCCAAGTGCTTCCACTCAATCATCACTTGGCCTGAGGCAAGTGACATCCCCCCCTTTCAGCTCTGTGACTTTGGTACCAAATAGGGTTCCATCTTCCTGGAGTTCTCCACAAGACCAGACGATGCAGTCAGGTTCAGAGTGGATGTCTAGTAGCAGGGAGCGCCTCGTGTTTTCTTTCACAGGACACACTGAACTAGCACATCTGAAAAGTCACAGAGACCAGGTATCAACGTGGCTCCTCCCTCCGCAAGGAAGTGAAGTGGGTGTGTTTGTTCTGCAGGTCATGATGCTGATCCGGAACCACCCCGTCCCCATCATCGCCATGGTCAATGGCTTGGCCACGGCCGCTGGCTGTCAGCTGGTCGCCACCTGCGACATTGCCGTGGCAAGTGATAAGTCCTCTTTTGCCACTCCCGGAGTGAACGTGGGACTCTTCTGCTCCACACCTGCGGTGGCCCTGGGAAGAGCAGTGCCCAGAAAGGTAATTTAATTTCCTCCTAATCCTTCTTCAGATCTCATCCTCCAGTGCTCATGAAGTTTCAGAAGCCATTTTTGGTGTGCGCTCATACACACATACATGTATGCCTATGTATGTGGTATGCTGGTGTTTTTTGAGACAGAGTCTTGCTGTGTAGTCCAGACTGGTTTCAAACTTGCAGTCCTCCTGTCTCAGCCTTCTGAGTAGCTGGGATCACAGGAGTGCACCACCACGGCTGGCTAGAATTAGCCTCTCAAGGGTAGCCTATTTACCAGAATGTTCTACTAAAGTCTGCCTGGGAGGGTGTGCCCTGGACCTCCCTCTACAGTCAAGAGACAACTGCCAGGTGCTTATTCCTCAGTATCTTCTAATGCTTTGTGTCTACTTCTGAAGTTGCCACAGCTCCATCTTGCATGTCCTTTAAGTACAACTAGTTGGGCTTTCTATTTGCTTGGGCTTATTAACATCTATGCAATCTTATCGGCAATGCAAGAGAGACTCAGCTCTGTTGCACTGAATGGCCACCTGTGAATTACCATAGTGAGCTGACGTAAGGTTCCAGGCATCTGGGATTCTACCAATTCCCTTGCTGACAGCCTCCCTGGTTTCAGAAAGGATTGACAGGAGCTGTCTCACTGAGCATGTTGGGTTTACAGTGGTCACATCTCGGGAACAGGAGTATCTTGTGGATTGTGTGTTGGATCTCCCAAAAATGAATCACATTACGAAGTTGTCCTGTCACTGCTAATACAGTGAAAGTCCATTTTCACCACAAAGCTCTATTCCTATAATATCAAAAAATAACATTTCCTGAACATCCCTGAAATGGAGAACAATAGTGCCCTTGCTCTAAGAAAAGGACATCCTCATTCTCAGTTGGAAATACATAAAAAGAGGCAAAACCATATGCACAGCAACTAAGGAACTGAAGTGCTTTTAGAACATACTACCTGTCCTATACAAAAGTTACCGGTGGCTCACATGCTTTAGGAACACAAGAAGGCCCCAGGGGAATCACACAGCAGGGCCAGGAAGTTCAGGGAAGGGTTCCTTTCTTTAGAATGCCTAAAGAGCTGTGTGTCTGTAAGGAGATTCCGAAGACAGTTATGTGCGGGTGCGCACACCTCAGAAAATGGGCCCAGGTGTGGGTTCCCCACGACAAAAGTGACAGCTTGCTAAAACATCTTCCAACAAAGGGGAGCTTTTTTTTTTTATTCTGTCAAGAGAGATATTTGCCTTAAATATACAGACAGCCACTCAGTATTTCTGATGTTGCTTACATGTGCAAGTATGTTAAATTTAAACATATTGCAAATCTGTTTTCAGAGCTTACTTATGAGCTTCCTTCCACTGCATATCAGATCACAGGCCTTTGTGTAGCTACTTAGCCTGCCTGCTGTGTTTCCTCTTCAACGCCTGACTTGCTGGAAGGTTCCATGGCAGAGCACTGAGGGTGACAGGACACTGCGCAGCTCGTTTTGTGTTCCCCAAATGCCTATGTTGACACCCGATCACCAAAAGCTGGCATTAGGAGGTGGGGCCTTTGGGGGGTGACTAGGTCTGGGGTGTGCCCCTCACCGATGGGATTAGTGCCCTTATAAATGGGCCCCAGCAGCTTGTCTGTTTTTCCCCATGGGAGAACAGAACGAGAAAATGTCCATCTATGAACCCAAAAGCCAGTTCTCACCAGATACCAAATCCGCTGGTGCCTTGATCACAGTCTTTTCAGCTTCTTGGATGATGAGAAATAAAATTCTCGTCCGCTATGCAACTAGTGGTATATTGGTAGAGCATCTCGAATGGTCTAAGCCATGGTGTGCACCCCCGAGTCCCCAGGGTGCCACAGCACATGGTTCATGTGTGCGACTCAGGGGATCTCCCTGACCTGTGTAAAGGACCACTACCTCTCTTCACATACTGTGGTACCTAGACGCCAGAGAAAAATGCCAGTTGGAATGGGTATTATTAGCCACCTACCGAGTACCCAGCACTGCCATCCTTAATCACAATACCGCAGGAATACAGAGGTGCCCTTGTTTCCAGATGAGGAATTATATTCGAAAGGGCAAAATGAGGATATTAAAGGTCTCCTTGTCAATAACTGGCAGACCTGGGGTCTGCATTCTTCCTACTAGCTCACCCAGCCTCTAGCTTAAGCTGCTGCTTCTTTTTTTATTACTTTTAATGGGGAAAATGGTATGAAATAACCAAAAAGATCACTCCAAAAGGCAACAGGAGCTGGTTAGGGAAGAGGTCAGGGGACGTTTTGTTCTCCCTCATCTGAAGTTCGTCAGGTAGTGGGTGTATGGAGGGAAGAGCCTTAAGTACTGGACAGAGATTGTGCAGATCCGCTGTAGAACCCACAGGCTGCCCCTCACCTAGGGATCCCACGCGACCCGAGCAAAAGCCATACAAATCAATACGCAGCTAAGTTGTATGACCCCACCAGGCAGACAAGGAAACCAAGGCCCAGAGAGGGGGGTGGACTTGGCAGGACTCAGGGAGCCACAGGAAGGGCCAGGACCCAGCCCTGCCTCAGCCCCTTTCCTGGCTCCAGGCACGTCTTCCTGGGCGATCAGTGTTAATCCCTTCCTGCTCTGCCATGCCAAAGGGAAAAGGATCGTAGAAGCAGGCACTTGTGTGCTGAGTGTCTCAGAGTTTGTCCACAAGCTGGTGAAGCTGGCACAGTCCTCTGGATTGGCCTATTGCAACTTCGAACCCCACGTTCTCTCCTTTGCATTCATCCTGGGGCATCTGTCAGTGGCTTCCTGGCTGTGTGCCTGGGATCATCCCAGGACCCCTAGGTCTTGTGCGTGCTGCTCAGGTTTGGAGCAAGACTGCAGAAGTCAGAGCCCGACTCCAGGCCCCAGATCAAGCAGGGGTTGCACAGTTGTACCCCAAAGGCGGCGGAGAGGAAGGGCTGTCCTCCCCGCCAGCGCCTTGGTGCATGCTGGGCCCCCAAGCCTTTCTGATTCTTCATTACCCTCTTCACAGTAGATTCTGTCAACTCAGGAGAAATGGAAAACAGAACAGGAAGGAGGCGTACACAACACCTAAGATTTAACGATTAAGGTTATGTTTTATTAGCAGTGAAGCTTGTCTAGGTGATAAAGAAGTCTGCACCAAAGACAAGAGAGAATGAACCTAACAGCAGAAGGGACATGGCCAGAGGATGCGACCTTCACCTCGCCGTCAGGAAGGCTGCATATAGAATATTCTGAGCAGTTCCCAGAATTCCACTGGGGACCTTTGACAACTGTGATCTGACGTTCTGCCTGTGTCTCTATTCTCCTGTTCATTTTCTAAGTTTCTGTCTGACTGTCTGCCAGTATCTTTCTCTGATTGGCTTATGAAAAGCCTGAGAGGAAAATGGCTTTCCCGTCCAATGACAGTCTTTCCTGGCCCGACTCAAGTTCATTTCCTTGCTTACTTTCGTAGGTCTCACGATAATGTTACAATCTTTGGTGTAGATGAGAACTGAAGAGATTGTTTTCTCTTTCTGCAATAGATAAGGGTCTTTCTATTCATGCATCTCGGGCTCAAATCCTACTTCCTCCCAGAGTGAGTCTGTTAGAGATGATTTACAAGCCTTTATCATTTTTTCCAAACAGTTTTTGGATTTGCTCCAGAATTAGGTATCAACTCTCAATATCCCTGTGTGTCTTCATCCGCTCCGGCTGCCGTAAAAAATACTCCCCTTTGGGTGGCTTAACCCTCAGGCACTTAGTCCTCACAGTCTGGAGGCTGGAAGTCTGAGGTCAAGGTGCTGCCTGATTTGGTCCCTCATGAGGAACCTCTTCCTACTTCCCAGCTCCAGCTTCTCACCGTGTCTCTTGCCAGGACACCAATCCCATTATGCTGGGAGCCTTATCCTCGTGACCTCATTTAATTTCATTACCTCCTTCGAGGGCTAAAATTTAAGCACTCTCACATTGAAGTCTACCGCTTCCACACAGGAACTTGGTGGGGACACTACTCGGTTCATAGCATAGCACTTGAAACATAATAGGTTCTCTGTATAGTTATTGCTAAAGGGATGAACTACAGGATGGGATGCTGTCATCTGAGTTCTTTTCCACAGACACTGATCACCTCGCTTTACAAACTCGACCTTATTCTGCCCTCTGAGCTAGTCTCCTGCAAGCAAACTGTCATAATTACTTCCCCTGCATTATGTCCTGTTCAGGGGACCATTTTTTTCCTAGCATTTCTGTTGCATGTACCGTTCACAGAGTACCTGGGAGACAGTCATTTGTACTCACATTCCCCACTGACGAAGTAGAGATGGGTCCTTCAGAAATCAACACTCATCAGGCCTGGGCCTAGGCCCCCGCGCCAAGCCCTGCCCATGTCCAGCCTGTGGCAGCTTGGACTCAAAGACTCACTGAAACTCTCTGGGGACAACTGCCACCCTGTGTGGCTACAATATCCAAATCTGACAGGTGCTTTGTAAAGGAGCAGTGGGGCCTGGGAAAAGGTGAAGGAAACGAAGGGTCCAGGGCTGTTGGAAGATATGAGTGGAAGAGGACCTGAGGAGTCACCTGGTGTCTGTGGGGGGTGGGTGGGAAGTGTCCCCAGCCCAAACTGCGAGTTTCACCAAAGCATTAAAAAATAAAATTCACTGGACTTCATATCCTAGCAAAGAAGACAGAGACACTCAGCAAATGAACAGCTGAAACATGCAGCATGCTGAAGGGGGACGTGTGCAAAGCGAAAAAAACAAAGCCAGGAAGAGGGAACAGTGTCAGGGTATGTTTGGTAGTGTGAACAAGGCAGTCATAGAGGACCACATCGATAAGATAATGTACAAGCAGGGACCCGGGGGAGGTGAAGACACCGACCACAGCAAGTACAAGGACCCGATGACAGCATGCTTGGCGTGTGGGAGGAATGGCGAGGGTGCCCCCAGGGCCGCAAGAGCTGGGGACCCTCTTGCCAGCTCTAAGTTTGGATCTAGAGAAGCCAGCTTTGCAGAATTATAGAACGGGGTGTGGTGTGTGGCACGCTGTGGAACAAAGGACCCATCTGAGAGTCAGGAGGAGGCACTGCTGTTTCTGAGGCCCTGACATTTGAGGAAAGGGATGTGTCCTCTCCCTGCCACGCCTTACCTGTGTGTAAGTCAAAGGCATGCAGGGCTGTACGCCTGGTTCCTGGAAGACGCTCTGGTTAAATGTCCCCTTGCTGAGAGGGGTGGCACCTGAGGGTGGATCTCTTGTGCAAAGCGTTGCCCTGTGCTGGTTTCCAGGAGGGGAAGGGCCTCCCATCTGATGGGCCACTGGCCTGAGCTGGGCCCCGGAAAGAGGCAGATGGGATCTCCTGCCTCAGAGCGATCAGATCTGTGGACAGAATTGCTTTCCTCCTAGGCTACTTGTATGTTCTGCGCTCTTAGATCTGATCTCATCTCTGGCAGAAATTGGGGTATTGACGATACCTGGAATAACAGATAGCGTGTCACCTGAGAAGCAGATAACTGGCCAGGTGTAGTTTAGTCAAGAGCACCAGTGTCTCTGCAGAGTGAAGGAGGGGACTGAGGTACTGGGGTCGCTGACCTTGCACACTTCCTCCCTCAGGTGGCCTTGGAGATGCTTTTTACTGGGGAGCCCATTTCTGCTCAAGAGGCCCTGCTCCATGGGCTCCTCAGCAAAGTAGTGCCCGAGGAGCGGCTGGAAGACGAGACCATGAGGATAGCCAAGAAGATTGCCTCCTTGAGCCGCCCCGTCATGTCTCTGGGCAAGGCCACCTTCTACAAGCAGCTGTCCCAGGACCTGAAGACTGCCTATGGCCTCGCCTCCCAGGTCATGGTGGATAACCTGGCATTACAGGATGGGCAGGAGGGAATCAAGGCCTTCATCCAGAAGAGGAAACCCACCTGGTCCCATTGAGCCAGGAGAAATGGAGGATGGAGGTGAGCCCAGCCGGGAGCACCCAGTAGGCATCCAGCCCTCACCTCGGACCCCAACACTGCTGCCTGGGCGTCAGTGGCTTTTCTGAAGCTCAGACTGATTTCATGGTACACAGTCTAAGGAAAGCCATGATTCCACAGGAAAGGATGACAGGAGAGGAAACGAAGGGCTAATCCAGTGGCAGAGGGCAGGGGACTGTCCCTCGGCAGCAGGTGACCATCAGCTGAGGCACCGAGGGAGGGTGCCAGCCTGGCTCTCATCCCCAAGACCCCCAAGGCATTCTGTGGCTAATGACAGGTGAAATCTTTCAGATCTCCACGAGATATTCTCCACATGAAAAATCTTGATCTTATCTAGAAATCACCCTGCCTATAGCTTTGGAATAATCTTCTATGATTGAAATAGTATTTACAGAGAGCAGTCATTTTATCCTCCCAACCAGACTGCAAGCTAAGAAAATACATCAACTCTTTCTTCATATGCTGACTCCAGTGACCACATCCGAGGTGCCTTATCATCCCAGATATCCTTGCCTTGCTGTTGTGGGGAATCAGGACGGTGGGCGTGAGGGAGGAAGCGGGACACACGTCCTCCTGTGGAGAGTCGCCTCCCCCAGGTGCATTTCAGGACTCTGCCAGTTCCTGGTAAAGAATTCCAACTACCATCAAGCATTGCCATTCCCCAGCTGAGCTATTGCTCACTTAGGCCCTGTACATACTATTTTTTTTTTTATTATTTCTGGTCTAAACAGGGCCGCCGAGATATTCCAAATCTGTTTCTAAAGCTGGGTTTTTGCTTTTGCTGTTGTCTGGAGGTGCTGGAGATTGACCCAGGACTTTGTGCGTGCTAGATTACACTTTATCACTGAGCTACCTCCTCCCCCTCAGCTCTGATTTTTATTTTTATTTTTTTTGGTGGGTGGTGTGGTTCTGAGGATTGAACATAGGACCTTTGCACTGAATAACATCCCTGGATCCCCCAACCTTTTTTTTTTTAATCTGTTATTTTGAGAGTCTTGTTAAATTTCCCATCTGGGCTCAAGTTTGCGTTCCTCCTGCCTCGGCCTCCCGGAATGCTGGGATTACATGAATGTGCCAACATTCCAGCTTTTTTTAAGCGAATTCATTTCACCTACGAGTAGAGTGCAGCCACCCCTTGGGTTCCAGCCAGATAGCTCGAACCTGCGGTTCCCTCCCTGACTGCTGAGGTGAGCACCTCGTGCGTAGGTGTCCCTGAGTACCGCCCCGGCTTCTGTTGTCTTCTCCCTCAGATTTTAGACAGGTAGAAAAGAGCCTGTTGTTGAAAAGGAGGAGCGTGTTGTAAGTGCGCTGCCCGTGAGCAGAAACAACATCAGCGACACCGTTTCTAGGCAGCTGTGATGTCCCACCTCACAGATGGGTCACAGAGACCCTGCCACACACTGTCACAGCAGCTGGGCCTGCGGCGTGAGGAATCCAGGCACATCTGACCGATAAAGCCGTAGGTACTTGCTGTCCTGGCCGCGCTGCCTCATGGGAAAACGACGTCCATGCCAACAGACCAGAAGCCATGAAGTAACATGCTTAGGTCCTGCCTTGAACACTTGCTCGGCTGGGGAGCACAGAGGCTGAATGCTCGTCTGGATTCCTTACCGGAAGCTGAGCAGCACTCGGGAGTGCATCTGGAGGAGGCGACTTCCAGCTGGTCCATGGAACATTCTTGTTCCCTCCCACGGCTCCCTGAAGCTGGCTGAGGTCAGCAAGCCTGGCTGTGCTGACACACACACGGCATGTTCCGACCCACACCAAGCCTCCCTCGCTCCAGGCACCCGGTCCAGTGACTGGTGCATCGCTATCACCTGTTACTGCTAGGCTGATACACAGCTGGCTGATGCTCAGCCAGGTCGTCAGGATCGGCTGCCCTAGTTGGCTCAGGAGGGACGTAGGGCAGTGGGCCACCTGTGCTGCCCATCTCCAGGTGGCCCATGTGGCTGCAGATCACACAGGTAGAGGCGAGAGCACAGAAACTTCCCAGGGACTGAAGGAAAGCAGCCCCGCCTGCTCACACAGCTGACGAACAGAAGCCAAGTCCACGTCCCCATTTCTGCAGGTGCACGTCCTACCCCGGCTCGCCATGCAGGCTGCCTTCCCAGCCTGCGAGCTGTATATCCTCAGGGACTAGCTGTCCGGTTTATGTAACAGTCACCCGTGCAGAAAATAACCTGGAAAGAAAATCTTCTACCAACTCCAATGTCATCCAAGTTTCCCCGATGACTGCGTTCGGGGAGCCTGACACATTGACCTCTCCCTCAGTGCCATGGGACTCAGTCGTGCGAGCTCCACCCAGCCGCTTCGGGGGCTCGACATAAGTGGTCCGGGCGTGCACTCCTTCCTGAAGGGTAAGAGATCAGACCAGGGCAACTTGGCCTCTGGAAAATATAAACAAATGGGTGAAGGACATCTGCTGCCTGCCTGGATTCACACCAGAGACACTGGGGAAGCCTAAAACCGTGCAACCCAATGAGGGTGTCTGTCTGCCTCCCTTTCTCTCTTCACTGGGGCTGGAACCCAGGGCCTTTGCACTGAACTCTATCTCCTGCCCTTTTTATATCTTTGGAGATGAGGTCTTGCTAAGTTGTCCAGGCTGGTTTCAAACTTGTGATCCTCCTGCTTCAGCCTCCCACGATGCTGGAATTATAAGCAAACGACAAAATGTCCAGCTGACCTAAGTGTTCTTGTCCCCCACATCGTGCGTGGGGCTTAGAGAAGTCAAAACACGTGGCCCTGACCAAGGCAATTGTGTAGATTAGTGTCTACGTGACTGTGAAAGCCAGGCTCTGTCCAGCACACTCGACCCCTCCCAACAAGCCCAAAAGACCACAACCCATCCTGGGGAAACCACCCGGAGATGCGCTCAGAGGAGACAGACGGTAAACAGTAGCACACAGGGGACACGGGCTTGCCGGCCAGAGGCAGCCTGGGGGAAGCTGAGCTGACCTCTGAGAACCCTGAGGACATGAGGAACCCTGTGTGGACCCAGTGAGCCTCAGTTTCTCTTTTTCTCCCTTTTTACAGAAGGGCCATCACTGTACTCATCCAGTAGAAGAAATGAAGATGGGTATAGAGGGCCTGAGGAAGCAGGAATTTTACAGCTTTGCTTTTAAGAAAACTGCAGCTTTAAGACACTTACCTAACATTACAATGCTTCTTTCCCTTTCAGGAATCTCTCTTCCTCCCCACAAAACATACCAAAAATTTGTGTGATTCTTAAAAATGTAAGTCTATAAACTAAACCTGCACTCTTGCCCCTATACGACAGGTTCACAGACTTCTCTTTCATATTTTTGGGGCTCAAAATATTTTTAGGTCACAAAGAGAAGCCCATGAGAAGCTGGCAGGCCATCCTGCTGTGCCGGCAGTGCCTTGGGTGCAAGTCTGGCCCCTCCAGCTGCAGAGCGGAGGCGGGGGAGCCACTCCCCAGGGAAACAGGGGATGAGAAATGGAGAATTAGACAAACCCACTGTTTTAGGGCTTGTATTCCCAGAGCAGGGAGGCAATCTTCCGATGTCCTCATCAACTTCCGACGTCCTTCAGATCTGTCTTGCCTAAGATGTTTTTTTTTTTACACAATTAAGAAAACTTTCTACCACATTTGTGATGCAGGCCTATAATCCCAGTACTCTGGGAGGCAGAGGCAGAAAGATCACAAGTTTGAACTGTTCTGGGCAACCTAACAGCTTAGTGAGACCCTCTGTCAAAGTGGAAAAAAAAAAGGGCTGGAGATGTACCTCAGTGAGAAGGCCTCGGCTCAACCCCTAGTACCCTTAAAAAACAGCAACAAAAAAAAAACTTTCATGTGGTGTATGTCTTCAATAATTTCCTTACCAAAATCTGTATGGATATGACAATTTCTACTTCTAGACGTTTCTAAGAATTTAGAAAAAGAACAACAAACATTGGCCAGGTGGAAAGTGACTTAGATCTTCTGAGCTCTGAAGCTGATACAGTAGTTGCTCTGCACTGGCCCTGGGCGAGAAACTAAAGCATGAAGTTACTGCTCGACTTGCCCAGAACCACAGCTAGGTGGGGACAGGCGGGATCTGCTACGCTCGTGGTCAGTCCTGTGAGCGTAGGTTTACATGACCGCACAGGTTACAAACTCCCCTCTCAGCTTTGGGGACCACTGCAACGCATCACTTGGTAGATATTGTATCCCTGAAGAAGCACACTAAATACTATTTTCTCAGTCTAGTGTGTCATCCCGCCCGCTCCCCAACAAGCACATAGGTCCCTGCATAGGCCAAAGCATGTCCTTCTTCACGGTTCCTCACCTGGCCATCACCTTGCAAGGAGGCACAGAGCAGCCTGTCAATGTGACTTTCTACGTCTACCTGCAGGCCTCTCCTGGCACCCTCTAAGTATGTGATGCAGGTGGACTCTCAAAATCTCACACCACATTCTGCCTCTCTCGCTGGGAATTGAACCCAGGGCCTTCACTCTGCATTCTCCTTTTACAGAAGAAGAAACCAAAGAAGTTCTGGGATGCGTCCCACGTCACACCACTTGCATTGGTGGCCTTTAGCTCAGGACTAGGAAATAACAAAGCACCTCCCTTTTCAGTGACTCTCAGGTCCATCCAGCAGCCACGGTCCTCCCCTCGTGGCCCCTCGCCATGCACTTGTATCCCCTTACAATCCCCACGTGTGTTCTGGAGCCACGGGGCCACGTATCCCAAAGGCAACCCTAATCCAGCCTGAGGGAGCAATCCACCTTGTCTCGGATGTTTATAATAAAACGTATCTGGCATTAGAGGATACAGTGA
The DNA here is from genome assembly GCA_004027205.1 of Ctenodactylus gundi. NCBI lineage: Eukaryota > Metazoa > Chordata > Mammalia > Rodentia > Ctenodactylidae > Ctenodactylus > Ctenodactylus gundi. The sequence continues at coordinate 127,722 of PVKB01001594.1, forward strand.
CAATGAGCCATAGCCCTCATCTAGATTCAATTAACATCTGTACGTACTTGTACTTGTTTAGGTATGTGCATGATTTCTTGACCCAACTGTTCACAAATAAGTTGCAAGCACCATGGACAGTCCCCAGTGCTTCGATGTCTACGCGTCCTTCCACTTATGATGGTCCCTTACGTAGCTGTAATGCTCCTGTCTGTCAGAACTAAGGTTTGTAATTTTGACATAATATATATGTGCCTAAAATCCTCAAGCTCACTGTAAACACTGTATTGCATATACACATCAATAAAATGGGGGAAAAAAGAAATTTTGAAATAATGTTCTTATTATCTAGTCCACAAATAAATAATTTTTTGAGACAGGCTCGTAACCCAGGCTGGTCCTGAACTCGCCATGGAGCTGAGGCCGGCCTTGGACTCATGGCAATAGGCAATCCTCCTGCCTCAGGCTCCCGAAAGCTGCCATTACAGGCATACACCACCACACCCAGTTTACGTGGTGCTGGGGAATTGAACTCAGGTACTTAGCGATTCACCTAGTGCTTGCTAGGTGAGTGCTTTAACTGCTGAACCATTCATCAGTCCCTAATATATATTTGTAAATGAAGATTCGGCAAGGGTCACAGGATGGTACACACTGAATTTGGTTATTAGTCTTTAATAATCCAGAACAGTCCAGATCTCTTTATGATACCTACATAAATGTAAATGACATTTATATAATGCTTGTGAATATCTTAAGGTTTTTTAATTATTACAATAAAAGACAGATTGCCTTTAACTCTTTCAAATGCTCCCCCTTTCCTCACACACACTCCTCCTCTCCCTCTGGGCACTCTCTGGAGCAGCTCTGGCCGCCTTCTTTTGTGAGTGTCTTTGGCTGTGCCGCCATGGCTGCCTTAATGTCCTGAACTGATCCAAATCCTTTACATTCCACGGTCCTTTTGACTTGGAGGAAGAGATACAAGTCACACTGTGACAGATCTGGTGGGTAAGGTGGATGAAGGCACACTGCCGTGTGTTTATCTGACAGAAGTTGCTGTAAACATTTTCAATCACTTCAGGACATGGAGGCACAAGACAGGACACACAGGTGACATCTAAATGACGAAAAAGACAAAGACCCAGCCGGTGGCAGCCCCCAAGCCTAAAGCTTCTAAGCAAAAGCTAGGCTGGCTGCCATGTTAACACACCCCCAAACTCCTAGGGGGAGCTACACATAAACTGGTGGGCTTTCCGAAAGCTTATTTAGCAATGTTCAAGAAAAAAACAGCAGGAGCCTTGTCCCCAAGCTCCCCTCCAGAGGCCCCTGGGAAGAAATGATTGAGCTGCTGCATTACGAGTCCCTTCCCTGGCATTTACTGGCTTTCTGATGAATGCGATGGCCATTTTTCTGTCAACACCCTCTCATTAGAGGGTCTAGTGATGTGTGCTTGGACCATTATTTTCCTGGTATCAGACCTGGTCACTGTGAGGAGCAGCAGCCTGTGACTTAGAAGCCATCTATCTTTGCGGTGGCAAAAGCTCAGATGACACTTCAGCTGACAGTTGCCCGGGGCGTGCGCTGAGAATTTAGATAAACAGCCAAGCTGTAATGAATCATACATTGGCTGGCATCATGCGCTCTCCATTCCTTTAAAGATCTATTTCAGGTTTGATTCTATTTCTCTTTAAAATAAATCATGGAGGCCTTGTCAGTGAAATAATCAGTAGGACTTCCTTTTCAGAGATGACACGATCTTAGAACACATGAGAAGTGTGCTCAGGAAAGCCTGAAACCAGCAGGTGTTGCAAGTGTCCAGTTTCCTTAATGGGCTATTTATTTCAGTCCTCAAACACACTGTTCACACCATGGGAAAGCATTGGAGGCCATTCCTGGGGTCTCCGCCATGTCTGAGCATCAGGACTATCTTTAATAGGCCCTCCTCCTCCTTCCCTGCCAGCAGGCACACGATTCTAACCTAGAGGAGTACATCGTAAGAGATGTTTGATCTGAGCAATTTCAAACATAGAGAAGTCGAGAGAAAGCGTCATAAACTAGCATGTACTGGTCGCCTTGTGTTTGTGGTATGGGGGATGGAGCTCAAGGATGTCACACTGAGTTACATCCCCAGCTCATTTCTTTTCGGTCTTGATTTTTCAGTCTTGATTTAAGAGTCTCATTCAGTTGCCCAGGCTGGACTTGAACTTGTACTCCTGCTGGCTCAGCTTCCCAGAGTACCGGGATTGTAGACATTTGCCACCAGGCCCAGCTTGCCCGTCTTGGTTCACATACCCCACTCACTCTCTCCTCCCTACACTTTAAGCTATTGAGAGGCAAATCCCAAGTACAAGCTTCTCATCCCTTTACATAAGGGTGCTAAAACTTGACCACTCCTCAAGTATAGCTCAATGACAAAGGAATCTGACCCAGAACACAGTCCCTCAAAAGGGCGACCTCTGTAGACCACTGGGATGGTCAAATAATGGTTTTATTTGAAAGAAATTTTGGTCAAGGGCTTGATTTCCTGCTACTGAGACCAAAATTTTGTGTTGTATGTCAGAAAGAAAAGATTCAGCGCCCTTGACATAACAGTCAGAAAGTTTTTGGCAAAGTCCCCCCCCCCCCAAAGCAACATTAAGTAATAATCATCACTTACACACATGAGCTTCTGGGCCCTATGGAGGTAAGTTCTATCCACAGACCAATCTAACTGCGGCTTTTCTCCCTCATGGGACATTGTCTCTTCCCTTTATAACGAAGAAGATCCACATGAATAATATCCCGTAAGAATTTCTCTTGCAGCAACCAGGGCCCTGAGAAGTGGACATCCTTATTGTCCACCAGGAATCGTCACAGGAGGGACAAGGATGCCAAGGCTAAAGGTAATTTTGGAAAGTGGTGGGAGCATTTTTTTATGAACAAAAAGAATAGTAAGTACCACAGGCATTTAGCAAAGGATGTGAGATGCCTACAAAACAAAAACAGGAAGTCGTTCTGCAAACCAAAGACAGACACGTCCCCGTGGCACAGTGCTGCACATTCACACAGGAGAAAAACTTGCTTCAAATGATCTAAGCCTAGGAAGTAAATCCATTTTGCACAAAAGCACAAGGTAGCTGTACAGTACAGAGAATGTTTCAGAAATCCAACTGTGTATTGAAAGAGCTTCCGGTTGTCATTGTTTAGAAACGTACCAAAGTCACTCACCACTTGGAAAATCATGCTCCCCAAAGCAATGCCACTTATAGCATTTTGGTCACCTGACACAACTCACCAATCTGCATTTGTAGTGGTCCCATTCACCACGAGCCTACACAGAGCTGCCAGCATTTTATGGCTTGATTTGTAGTCTATGGCCAGGTGCAGTCATTTACATATTTAAGTGTATTTAATTTCAGGAGATTAATATTGACAAGGAGAAATATCTGAAAGTGGGTGGAGTATTAAGAAGACGGGGATCTAATTACATGGCAAATTGAAAATATACAAGTATCTTTTCTCCCTCTTAAAACCCTACTATAATTACAATAAAAATTTTAACTTAGATGCAAGGCTGGTTCAACATACGTAAATCAATCAATGTAATACACCATATCAACAAAAGCGAAAACAAAAACCACATGATCATCTCTATTGATACAGAAAAAGCCTTTGATAAACTCCAGCAGTACATGATAAAAACACTGAGAAAAAATTTTAAAAATTTTAACTTATGGTATATAGTTTGGGAAAGCACTATCTGAAAAATCTAAGTAGTCTATATGGAAAGACATAAAAGGATTGTCACCTAGTATGTTTTGGCTTGTGTCTGGAATGTCCCCTAAAAGCCTCATGACCCACGGATCCTACACGAACTGTGGGTAGGTGGGGCCTGGTTGGCAGGGGTAGATACCTGGGGTAGACCTGGAGGGGTGGGTACTGGATCTACCTGTCCTCCAAGACTTGGCTCTGTCCTGCCATGCTGTGAGGATGTCTGGCCCAGGCCTTGCCATGTGATTCCACCATGTTCCAGCCACCCACCTGTGAGCTTCTAGAATAAATCTTTCCTTCCTCCCTAAATTTATGGATGTCAGGTATTCTGTCCCAGCAATGAGAAAGTAATTAAGATACACTGTGTGAGTCAGCTTCCCTGTTCCTGAGACCAAATACCAATCTTTACTGCTGACAGGAGGAAACGGCTTACTGGGCTCATGGCTTCAGGGGATACAGTCCATGGTCGGCTGGCTCCAAGGCAAAAAAGGTCACAGCGGAAGGGTGTGGTGAAGCAAAGCTACTCATGGCATGGCAGCCACGCCACAGAGAGAAGCCATATCCTTCAACGCTATGACCCAAAGACCTACTTTCTCCAATGAGATCGCACCTTCCACTAGTCAGCTATGAAGTCATTGGTGGGCTCACCCTTTAGTGAGGCTGGTGCCTTGTGTTCTAACTGCTTCCCAACAGCCCCACCACTGAATACATGAGCTTTTTGCGGAAATAATTAGATCCAAACTCTAAGAGTAGATTCAATATATTGGCTTTTTTTTTTTTTTTTTTTCCAAGGCTGAGGAGCAAACTCAGGCCCTCACACTGGCCAGGCAAGAACTGTAATGCTGAGCTGACTCCACAGTTCTTACATGTATTTTTGATAGTGGTATTTCAAACTTACATTAAGGTTATTGGCACATAACTTCATTATATGCTGAGAACCATCTTTATTCACATGTCATCCATTATATATAATTACATATAAAACAAATAAACAAGAGCATTTAGAGCAAAAACCCACTAAAGATGTTGGATTAAAACCGAGGAAATTTTTCTAGAAAACAGAACAGAAACACCATTATCACAAAAAGGAATGTTTTGAGGGTCCAGATAAGAGAACTCACAATGGACCAATGGGAATTAGCAGAAGAAAGAAGAGAGGAAGGAGTCTTTAATGAAGTTCATTCAAACAACTTTCCCAGGACTGAATGAAAGTTTGTAGGTGAAATGGGCGCGCGAATGCCTTTACCATGAATCAAAGTTGACCCTCGTCAAGGTCACAACCTTGTGAAATTCTGAGCAAAGGGGGAGGAAGACTTCAGGTTTCTGAAGACAGAGACAAAGAGGAAAAAATCTCAATTTGAGGATCACAATTTTGACTCTGAACTTCACAATACCAGAATTAAGAAAATGACGCAGTTGTGCCTTTGAAATTGCAGAGGGTGATTTCCCAGCATTCATAAAATGTGAGGAATTGTTTTTAGGTTTTTGGAGTTATTATGAAATTTTTGAGCTTTAACACTTCCTTAATTGATGACTGTTTTTAGGCTTTTAGAAAAAGGACGTGTACCGGCACTCATATTCTGAAGACAATGACCTCTCCCATGACTTGTTTAGGAAGCTAGAGAAAGATGACCTCCTGACCCAGAAGGGGACTTTATAGGGTACAGAAACAGGGTACTGAACCCACCAAGGTGACAAAGAGAATCCAGGAAGGAGTGGAGGGAAGGGGAAAAGGAAGACACAGAGGGCAACATGTCCTGCCAGTGGGGTGGCACAGGGCCTGCCACCACTGCAACTCTGCCACTGTACCACCATCCTCCACCAACACAAAGTCACAAGCAGGAGAGCAGCAGAGATCACACAACCTAGACAACCTCTCTGCCACGCCACCTCCGACACCTGTCCATGGCTTTGCACAGGTGCAACATCACGGCTCCGAGCCCTCCCACCAAGTCTGACTCTTGGAGCAATGTCTATGAGACCCCACCCACAGGTGCTCGGTGCTTGACACAGAAGAGCAGGGGCTGGCAGCTCACTGAGGTGATCCTCGGCCATCGGGGAATGGGCAGGTGGGTAAGAGCTCCCCTTGTTAGCACCACGGATGGAGCCCCGGCTGCCCACAGTAGTGATCGACTCTTTCTTCTTCCTGACCCCCTAGGATGAGTTCCCAGAATAAACTACCTGCACACAAACCTGGGTCCCAGACTCTACTTTCTAGATAAAATCTAGACACCAACTCAGGAAGGGTAGGGAGAATCCCACAGATAAAGTCAAAGGGAAGTCCCAGGGTAGCAACAGGGCGAGAGGCAAGGGAGTAAGTAGCTCCAGTTCCCACCGGAGGAGGGAGGTTTCAGTAGGGCATTTTCCAAAAACAAACTGAAACTCAAGAGATCTGGCATCTGCTGTGTCTGACCTTGTGGGTGGTCTCAGAGGCGCAAGGAAGGGAACTGGAACAGCAGGCATCTATTTGGATTGACTCGCAGGTCATCAGCAATGCAATCCTGGCGGGAAAGAGGGAAATGTCATAAAGAAGCACTTTTTTTAAAAAATGGCCCTAACTCAGCCAGGCCCAGTGGTACAGGCCTGTAACCCCAGCACTTTGGGTGACTGAGGAAGGAGGATCACAACCTTGAGCCCAGCCTGGGCAACTTGCCACCTTGGCAAGACCTTATCTCAAAATCAAAAGTGGTCCGAGGATGTAGAAGGCCCTGGGCTCCATCCCCAGTAACAAAAAACGACAAGGCCGTAACTTATGCATAAAATAATCAGAAATTTAGAAAGACCTTTATAAACACTGTGAATCGTGTGATATTAACATTAGCACTTTAATTGCTTTGAGTCCAACACAAAAACGATTTCCATATGTCTACTGAGAGCATGATCCTGCACTATCCAGAAAAAGGACATTAAGGAAAAATTAGAGACCTGGCTTAAACCTGCAGGAGTGGGGTTCACAGTGCTGTCTCTACCACCTATTTCTTAGTTTTGATAAATACGAGATGTAAGATGTTGATGTGTTGATGGGAGAAAAGACTGGTTGAAGGGGATAAGGGTAATCTCTGCACAATTCTCTTAATCTTGAATTATTTCAAAAGAAATCTTTAAGCAACCTGTCTATGTAGTAGTCCAACCTCTCCAGAGACCCAGAAGTAGCCAGATGTGTAACCCACTGGCCCTCTCTACACATGGCTCTCTGCTCACAGATTCAACCAACCACAGGATGAAAGTACTCACAAAAGAAAACCGGGTCTGTACTAAACACATACAGATCTTATATTTCCTAAACAGTATCATATAACAGCAACTTATATACATTTGTCAGGTATTAGGTATTACATGTAATCAATTTAAAGCATTGGTCCCCAATTTTTTTAACATGAGGGACTACCTTAGCTGAAGACCATCTCCCGAGGGAACACGGAGGGAGGTTCTACCTCTTGTCAGGTGAACACCTAATGGGAGTGCGCTGACAGGGGGTGGAGCTTTCCTGGAGGCCTAAACCTTCCCTGCCCATCCGTGGAGGTCAGGGTCTCCTGAGTTAAAGTATACAGATAAGCATAGGTTAAACGCAAATACTACACCATTTTACATAAGGAAGTTGAGCATTCACAGACACTGGTATTCAGAGGGGGCCCTGGAACCAATCCATCCCAGATACTGAGGGACAAATGTTTGTATAAGGAGATTTGTCAGAAGGTGTTGGTTCATGGTGTCATGGGAGGCGGAGAAGTCCCATGACCTGCCATCTGCCAACAGGAGAATCACAAGGTCAGTGGTGTAGAAGGTTGGAGGACCAGACTGATGGTGTAAATTCTAACTACAATCTGAGAATCAGGAGCTCTGAGGGCAGGAAAGAACATGGATGTTGCAGCTCAAGTACTGAGGGAAAGGGTGCAGAGAAAGGAAAGAGAAAGATGACAAAGAGAGACAGGGAAGTCCCTTCTCTCACCGTCTGCTCCACTTGACTGCCAGTGGATTAGACAATCTTCACCTATGTAGAGAGAAGGCCAACATGGGGCACTCGGCGGGTGGATTAAATGCTAATCTCTTCTAGAAACACCCTCACGATCATTCCCAGAAATAATGTTTAACCAGCTGTCTGGGCATCCCACTGCCCAGTCATGTTGACACAGGATGTTTACTACCTCAGTCTGTATTTACTCACGTGCAGCCCCGCCTTGCTAAGATATGTAATAGACCTTGCACCTAAATCAGGGGCGAGGGCCTTACCCCTCACGTGTCCTTCAACATGAGCGCATAGTATGACCGTTCATTTGGAAAGCTTAAAGTAACGGTCAGAGGCAGCCGGCCCACGTGCTCTGGGATGCAGATTGCCAAGAGGGTGCAGACAGGATGCACCCCTGGGTGAAGAGCTGTGGGAGATGAGGGGAGGGAGGACTGGGCAGAAGATGCCCAGCAGCGGGTGGCCAAGCTGCAGAGCTGAAATGGCCCTGGTATCGGGCCGGATGGCCAAGCTGTCACCGTGGGCTCCCCGGAACAGCCTGGTGCAGGAGGCCCCTGGCCTGAGGCTCTCCCCGAAGGGGGCGCTAAAGCAGTTCCTGGCCCAGGTCCTTCCCTGGAAATGGCTCCTACGTGCCCCTCATGGTAATCAAAAACTGCTTAAAATAATGTGAAATTTTTTTAGGATGTTTTGCTGAACCAGGTGGCTCAGATCTATAATCCCAGCACCCTGGGAAGCTGAGGCAGGGGTTCAACTGCAACCTGGGCAAGTTTGTGACTCAGTGACACTGTCTCAAAATTAAAAATGGGCTGGGAATGTAGCTCGGTGTGAAGACCCTGGGTTCAATTCCTAGTACCAGGAAAAAAAAAGATACACTAGAGGAAAGCAGAGAATTTTTAATCTACTATGGATAACAGCTGCGCAGAACAAAAACTTGCTTTATTTTTATGCTGGAGACTGAACCCAGCTGGTCCTAAGCACGTGCTCTACACCCGAGCTATGACCTTGGCTCCAAAACAACTTTTAAGAACTTTTTTTTTATCTGCAGGGCACCCATGGTACAGGCCTTTAGTCCTAGTATCATGGGAGGCCAAGGTGAAGGATGGATCGCAAGTTCAAGCCCAGACTGGGCAACCCAGTGACACTGTCTCAAGATAATGAAAAATGGCTTAGGATGTAGCTCAGTGTAAACACCCTGGGTTTAATCCATACCACTCCCTCCTGCCCCCCCAAAAGCTCCACATTTTTACTTTAGATTTTCACAGGAAAAAAAAAACAGCATTTTAAAAATGTTCACTTTTTTCCTGAAAGTGGGACTTAATTTTTTTAAATTTTCTACATGTTCCTAACTTTGTATAATGTTTAACTAGTCAAAAGTCCTTTTTAAAAAAAAAAGCATCCTAGGATCCACTTCTGTTGCTTTCGGTGTTAAGCTTCGATGTTTCATAAGCTAAGTCTGTGCTGATAGAGGGGAAAAAATGTTTATTATCAAATGACATCTAAACTTTTAGGGTACTACATAAAAAAGGTTATGTAAACCAACACACGCCTGGCTCTGAGGGCAATCATGCACTGAAAGGGAAAGAACTGTGGCTCCAGGCACCTTTGTTTGGTGTCCTCTATAGCCCAGGCTGGCCCTGGACTCAAGGCAATCCTCCTGCCTCAGCCTTCCAGGCACTTGTTAGATTACAATGGTCTGGGTCCCCCGCTCCACTTGGCGACGTAATTATAAAATTGTCCAGCAGAGGGCGGTAGCTGGCTGCCTCTCAATAGAAATCTTCCCCATGGGTAACTCACTTCCGTTTGCTTTGGCAAAAATCACTTTTGCTCTTTAATCCTGAGAATAAAAGTAACTAGTTCAGCAGGTTCTGTGTAGTAACGCCAGATGCCAACGTAGCTGAGCTCGTGAGAGTAATCACCTCAGAGACAATTGTGGTTACTGTAAGCAACACACCCAGCTGTCCTTTCACGTCCTGCAAACACGGCTTCCTTGATTTTCACGCTGGGACCCTCAGGAGGGGCAGGGACCCGAGCTGGCGGGCTGCCGGGCGCAGCGCTGGGTCCCGGGGGCCGGGCAACCCCCGTGGCGGGGCGCTGCCCGTGCGTCCGACCTGCAGCGCGGTCCCCAACCCCGTCCGCTCTGCCCGCCCACCGCCCCACCCCGCTGGGGAAGAGCCGCAAAATCGCCCACAGGGCGCAACCGCTAACCTGCGTGATCACCTGGGCTGGCGACGTTACCCCACATGGCACAGGTGGTGCCAACGACGTCAGCAATGTGCTTTAATCCTGCCCGGGGCTGTCAATATTCAAAGGCAGGAGCTGGAGGAATGGCTGGGTTCACGTTCTCACATGCCGGAGCCCGAGTTCCACTCCAGCACCCCGTGAAGCCCCCCAACTTGCAGCCTGCACCGGAATGCAAACGTCAGAGTGGAAAGCCCTCGCGTGTGCTTGAAGCTGGGCTATGCTGCCGTGTTTGAAGCTTAAAGCAGATTTTTTTGAGCATAGACGGAAAATAATTTCTAGGCTTATTGTGTCTTTAAGACTCTTAGGATGGGGGGGGGGGGGTGCGGAGTTTACCGGAAGGGAATAGATTTGCACTGCACCCTGGGTAACTTTCGTGTCCTGAAACTACAGTTGTATTTTGTACACTTTTAAGGGCTGGGGCATAGCTCCGCAGTTAGAGCAGTTGCCTAGCTATCTCCGGGCCCTGGGATCAATTCAATTCCCCAGCACCGCGTAAACTGGCTGTGGCGGCCCATAGCTGCAATCCCAGCGCTTGGAAGGCTGAGGCAGGAGGACTGCCATGAGATGGAGGCCAGTCTGGGCTTCGTGGTCAATTCAGGACCAGCCTGGACTACAGAGCAAGACCCTGTCTCAAAAAATAACTAAAATAAAACAAAATACAAAGTTAAAAGTTCCTTGTCTTCTTTTTAACCTGTAATTCTCTTCTACCCCAGGGAAGTTCGTATTAGCATCACCTGGGATGTCTGGCGCAAGCCCTGCTGACGAGAAACGCTGGAATTGGAGGAACGCAGGAATTCGTGTTCTCAACACATTCTTCCACGGATTCCTCTTCTATCGGCACTAAGGACACATAATATTAGTAGAAATATGTCCCTTTGTACCAGCTTTCACTCTGCTCTGTGTAGCCTTTCACAAAGTGGTCAAAGAAAGAGAAAACTCTACAGCACAAATCCACCTCGAAGAACCCTCTTCCATTGTTCTGCCAAAGTTGCTTTAACAAGGGAGCAGCTAGTAACCCTAGCCGGTTGCTCTTGTTCCTAAGAGATGCTTGGACTTCACAGTCAGGCTGGCTTCTCTCCCGGGGACCGTTAATGCCAACAGGAGGAGCCGGGGGTCTGCTGCCATCTGGGCCAGGCCCTTGGGTTATCTGACCCTGGTACCTCAGGGAGCCTTTGCACACCCACAGCTCAGAGCAGCGTGGACCCCCAGCTTAGACTCTGCAACTTCCAGGTCAACAGAAGAACCTCGAAAGAAAAATGGTGGAGAGAGAGAGCTTCCCCAGGACGCGCGGAGGCCGCGGAAGTCAAATTCAGTAACTGAAAACTCACCTGTGGTTCTTTCTAGGTGTTAAGACTCGATTGGGCTTACATGAAAAACTCAAAATGGAAGTGACCGAAGGGATAAAATGAAAGGTAGATAGGAAACAGGACTGTAGACCTGGCTGCGAAGGGGAGGGAGGACGGGCTCACAAGGTGTCTATGCACTTGCTCCCCAAGCTGGGTGTGACTAGTTGGGTAACAATGTCTGTTCGCGTGAAAGGGAGGGACTCCGTCTCCCTGCCTACTTTCCCAGAGGGGAAAGAATCTGAAACGAGAATCTTGAGAGAAATCGAAGACAGCTGTGGTAGTGTATGCCGGTCGTCTCAGCTACTAAGGAGGCTGAGGCAGGAGGATAGCAAATCAGATGCCCTCCTGGGCACCTGAGCAAGATCCTAGTTTAAAATAAAACTGAAAAATGAACTGGGGAATGTAGCTCAGTGGTAGAGCTCCGCTGGGCTAGGTCCCCAGTATGAAGAAAGGCAGGAAAATCTGTCTTGAAGATAAGGTCTGTTCTTTCAAGTTGCTTAAGAATCCCCAGGCCAAAAGTACACCTCTGATACCTCGGTTCAAGTAATAAATTCTGCTTAGTTTCAATTAGTCTCTTGTGTTTGTTGTGTTAGCCAATCAAATAAACACAATGCCTGCCTTCCCACAGAAGAGGTGTACCTGAGGTCTGCCAGGGTCCCTCTGCCTGTTCTACTACTCTGGGATCCCCACCCGCACCCAGGAAACTCACTTCCTGTCTCACACTGGGCCTCCACTAGGACTTCAGCAGGTAAAAGCGCCCAACCACTGCCAGTTTCCTGTGCTGCCTGCAGCAAAGTGCCACGGAAGGAGAAAGGAACGGCCTGCCCAAGGGTCGAAGAGCCCATTAATGGCGGCGGTGGGGGGGGTGGGGGGGGAAGCACATTATCCTCCACTGCTGTTACGACAAAGTTTACAAACTTGGTGGCTGAACTACGCAAACTTATTACCTTACAGTTCTGGAAGTCAGAAGTCCAAGATGGGTTCCACTGGGCTAACGTTGGGGTGTAGGCAGAGCTGCATTTCCCCTGAATGCTCTAGGGGTGGATCATTTTTCTTCTTTCAGCTTCTAGAAGCTGCCCACACACTTACACCGTGCGGCTCCAACTTCTTACGTTCCCTGATTCTGACGCCTCCTTGTTATAAAGGCCCTTGAGACTAGTTGGACGCACCTGGACACTCCTGGAACCCCTCCTACATCTCACAGCCCTTAACTATCACAAGGGCAAGTTCCCTTTGCTACGAATCAACAAACATGTTCACAGGTTTTGCGAATTAACACTCAAACATCTTAGGATCATGTTCTACCTACGCAAACAGGACCAGATCTCAAGGACTTCACTGTCTGAAACATCCTCTTGGGCTCTCTGTTGTCTTAAAAGTGGTCATTTACCATTTGCTCATGTCACATACCCCTAATACCCCATAGCCCCTCCTCATAATCTTACCTAACTCTTCAGAAGGAAGAGCGTACCCTTAGGGTCAGGATGCACCCTGGTGGCTGATGGGAAAAGGCAAGGGGTAGACTCTTCATCCTGACCTTTGACATACACTTTGGGAGTATGAGTGGCAAAAGGAAGCACCAAGACCTTCACACTATCCCCAGCTCATTTTTATTTTCAATTTAGAGACAGAGTCTCACCAAGCTACCCAGGCTGGGCTCAAACTTGGGACACTCCGGCCTCAGCCTTCCCAAGTACTGGGATTATAAACCTGGACAATGCTCAGCCATGCCAGGTCTTGGTGGACATTTTATTTCTCCAGGATGAATTTAACTTTAGATATTCCTGTTTTCAATTTTATGATTGTTTGCTCTCAGGACCACAAGAAAACATCTGGTTTTTAAAAAAGTAATGCAACAACTGGTCAGGAGTAATACCTTATTGACAAAATACATTTATAAAAGGCAAATTGATAAAGTATTAAAGTATGAATTGAAATATACACTATATCATGCAGACATTAATAGTCTGAAATAGCACTTAAGAAAAATATTCTATCAAACAAGTATACCTGTCAAAAGGTATGATTTTGACAAAATTTGAAATTTTCCATTAAATTTAAAACAGATATTAACACAATATTCTAGAAATGAACAATAAGGCATACAGCAATAAGGTCTATTTCTTACATCCATGAAATAAACATTGACATATGAAATTTTTTGAAAATGGAATTCCCCTGCTATTCTCCATTTTTGTTACTATTTTCGTGCTGAGTTCTGTGAAGTGTGTTTTATAAATCCTTATCTTCTCAAACCCATTTATTTTCCTGAGTAAGACCGTCAAATCCTATTCATGGGGTATTTGCTCAGACTGTCTTCTAAGCGTTCTGTCTTCTCCGAATTGACACGTTCCACAACAGAAGATAGTGACCTTGATGTGACTACTTCTTTCCTGACACCTGCAGTTTCTGCTTGTCCCTGAAGGGTGATTGCTAAATACCCGAGAATCACTGGAAGGGGGGAAAACCCTGGATTCTAGTCCTGTCTTGGGTGCCCGTCAGGGGCAGTACAGTCCCTCCCTGAGTTGTGCACTTCCTACCTGCAGGAATCACTTTATTACCCATCCCATGGGAATACTCTCATCCAGTCCTCCATCCTCCCACACGCATCAGATCTTTTGCTCAGCTTCCAGGCCGGACTTCCTCAAGTACACTTGTGAGATCACCGCTCATCCCTTCCCTAAGCGGATCCCTGAAGCACAAAGGAGAAAGCTCACTTCCCGCGGGACACATCCTTGGGCTCTTTCTAGAACGACATGAGTTAAAGGTCAGGGGACAGTCCTCAGGGGTGTGCTCTGCGGCAAAAGCCTTGCCTGCACAGAGGCCCGAAAGATGCTGAAAGTGAGGGCAGATTAATAAACATGTGGCTCACGGCGGATCCTTATGACTTTGTGTTCTAAGTATTCTTGGACGCATTCCCTCTGTGCCGGCTTGTGTCGTCTTTATATTTGACACTGGTTGTCTTCTACGTACTCAAGTGTCCCTCACAATTAACCTCCCCGCGTTAGAGGGACCCACCTCCAGTGCAAATATAATTCTGTACTTCTCTTTGAATTTCGATGCCCAGGCATCTTCAGGTCACCTGGTAAGGCTTTCATGCACTGACGTGTGTCCAACTCTCCAGCTTTAGGCCTTCCCTCTTTGTGCTGGCCTTACTAAACTCCTGGAACGTCTTCCACACCCATCATTGTATTTTCACGCAAGGACACGCTCTTATTCAATCCCTCTCTTCCTCTCTTGCTACTGCTACTCGTGTTATGATTCCTCTAGATGTTCATTTGCCATTCTCTCTCAGCAAGACTCTGTACTATTGACCTGACTCACTTTTGATAGAGTACATTGTTTAGCCCGAATAAACCTCAACAGTGACAAAATCTGCTGGCTTGTGTTTTACTCCAGGGTTTGTCTAAGATGATATAATTTTCATGTCTCAGTTACAGCGTAGTGATTGGAGGTTCAAAACACGTATGAAGAAACTGAACAGTTAAGCTGTAATCATTTTCTAGTTTTTTTTGTCCACATTCTTTCATACTTAAGGATAATTTAGAAACACATGTTTTGATTTCTTTTAAAAAGGCACTTGAGAATTAAACCAAACACATTACTCTTCCATCTCACATGTAAGAAATTACACTCTCCCCTGGACGTGGAGGGGTGGCCCACTGCCCGTTCGCACTCTGCGTGAGTATCCCCAGGCCCAGGCAGCCCCTGTGAGCCTTGGAGTCTCCCGCAGCCAGCTCGGGCTGGCCTTTGCTTTACGCAATGGTCCCAGCTTGCTGCTAGAAGACTAGACGTCCTGGCCCTGTTGCAGAGTGACCTCGGACCTCTTCCTTCTCCCCCCCATTACCTCCCCACTGTCACTGCCCTTCTGTCTTGCACCTTGAAAAGTCTGTGCGTGTGTGTGCGTGCGTGTGTGTGCACATGCATACACATATGCATTCTTTCACTTCTAGGTGGACTTAGCAAGTCACACAGGAAAAGGCCCCATGTGGGATAGCTGGTCAGGGTTCCCAAGATCTTCATACTCAAAGCAGACCCCGTGGGACAACCAAGCCTGGCAGGGGAGGCCAGAGCTCTCCATTCTACTCTGGACTCTTCCTGCTGGGACCAGAACTGGCCTTCCCTGCCCCTCCCTGTCTCAGCTCTACCCCCAGCGTCAAGCCCCTTTGTGACAGCAAGCCACGTTGACCCCTTCTCTCAGGTCTGCCCCGTTAAGGCCGTTTATATTCCACCCACACCCCCAGGGGGTCAATAGGGAGGGCCGCCCACCTCCCTGCCTCAAAGCCCACCCCAACACCCACCCCGATTTCCCACACAGAGATAGGCATAGGAACACACAGACCACAGGTGGGTGGTTGTACGCACATCTTGTTGTGAGTCTCTGTGTTGGCTGTGACAGTCCCGCAAGAGTGAGACCCTGTCCCAAGTCTGTTAGGGGCATGTACTATGGCGAAGGAGGCGCCGTGCTGGCCACACGTGATCCAAAACTGTCAGCAAGGAGGATGGCTTGGGTGAGAGAAGCCACTGTACCCTGGGCCTATGAGGGCAGCACTGAGCTACTAGTCCTTGCAGATGTTTGTACATGCGTGTGCAGACAATGTTGGGTGAACCTACATGCATATGCACACATGTGTACGCATAGCACACATACAACCGTGTGATATGTTGAGATGTATGCATGTATTATATATACATCACTCTGATACACCTGTTTGTGGGAGTTTGCACATAAACACACGTATCTGTGTGTACACGTAGGCATGGACGTGTGTGACTGTACCTGTTTCCTAGTGTGAATGATACTGGTTGTGTGTATTTGCTGGTACGCGGGTATTCACGTGCTTCCACCTCACCCACCAGCACAACACTGCAAGCCAGCCCACACCACCCACACTCAGTTCTCCTCCTCCCTCCCTCGGCTGGATTCATGGCTGGTTCAGCTTCTGGCCCTGTGGCGCCACCTACTGGCCATGTGGTAGTGTCGCCAGGACCCAATCAGCCGCAGGCACTCAGAGGGGCAAGGAGTCCAGGCTGCACCCGCGCCGTGCTGGTGCGTGGGTGCACAGCGTGGTGGGTGGACGGGGTCCTTGAGTCATGTCCTGTGGGGGCGGAGGGGTTGTCAGCTGTTGTGTGTTGTGTGTGTGTGGTACTGGGGTCGAGCCCAGGGCCTTCACAATGAGCTACAACCCCGGACCATTTTTATTTATTTATTTATTTATTTTTATTTTGAGACAGGGCTTCGCTAAGCAGCTAGTTTGCCAGGGTGGGCTCCGACTTTCCTCCTGCTTCCGTCTCTCAGAGGACTAGGATTGCAGGCCGGCGCCACCAGGCCGGGCTCTGTCGCGCAATTTATTTATTTATTGAGACAAGGTCTCACTTGGAGGCCCAGGCTGGCCTTGGGCTCCCGGCAGTCCTCCGAACTCAGCCTCCGGAGTGCTGGGACGACAGGCGGGGTGCTGGAAAACCGAACTTTGAGTCTTGTGCTTGCAAGGCAAGCGCTTTAAGGCCGTGCCATTCCTCCAGCCCGGGTCGTGCAATTCAAACACACAGTTGCAATATATTAAAACCAATACATAAAGTGATTTAGCAAACGCGCTTCTCCCAGGGCAGGAGGAACAGCCGGGACACGGGAGCGGATCCAACACTGCCTAACGTGTCGGCGGAGGCCTAGCGCAGAGGACTGTCCCAGCTGCTGCCCCGCCGACAAAGGCACCGGCTCTCTGAATGCTCAAGCGGAGGAACACAGGTGACAGCTGCTCAGAATCCCAGGTGCCACCCGAGTGGAATGAGAAGGCCTCCCGCGAGAGTGCCCCCTTCCGGCCACAGCTGCCCGTCCCTGAGCCCACAGCAAGGCGTCTTCCCACACCAGCACCCACCACGCAGCCCAGGCGCCTACCCAACACCAGCCTCCGCACCCCTCCGGACCGGGCGGCACCGACCCCTT
Organism: Ctenodactylus gundi; assembly: GCA_004027205.1. Classification (NCBI taxonomy): domain Eukaryota; kingdom Metazoa; phylum Chordata; class Mammalia; order Rodentia; family Ctenodactylidae; genus Ctenodactylus; species Ctenodactylus gundi. The sequence goes on from PVKB01001594.1 coordinate 144,946, forward strand.
CTCACGTGCTCCCAGACCCGCACCGGGGATCCCTACCCTCGCGCTCATCCTCACGCCCGCCAGGTTTCCCCAGTAGCTCCGGATACCCCCTAACAGGTGGGCAGCCAGGCAAAGCCGGCCGCCGCGGGCGGCTGGGCACTCGGCTCCCAGACTCTCCGGAGGGTGCAGGGGACCTCGGACCCCAGCCAGGAGGCCCGGCAGCTCCCCCATCGCGCGCAGGGCTGGCGCCTCGAGGTCCCGAGCCCCCGCACCGTTCCTGTGGCCTCTCCCCAGGTGCCTGCGTCCTTACTCGCTGACACCTTGGTCCCCCACTTCCCTTTAGCCTGGGGGAAGGCCTGATTTTAGGAAGGTGCTCGTCCTGCCTAGCTGCCCACCCCGCCGCTGGAAGGCTGCTGTCCGGGTGGTGGCGCTCAGTGCCCTGCGCGCACCCGCTGCGCACACCTGGAGCCCTGCACCCACCTTCACACACACGCGCGCGCACACACACCCGGGTAAACCGGAAGCATCTGTGTCCGCAGCCGCCTCCTGCCCCTCGCTGGTCCCACATCCTTGGGCACCAAGCGCAGGCTGTCCAGCTCACTCCAGGCCCAGGGTCTCCGTCCCTCTCCTACTCCTCTTGGACTCGCAGTCCGAAAGAGAAAACGTCCCTTCCCCTCCGTGATGTCACCCTGCTGCCCCCTCCTCTCCTTGCTCCTCTCTTAAAGTCCACACGTGCCGTCCCCGCTTCAAGTTTCTCTTCACAACTCCGTTTCTCCCGATTTAAAGTTAACGCCCTGCGGTCTCCCCCGGGAACGGTGCTGAGCTCCGCGGGTCGCTGCAGCTGGCGCACAAGGGCCCCGGGGGTCAGCCCTGACCTTCCCGCCGGCCACTGCAGCCGCCCAGGGCGACTCCCTCCTTCCTGTGTCGCTGGATCTTTCTTCCCTCCTCCTGAACACCTTCCATGTGTCCCCTAAACTGGGTGCTTAGGGAGCCGGAGGGGCCGCGTGGCTGGCGGAAGGGGAGGAGGGTGGCCGCAGGGGTGAGCCGCCCTCGCAAACCTACCCGCACGCCCCGGGAGCCGCCAGGCACAAAGGCGTCGTTCCGCGATTCATCCTGATCTTTGCCAGTGCGCTGTGGCCCTGGGAAGGGGCGAGGTGACCCAGCTCGATTCCACAGAGAGCTTGGCGGGCGCATGAGGGGGTAAAATGCACGAGGGGCTGGAAGGGAAACCGGCAGCAGCCGGCGGAGCTGCGTGAGGAGACACCCGTACTCCTAACTCAAGTTCTCTCTCCCTCTGCGGAAAACCCAGCTGGGTATTTGCGTACGCGCGGGCCCTCCTTGGGCTCTACGAGGGCGGGGCAGCTGCTGGCGCGGTCCTGATTTCTCCTTATTCAAAGATGGGGGGGGGGGGGGGGGGGGGGGGGGGGTGCTATCACGTTTCACAAGAGCTAAGGCTCAAAAGAGAACGGCTTTCCAGGGACATGTTGTTTGAAAACAGGGATCACCGTCCCATGGGGCAGCGTCACCCGGTGGCCTGGGTCCCCCGGCTCTGGGCATTCGCCTGCTCTCTCTCATTTCCCGCCCACTCCTGCAGGATGGCCGGCGGGTGTCCTCCTCGCCGATCCCAGGGCTCTGCTTGGGAGGGAAGGCTGCATGTGGACAGTGCTGGTCAGTGCACAGCACGGTAAGTGGACACAGGGTCCTTGAGTTGTGCATTTTAAAATACACTGTTATCCCCCCTTGTGGAATAAGAAAATGTCCTAAGGACACTGTACCTTGGAAACACTGTATGGGGGACAAGCCTGTTAGATATAACTGGGACTAATCGGTGTATAGTAGATTGGTCTGAGAGTCGAGAAGCCTCGTCTACGGGTTCCTATAGTGGTACTTCCCCCACACAAGCGTCACCTTCAGCTGGAATGTGGTGGACAGATACTGGGCATGGACAAGGGTATATCTGGAAGGTATTAGATGAGGTGACTAGCCAGCCAGAGGGCAAGAGACCTCCCAAGGGGGATGCTACTGCTTGTTTGGATGCTCCTTATGCCTTTTTGATTGGAAATATTACTATTAAGTTTTTTTTAATGATAATACCTATAATATTTTTAATGTTTCTTGTGATAATTGTATGTTAAGAAACTGCATTACTAATGTGCCTAAAAAGAATAAGGTCATGATTTTACAGCAACTCTCTTTTGTTATGATTCCAGTAAATGCTTCTCAAGCCTGGTATAATGACAAAGGGTTACAGGTATTGATGGGAAAGAGAAAAAGCATGAACAAGACAAAAGAGAATGGTCAGAGTAATCATCGTGGCAAGTGTGGCCTTAATTACACTCACAGCCACAGTGGCCACGGCTGTAGTGGCACTGCTCAGGAAGGGCGAACTGCTCGGTACGTTAATGAGTTATCAAAAAATGTAACCTTAACCTTAAGAACTCAGGAAAATATCGATTAAAGAATTGGAACAAAAGATAGGTACATCATATGAGGTGGTAAGTTATTTAGGAGACCAATTATAGGGACTTATGGTGAGGTCAAATTTGGAATGTCACGCTGAGTACCAATGGATTTGTGTTACCTCTAAAATTGACAACGAGAGTGAACATGATTGGAATAGGATTAAAAGACACCTTCAGGGAGTACGGCATAATGCCAATGTGTCATTAGATTTAGTACAGCTACATAATGAGATACTAAATTTGAAAAATGCCCAGCCTTTGAATTTTGATGCTACAAAGACAGCTGCAGACATAGCGGATAAGTTGAGAGCTACCCTACCCTCCTGGGATTCCTTCACTCATGTTTTTAAAGGATTAATTGTACTTTTTTGTGCTATTGTTACTTTTGTGCATAACCCTTCTGTTGATGATCAAATGTGGAATGCAAGCTTTCTTGATCTGGCTGCTCGAGTCCATGGGCTCAAATTAAGAACTGTGCCTCCTTCATCCGTGTAATGGGCTGGTAGTCGATGACGGGTAAGAGCGCAAGCGGGAACATATCAGCCAAAGACAGGATGGTGTCAACTTAGAGGACATCATTCCGGTGATGGGTAAGAATGATTCCTGGCCTGCCCAACCTAAGACAGGCACAATCCTTATGTTAAAAAATAAAAACGGGGGAGATTTCAGGAGTCATAGCACAGCCATGTTGTATTTTGCTGTCAAGGAAGCAAGCTTGTGCAAATCAGTGAAAATTGTTTGAGAAAAAGCTGACCTATCCATGAACCTTTGGGCAAGCGATATAAGGGAGTATGGTTAGCACGGACAAATGCTTTTGAGGTTTCAAACAAATCCTTGACTGTTTCATGACCTATATTAAGAAAAAGTATTCTGTGTGTTTATAGCAGTGTATAAAAGAAACTGGACAAGGAATAAAGAGCATCTTCAGCTCTTGCTGAAGTCCAGCCTGCTCTGAAAATAATATAAAATACATTGTTTTAATTTATTAAAACCAATACTTAAAAGGGCATACCAAACATGGACGATCAGGACAAAATACTAAAAGCCCACTGACCCAGGGGAGAGGAAGGAGAGCTGGCAGCTGGGGTGGCACTGAGTAGCAGTCAAGAGAAGCCGGCAATCCCTTGTGTTTAAAGTTTGCACGGGGTCTGGCTCGGCTGCTGGGGACCGTCCTGGCTCCAGCTCTCCCTCGGGTGTCCACATGGAATGAGGACATGTCTTGTTCTCAACAACCATCTGCTTGGAGGTGGCCCTGGAGTACCAGGAAAAGATACCCAGCACGAGTGCCTGTCCCTAAGACTTTTCGAGACAGAGAGGACCCCCTCCTGCCAGGCACATCCCAGCCCCTGAGCCCACAGCAGAATATCTGCCCAGTCTGTGAGTCCCAGACCAGTGGTCCTTGCTCTTGTCCAAACCCCAGCCCTGGCACCCTTGTTGGTAGGTCCAGCACTGAGCCCTCCTCACACACACATCTGCCTAGGTCACTTCTCGGCTTCTGTGGAAACACTGTCAGGACAAGGGCTGCTGGACTGTTCACAGCAAGGCCCCTCCACAGTCCTGTTTGCTCCTTGTCCTGCGACAAACCCCCAGACACCGGCCCTCAGCAGGGATCTCTGCAGGCTGTGGACACCACCTGGAGCTACAAGACCCTTTTCTCGACCCAAAGTTCCTTCACTTCCCATCTTGGTAGTCTCCCTCAGAACCAGGGAGATGAAGAGCCAGCACCCTGGGAGGGTGTGACCTTGGAGGTCCTCTGCCTGCCTGCCAGGAGGTCTAAAGGGACTTTTTTATGTACCTTAGGGCAGGGATTGTATTTTCACGGGTCTGAATGCTAAATTCCATGGGGTGCCTTTGCCCCTCCCCTTCTTCCATCGGGATCTCCTCCTCCTGCTGCTCCTCTTCTGCCTGAGAATCCACCTGGGGATTCCTCCTTGCGGGCTCACCCTCACTGAACTGCAGGTTTTCTGGGTAATTAAAGATATTCCAGGGGCTAGAGGAATGGCTCAGCAGTTAAAGCGCTTGAGCAAGCGCAAAGCCAAGCGCTAAGTACCGAGTTCGATTCCCCAGCACCACATAAGCTGGGCGTGGTGGCACACGCCTGTAATCTCAGCACTCGGGAGGCTAAGACAGGAGGACTGCCCTGAGTCCAAGGCCAGCCTGGGCTCTGAAGTGAATTCAGGACCAGCCCAGACCACAGAGTGAGACCCTGTCTCAAAAAAAAAAAAAAAAAAAAAAATCAAGATATTCCAAGCACGCTCAATGGAGACTGAGCCGGACATGTTGTCAAGAGTATGGATATATTATACAAGTAGCTGGTGGAGGCAGGCCAAGTCTTCACCACATACACAGTGCAAGGATCCTGGCTGGCAAGGAGGGCAGAGCTGTAAAGCCCATGTGTGAGCAAGGTGCTTCCATACCCCTGCCCAGCCCTGGCTCAAGACCAGGTAGACACACCTGGCTGCCATGGCAAAAGGGGGCAGAGATCCTCACCTGGGCCTGCCCTGAGCCCCTGGGCTCTTTTTGACCCCTTGGTGCCTAGAACCCCACTTAAAGTTTTCTGCCTTTCTCGTCCTGCCCCAGATGAAGGCCCCCAGGTCTTAGCCCTCTTGGAAGAATCCCAAGTGGTGTGGGCCTGGGGTTTTCACAGCCCTCCCCACACCCCGTGGCCCAAATGTGTCCCCACTGTGAAGACAGAACCCCTCCCCCCTGACCTAGAGCCAGCTCACTTCTGGTTTTCATGGTCCTCTCAAAATCTATTTCAAAGATGGTATAAAGAAGGGGCCAGCAGGGTGTCACTTCATCTGTCATGTTCTGTGTCCCCACACACCAAAACATTTAGACAGACTGATTTCCTAATGGGACTGGAAGCCAGGGGGTGGGGGTTGGGAGTGCTCCCTGACTTATATGCTAAATACCCAGAGCACTGCCTGCACACAGTTGGTACCTTACATATGCTTGTGCGATGCATGAACTCAACAAGCCCCTACCCAGGTGTCTCATATACAGGAACTGGGGAGGGTCTAGTGCTGCCCGGAAGGGACTAGAAGAGCGAGCTGTTCTGCTCTGACCTGCTGAAGAAAGAACGTCATAGGCATTAGGTGTTCCTGCTGACCCGGTGGCAGATGAGAGTGAGGCCCCTTCTGTAGCTCTTTCTTCCCGTCCTTCATGAGATGCCACAAGCCCAGCCTGTTACTGGGACTCACAAGAAACGTGGGACTCCGGGCACGCCCAGCTGTCCCCATTCGGCATGCAGGAGCTCTTCCTGCCGCTGATGCCCCAGCCCCTGAGTCCAAAACAGGATATCTGCGCAGACTGAGGTCCACTCTGTGTGGGTCCCAGGCTGCTCTTTGCTCCTGCCTGGACCCCAGGCTCTGTACCTCCTCCCAGCGGGGCCGACACTGGAGCCTCCCTTTCACTCTCAGCCACTCTCCTGAGGATCCTCTCCCCTCAGGCTCAACCTCACTGGACTCTAGGCTTTCCAAGTAGGTCATGACGCTCTGAGCACATGCGGGGAGGCTGCAGCCAAGCATGTAGGCAAGGGCACACACAGGCAGCTGATAGAGGCCAGCCAGGCCCAGGTCCAGGCCTTCTCATTAGCCACATGTTAAGTATGAAGCAGAGGACACTGGGAGTGGACTGTCCCCACCCCAGGCCCTCCCATGCATTCTAGGCAGAGCCACTCAGCACCCGTGCAGCGTGGCATGGGAGGCAGGGTCATGAGGCCCACGTGTGAGTAGGCTGCTTCCACATCTATGGTGTGGGCACGCCTGGCTGGGGTGGGTTGGAGTGGGGAGTGATCTTCCACGCTGAGTGCCTAGGACCCCACCCTCAGCTACCGGTCTTTCTTACACTACAGGTGAAGCCCCAGACTTTAGCCCTCTAGGAGGAATCACAAGTGATTTGGGAAGCAGTGACCCAAAAGTCCCCACTGTGGAGACAGGAGCCCTCCCTTCTGACCCTAAGGCAGTTCACTTCCAATTTTCATGGTTTTCTTCATTGTCTGGTTTCAAGAAGGGTTCCTACAGGAGGCCAGGTTAATGCCACCTCTGATGTTCTGTCCCTTCTCCTCGCATGCCTGGTCATCTGGGAAGACTGATTTCCCAGAAGAAATGGAAGCCCAGGTGGACTAGAGGGTTTATCTGTGCTGGGCCCTGAGTTATACGCTAGGAACCTGGCAACGGGCCCCTGAAGCATGCGATTTTACACTGCGCTTTGTTTCAAGCCATTCACCTCCTACCCAGACATCTCGGGGCCCTGAGCTCCCTCTGCAAACAAGTGACTTGCCGAGGCCTAAGGGAAGACGGCTCAGGCAGATGCTTCTTCACGGCATGGGGAGTTACACGGGAAAAGCCCTCAGTCGCACTTCAGGGGCCAGGCCAGGGCAACGCTTCCAGCCTCAGGCTGCAGGATCCTAGGAGTACCCTCTGAAGGTGGTCCTCTAAACACCCCATGATTCACAGGGAAAACTGGGGCTTGGAGAGATGGAAGACATTCTCATGACCCAACCTGGCAGGTGGCAAGGTCCCCTGAGCCAGGCTGTGACATCCACCATTTGCACTTAGGGTCCGACACCTGGGGGGCAACGCACAAGGAGCCCAGCAGGGACGATGCATCCTCGCTTGCTAGGGCTGGCACTGTTTGGGGTGTATATATTCTAGCAGGTCTCTCTTTGAGGTCTCCACACAGTTGGGGTCATCCTGGTTCAGAGACAACCCTTTATTCCCTGGGGAGATGCACGTAGGCCATCAGAGAGGAGAGCAGGCTGGGGGCAGCTGCTGTGGCATCTGTTTCAGCTGCCCAGCTGTCCAACGGGGGCTGCCCAGTATTCTACCCTATCTCCCCTAGCTGAGACACGGACCTGTGTGAAATGGCTTCATGTCACAGAAGACCTCCTCCTATGCCTGTATAACTCTGAATAAATGCTTAATGTTCGCTCTATTTGCATTGGATTCTTAGATCAATGGATGTGATTATTTTTATTAAATGTTGTCTTGTACCCTCAACTACAAACTGAATTCTATTAAACACTACGAAGTCATCTTGAGTATTTTAAATCAGTTTGTATAGTTAGGTTTCCTGACACCTGTGGTTACCTATTGTTTAATATTACAGAACTGCCCTCAGAAAGCTTGTCAATTTTCAAGGATATAAGGAAAAAAAAGGACTCTTTTAAGTCTGTATCATTTACTTTCTGTGTATACAGTTTAATAACCAGCTTGGGTATAATTTGCCAAGCGTGAATTCTTTAATGTATTTGCATAAATTCTATACTGGTTAGAGCTTAAAGCTACAGGAACATTATTAGGAACTGGTTGGATGTTGAATTTAAACTTTCTGACATTACTAACAAGTGTGTTCATCTTTTCTTGTCACTAGTCCAAGAAAAATATGCTTAATGTCTGCCACTAAGTTGTTAACCTGTTTTAATGCCAAAAGTTTGCTATCTGTCCACAGTTTCCTTAAGACCTCTTCAGAAAAGGACTGATTTGACTTAATGAGAACTGTTGGGTAGGACACAGTAGGAGTGGAGTCGGAAGCCAGAAATCCCCACATGTAAGCAACCCCGTGCAGAATCAGTGTCCACCGTCAGACCACCCCTCACGAGGACTTTAATCCTTCCTTAAACACAATAACATTTTCTTTTTCCTTTATACTTACCTGATTTCTAAGTATATTTTTCATGCAGGACATTTTTCAGCCTTGATGCACAGTGACTGTGTAAAATTTTTCTTTTAGCAGAAACCTATAGTCTCTAAAATCTGGTACATATCTCATCTGTTTTGAATGGAATATGACAATAAATCTACCAGATGTAAAATTCTGCTAAAATGTAGAAAAAGCTTTAGTAATTTATGCAGTGTGGTAGTTTTACCCTTTTTCCTTTTTCTCCCTTGGTCTATAATGAAATTGTTACAACAGTGCAAAATAAAATCCTATCTACAAAGTGAAAAAAAAAAAGAAAGAAATCACAGTCACCAGACTGGGGGCATAGTCCAGTGGCTACAGCTTTTGCCTCGATTGCTCAATGCTCTGGGTTTGATCCCCCAAGCACCACAGAGAAATTAGCTAGAAATGGTAGCACGCACCTGCAATCCCAGCACTTAGAAGGTTGAGGCAGGAAGATTGCTCTGAGTTTGAGACTAGCCTGGGTTACATAGTGAACTCAGAACCAGCCTGGACTACAGACAGACAAACAGAGAAAAGAAGAAATAAATCATGCCACTGGCAAGGAATCTAAAAGGGCAGACTCATCAGCCACCTCAGAGCTCTTCAGCAGTCCAGTGTGGCCTGCTAATAAGGCCAGATGGCTCAGGAAGAATGACTGAGGATTACGGGGAGCTAAGGGAGGAGCCCTCATTCATGCCACTGTGCCCAGCATTGCTTTGTTGACTAAACAATAGACGCAGGATACGAGCGCCTCTCATACTGTTTAGGACTCTCCTCATGCCTTCTTTCCCAGAGCTACGGAGTCACAGAGGAGTCTGCCTTCACCTGGAATGGACAGCAGTGGACCTTCCCGTGTTCCCTCCAGGCCACTTGCATAGCTCCACCCCCTGTTGTGGGGGAGTGGCCCAAGACCTTGGTGTGTTACCCCGTCCGTCCTCTGTGAAGATTTCCTCACACAGCAGATGGTAGGCTCGCCTCCAAGTGTCTTACAGGTCATGGAAAACACCTGGAAGACCTACAAGGACATCTGAAGGAGCAGGGGTGAGAAGTCACCCCCACAGAGTACAAGGCCTAGAGCTGCTGTGAAGTTTTGGGGTTCCTCTGGTCAGGTAAGATATGCACAGTAACTGAGAAGGACCCCTCCGAGGCTCAGGGAACATTACAGAAGAGAGGGTGAGAAGACTGTAAGAGCTGGAGGAGGGGTGGAACACAGTGGCACTTGTCCACCAAACCCTAGCTAAGGTAACTCCACACTATGATGTAACCCTCCCCCCGCATCTAGCTGTTCAGTGGCCCCAGGCCCCCTTCACGTCCCGTGTATGCCCAACTGTAGCATAACATGGGTATCTGTCTATGCGACCCGACAGTTGCTGCTGAGCCTGCGGAGTTTCCTGATGAACAAGAAAAAGGGGCAGAGTACACATAACTTTTCCCAAGGGCTCTTCTTGCTTTTAAACCTGTTCTTGTTGTTTTAATTAGCGTGCTGTCAAATTAGTAGCCTGGCACAAGGGAGGTTAATGACCTTGACATTGTTGCAGCCCACAAACTGCTCACAGCTCTGCGACTAGCCCCTAATAAATACATTTTCTCACCACCCTGAACTTGTCGGAGTTGTTCTTTGATCTGTCAGCTTGAGCCCCCTCAGTTCAAAAGTTGATGTATCTTTTAGAAATCTCTGGGATGCAACATTCACAGGCTCCCTAGTGCTGGGTAAATTAATATGCCTAGATCTTAATGTGGCCCAGTTTTTTTTTTTTTTCACATGTAAAAGCAGATAATAGAATCTTCCCCCTAAAGGATTACTGGGAGAAACACATGAGCTGCGCCAGGTACATCCGTCACCTGGACCGCACCCGTGTGAGCTAGCTAGTGGTGGTGCTGGAAGCGGACTACACAACCAGGAGAACTAGGACTGGCCGGAACGGAATGAACCCTGCAGGATGGCCACGTGGCTGGGTTTGCTGTTGCGCAAATTCCCTTTGATGATCATATTCCGGGAAGCTTCTGGGTATGACCCACAGTGACCAACAGAAATAAGCATGTTAGCGTATTGGTGAAAATCATCAGGTCCTAAAATTAAGGGCTGAGGGCAACTATACTCGGGAACCCCCCAACGTAAGCAGGAGATTTTAACCCCTCTGAACTTTGTTTCTAAATGAAGACCTATTCTACACATTGAAATAAAATTAGAGGCCAGGACTGAGATTTCAGCAAATTTAAACCCACTGGAAGCCTGGCTTGGTGGTCAGGCCTGTAATTATTGCACTCTGGGAGGGTAAGGCAGGACGATAGCAAGTTCAAGCCCAGCCTGGGCAACTTAGCAAGTTGACAAGGTCCTGTGTCAAAATAAGAAAAGGAGCTGAGGATGTCGCTCATTGTGAAGGCCCTGGGTTTCATCCCCTATACCACCAATAGTAATTAATCATAATAGTGGAAAGGAGGTTGTCTACCTTAGAGACTATTGTAGAAGGCAAGTTTGTAAGAAAACATGGGCCTGTCCCTTCCCCGAGGCCACATGGGTCACTTCTGGAAACCAAAGGCCAGGGCAGGCCTGTTCTGATGCAACCACTGCACCTCGGGGCCTGACACAAGTGTCACCTGGAAACACTCAGCAAACACTGGAGGAATGAGGAGATGGCCATCACTAAAGCCTAGCCTCATGAGTGTTACAAAAAGCTCCGCCCCCAGCAGCTGGCCAGTTAGCACGGCCCAGATGGGAGCCTTCCAAAATATTTTAATTTTATCTTTACACTTCCACAGTTTTTACTGTTTTATGGTGCCTTAAACCATTATGAAAATTCATGGGACTGTAGTAAAAAGAACCGAGAACCAATTCTGCTATGCAGGAGGAGAAAAACAAGAATTCCAATGGCACGTTACAAGCAGCATGGATGAACAGAACTCAGGAGTCAGATTCTTTTTTTTTTTCTGACAGAAGTGGCTTCTTCAAACTTCTTCAGGTCTAGGGCCTAAGTGACTAGACAGCTGAATGGATACAATATGTAGGCGCTGGCCCAGGAGGTCAAAATCCAGGGTTCCGGGAAGAGGTCAGAATCCAAGATAAGACAGAACCAGCTACGTGTGTCTATTGGCTGACTGTGGCCCCTCTCCCCACCACACACGGTGTCTTACTGCAACAGACCCTAACACATCTGCACACAGGAAGATGGTGATTTAAGGGAGGAAGCCCTTCCATCTTTTTGGAGTTACATTCGAATAAACTCTTTTTCCTTCACTGTTTTATAGTGCCTTAAGCCATTATGAATGCCTTCTTTAGTCAGTGATGAGCAAGCAAACCTGAGTATAGAGACTTGAGTGGCCAACAGCAGCTTTGGTATAGCCAGCCAAGAGGTAAGTCCTGGGAGGAATGGGTGTCCCAGTATCTTCCTGGGAGGCAACAGGCACTTGGGAAAAGGGCCTGACTGGTGTAGACCCAGGATCACAACCTTAGAAATATTCCAGCAGCTACCATGAATACTTTCACACTCAAAAATTCTTCCTTTTTTTTCCCTGTCCATGTCATAAGCTGCCTATAAGTGTTTTTTGTTGGTAAAATAAAGAAAAAGTTTGTATGGGGAGCTGATATGTTCTACCTGGTTTCTTACTGAAAAATATACTTCAGGGATCCACTCCTGTCTTCACCATCTGAATCTTAAGTCAGCCAGCATTTGGGTGACGTAAGCACCTCACTGTTTGGGGCCATTTGGACCTGCTGCAGGACAGTTTGGGCACTGACGGGTGTAAGAAGAGATTCCAAGGTAAAAAAACAAACAAACAAACAAACAAAAAAAAAAACTACCAGGCATTTGTACTATACTTGGCTTGCTTTCTGTGGTTTCTTTTCTACTTCTCATCTTATTAGTGCCACTGTCCTGGATGGGCAGCAGGGATTCAGTCCTGTCTAGAAGACTGCACACTACCTGCACAGTTACAGCCAGGAATCTCTGCTGAGAGGGTCATCAAAGCTGCATCACCTTCAACACATGAATGTAAGTCTGGAAAGGTCTTTCCCTACAGGCCCAAAAGAGATTCATATACAATGGCACAGTGCAAACATTCCCATTCCAAAGGGGGACACAGGGCAAAAGAAGTAATCCAACCAAAGCAAGACTGGAACCCATCATGGCAAACATGAAGTCCTGTAGCTCCAAGCCTAGCACCCTACCCAAGTTGTGGTGAGATATTGTCAAAGGGCTTGGGCAGCTCAGCCCCTACAGCCTCTCTCTCGGGGCTGGCTCCACTCATTGCCTACAGCTTTCCTCAACAGACAATCTACATTCTGATACTTTTTTTTTTTTGAGACATGGTTTTGCTCCGTAGTCCCAGGTGGTCCTTCACTCACTATGTAGCCCAAGCTGTACTAGAACTCATACCAATCCTTCTTCCCTCGCCTCCCAAGGCCTATAATGCCAGGATGCCGGAAGCTAAAGCAGGAGGATCCCACCAAATCAGAGCCCAACCTGGGCATCTTAGCAGCTAATGGGCTAGGGATGTAGTTCAGTCCCAGGGATGTAGTCCCTGTCCCTACGCCAGTCCATTTTCATTCCACAATGAGAATGGTAACACACACAAAGGCATCATTTTTATAAACCTTGGTCCAAATCTTTTACACTTGTGGACTTTTTTTTTCCTTTTGGAAAACAAAAAATTGACAAAATCGTTGGCATCATCTTTTAAAAGTTTCTTCGTGGATCCTTATCCATTAGAGTGCTTATAATTATCTTTAAACTTTTGGCCCAGCTGTGGAGTACATATTTCCAAAGCAGTGTGGTGTTAAGGGCGGGGACCTGGACTCTGGAGTTCAGACACCAAGAGTTTGAATTGTGCCTCTGGGTCCTTCTACCTGTCTGACCTCGGCGACGCAATCTTCTCATCTTTCAAGTGGGAATTATGATTCCAAACAACCAGGCTGCCCAAGGGATTCCAGGTAATCCTGTTAGCAGACATGGCCCGTAGGTGGTGCTAGAAGATACTGGTTTACACAGCATCTCGACTGTAAAGGTGTTAATTTCACGAATACACCTCCTTTCTTCTCTCCATTCCCATTTCCTGATCTGTCAGGTGAGACTCTCAAAAAGGAAAACAAGCAGAAATAAAACTTGCTGGAATTTAAAACTAAGCTTCTATGAACTATAGTCCTAAATCTAGTTTTTAACTCCTTTAATATCACATTGGTTGGTTTCACTGTTCATTTTCAAGTAAGAAATTTGACCCTCTCCCCTGTGTAAGCCAAATTGAGGTCAGGCCCTGTCACCCTAATGTCTTCCTTAAAGCCCCTTTACTTTTATAGAAAGCTTCTTCTTTTGTCCTTTCTAAGAGGTAGGTATATTATTTTAACACAATCACATTTGTTCTGAAGTAAAACAACTCTTTTACATTATTAAATTTGGTGCATGTGGGCTAGCTTCTAAAAGAGTAAAGTTGCAAGAAATTAAATAACCCTCATTACAATTATCCTCTTAGTGCCCAGCCTGGAGGTGGAGGCCTATAGCCCCTGACTTTGGGGAGGCTGAGGCAGGAGAATCACAAGCTCAGGGCTCTATCCTGCAGTCTCTCAGAGCGCAGGATTACAGGCCCGCGTCACCACGCCCAGACAGGACAAATCTTTCCTACCCAGAAGAACATTAGCAAAGACTGATGCATAAACTATCTAGGCATGTGAACCAGCAGGCAGTGGGCACTCAATTATGCAGGACCTTCCCCTTATCATTACGGTTTCTGTACCTTACCCACATGGTTCTTACTCGAGTACATAGCTCCCTCCCAGACTGGGGCTCCTGAGGATGGGGACAAAGTTTTCCACCCCAGATGCCTGGCAGCTATTAAGCATTCACTGAGTGTCCCTGGCACTGAACTAACTTTTGGAATCACTAGGACCTAAAGATAGCAACACCTCAGCAGTGATGTTGGCTACCAGCACAGGGGCACTCCAGGGAATAGCTGCTCTGTGGTCCCAGCAGTCACAGGCGAGAGGAGGAGAGGCAGCAAGGATCCACAGGCACCAGGAAGCAGGGCCTGCATAGCACTCCACTCCGCCTTGGGAAGGCAGAAACAGATGTGTGAGCGGAGCCTAGACAGCGCCCGATAGCCTACCTGGTAGCACAAGTGGAGGCCCACATCTTGGGGGCGCTGCTTACAGTGGTAGTGTGTGTTGGATGCTGAATACCCAGACAGATGCATCCGTGCCACCTGATGCCACAGACGCAGGTCTTTGGGCTTCTGGGACATTCTTCTTTCTGCATAAATTCCCCAGCGTCAAGAAGCAACAAGAGAAAGAAACTATTTCACACCCTGCATCCTGAAATACTCCAAATAAGCAGGCCTCGGCAGGACTGTGCATGGCGGATGAGGACTGGGCCCACGCTTGACACCGTCTCCTTGGGGAAACTGGTAAAAAAGAACCCTTATACTTTGTCTTAGTTGTGACCTCAACGCACTTCCTAAACATACAGATAGTAGAGGAAGAAAACTCTTAAAACCTCCTCTTAAAAGTGCACTAATCTCACTCATGAGGTTTCCACCCTCCTGACCTTAAACACTTCCCAAAGGCCTCACCTCCTAAAGCCATCACACTGGGGTCAGAATGTCAAGGTACACAAATATCCATGATATGCATTGTCCTTATTGCTAAAGGGCTCCTAATTCCTGCAACTCAAAGCAGATTTTATCTACACACATTCTCACAAACTTAAGTGTCTGGTTTCCCAGCACAAAGCGAGTGGGGCAACACTCGAAGCGACTGACAAAAACAGACAATGGCTCAAAGTAGACGCAAAAGTCCAAAACTCCATAGTCATCAGTCACAAGGGTAAAAAGACTAATAGAGTGGCTCACAGTAACATGCCCGAATTGACCCCCAGCACAAGGGTAATGTTATGATGATCCTGAGACCAGCACATCTAAGCAATGCCCAGGGTGCCATATTTAGGAAGGGGGGTGGGGGGGAAAAGATACTCAACAGACTTTGAAGAGAAGCCTACCAAAACATTAAATAACTAAGACAGTGGTTATCAACATTATCAAAAAGATAAACTTCAGTTCTGTCCAATGATGCCAACTAAATGAGCTGTTATTAGCAATAATTATCAAAATTACAGTGAGAAGGGAAGCAAATCTTTTTAAGGCTTCAGGGAAACCCTACCTGTAACAGACCTATTATTAAGAGAAAATTATAACATTTTAATGAGCAAAATGGGTGGGTTTTTTCTTTTTCATAAAAAGCAAGAAACAGTCCCTCACAGCCTCAGAAACTGCAATGAGAACTTAAATATTAGGTTATTACATTTCTTATGTTAAACTACTTAATTCTTATTGAAAAATCTTAATTTTTTTCTCAGTTGCTCCTGATATCATTTTAAGCAAGGAAGCAAGTGGGTACCATGACCTTTCTCTCCCATTCAACACACAACTGATGGCATAATTCACTTATTAAGTATAACTGTACTATAGAACTTCTAACATTTCCTTACCTTTAAATTATATTGACCTGTTAACTGTTTTAAGATTCTAAAACCAAAGTCGAGAGGAATTAAGAGCTGAGACAAAGCCAAGCCAGGTCTCTATCTGGAATGTAAACACATACTGAAAGAACTGGGGGTGGGGGAGAGTGCGGGATATTTATTTTTGGTTTTGTTTTTGCAGTACTGAGAACTGAACTCCGGGCCTTCACACTGAGCCACATCCTCAGCCCTTCCGTAATCTGTATTTTGAGTCAGGTCTTTGCTTTGCTACCCAGGCTGGTCTTGAACTTTCAATCCTCCTGACTCAGCTTCCCACAGTGCTGAGATTAAAGACAGGTTTCTGTCAATTTCTAAATTCAGTTTCCAATTTTTTTTTTTTTAGTCTTTTAAATCATTTTACTTCAAATCAAAGCAGCTAGAGAATGAGGACAGCGCTAGGCTCAAGTGATAACAATCTGAAAGCCACTCAGGAAAAGCCTTTGTCCTAAATTCTTTCTCTTCCATCATAATGAAATTCCATCAGTAGGGTTGCCTGGAGGGGGAACAAGGTATATACTCATTTTCAAGCGACCTGTAATACTCTGCCGATATTCCTGACAGTCACAGATCCTGGAAGCCAAGGTCCTAACTGGCGGGAACCTGGGGGCAGCTGTGAAGGGGCAGAGGCAGGAGTACGGGATAGGAGAGGTGAAATGGAGACAGGAGAGTCATCCTGGCTTAGTGCTTTAATCGTAATCCACCTTTTCTTAGAATTATACATTTTATTGTATTTTTAAGACAGGGTCTCACGATGTAGCTCAGGCTGGTTTTGAATTCATGAGATCCTCCTGCCTCAGCTTTCCAAACACAAGGATGTACAGGTGAGCATCGGTGTGCCCAGAGCCCAATTATCTTTCATTCTCCCGGACAGAGGACAGCCTAAGCATGCTCCTGCGATGTCAGGGCACTCCTCTGGGCTCAGACCTTTGCTCCGCGTCCCAAGTTCCCCAATAGATAGATCTCAACACACCTGTGTTAGTCCAGACTGCGCTAACAGCGTGCCACAGACTCAGAGGTTTAAACAACACAAGTTCATTTTCTCGGCGTCCATTCAGATACATTCACACTCTCAGATTAGGGGGGAGGTGGGGATGCCAACATGTGATTGGGGGACTCGACTTAGAAGGGGCCCTTCTAGTATAGCCCTTGCTCTGCTCCTAAACACGGCCCCTAAATCCATTCCTCATATAACAATATCTTGTTCAGAGACTGATTTCTTCTCCTCCTTTTTTTATTTTGTTTTTTGAGACAGTCTCACACTGTAGCCAAGGCTGGCCTTGAACTCACAGCAATCCCCACGCCTCAGCCTTCCAAGTTCTGGGATTGCCGGCATGCACCACCACACTCTGCTTATGTGGTGCCAGGGCATGGAACCCAGGGCCTTGTACTTGCAAGGCAAGTAATTTAACCTCTGAGTTTCATCCTGGGGCTAGTTTCTTTGAGGCAGGACCTTCTAGGGGAAATCCTCCTGGGAAACATTAGGCCGGACACAGTGAAACTAAACTAGCCTAGGGAGGCGAATCCCTGGGGCTACAGGTGAGCTCCTTTGCCTGCGTCAACAGCATTGAACTGGGCTCCTGGGGGGGAGGGGGGACTTTCAACTGCCTGCTGGACAGGACGAATTAGTTAGGCTGGGCCTCTCTGGTGACCGACTTGCTACGAGTTCCCGAAAAACTTGAGATCCAGGTGAAGAAATGCCATCAACATCTGCCAAGCAGAGCCACTGACTATACACTCAAGTATTTCAGAATTAAAAGTTTTTAAAAAATGGTATCACCACAGAAATCAGAACAAAAGTTCTTTTTTCTCCAGGCTGAATCCTAGGGATTCTAGAAACCCCAAGCTGGCAGCCTTGGCCAGATCCCCATGAAGGCCATCCTTCAGGCTTCCCACCCAGTGCCAGCACCTGGGCGCACACCTGCCCAGAAGAATGGTCCCGGTCAGAGCGGGGCTGAGAGTTATTTATGGCTTTTTCTCCTACATAGTACAAGTATTCATGAAGTTGCAACTCGGGGGCCTCTCTGAGGGGCGACGCAAGGCCTTTCAGTCCTTCTTTTCCCATCTGCGTGACTGACACCTGGTTCTAGTAAACAAGAGAGCTCAGCCACTGATGCTGAAAAGGGAGATCCCTTGTCCCCGCACCCCGGCCCTTGCTCACCCACCACCCTTGACAAGGAGCTCTTCTTAGAGTGCAGAAAGTACAGGGTACATTCTCCCCATCATTTTTTCCTCCACTCAGCAACTAAAGCAAAGGGCCCCTCACTGTTTAACAAGGCAGGACCAGGACTGTCCAGCAGTCCTATACACTACCTTTGAGTCAGGGAAGCGGGGCCACACCCCAGTTTCCAGTCGGCTCCATGATTTCAAATATACACCCTTAGCTAAAGCAACAACATCAAAGCACCCCTACACCCTCTTCCATCCCTGTGACTCTGAAAATCCTATTAAAAAATAAATAAATAAAGGACCCATCTATCTGAGCTGGACTCCTCAACAGAAAGATCTCTTTTCTGCAGTCCTAACATTTTTTAAATGCCAGGGACCAGTTCAGCTGAAGCCCTTTCTCCCAGGGATGGAGGGGCAGTCGTACTAGTTATGCCGTAGGTTGTTGGAGCTGAGTCAAGCTCCTGACAAGTTCTGTGCCCTTTATTTCTGTTATCATTGCATTTTAGTATGTAATGAACTAATAGTACAACTCAGCATAATGCAGAGCCAGCGGGAGCCCTGTGCTTGTTTCATGTAACCACAAGGCGCCATCTTGGGGGGGGATGGGAGACAATGACACCCAAAGTGACACATATGGGGAGCCACAACAGGAGGGGAGCGGGCGCGAAGGCCCACCTCCTGTCAGATCAGCAGCGGCACTCAAACCTCATAGGCGCGTGCTGAAAGGCGGCGGGGTCTGCGCGCCACTTCTGTCCCAGGGGCTGGTACTTCATCGTTCGCAGGTGGGGCAGCACTGGTCACCACCATGAGGGATTCCCCAGCACTGCCCATGAACCATGTCCGTTAGTCGCCATTGCACA
This sequence comes from Ctenodactylus gundi, assembly GCA_004027205.1. Classification (NCBI taxonomy): domain Eukaryota; kingdom Metazoa; phylum Chordata; class Mammalia; order Rodentia; family Ctenodactylidae; genus Ctenodactylus; species Ctenodactylus gundi. The sequence goes on from PVKB01001594.1 coordinate 163,579, forward strand.
GGACCCCTTGACTTCTTTCCCTTCTCAGACACCAGCTAAAACGACTGAGCTGTTCTGGGAACATGGGTTGCTATGATTTGAAGGTGCCCTCTGAACATTCAGGGGTTAGAAACCTAATCCCAAAGTTAATATGTAAGCCGTATCCAGAGCTGAGGCCTTTAGGAGATAATTAGGATTCCAAGAGAGCATGAGGGTGGGGCTCCTAGGGTGACATTAGTGGCTTTCGAGGAAGAGGAAGAAAGGCCCAAGCTGGCCTGTTAGCTCTGTCTCACCACAGGATGTCCTCTGCTAAGTCACGATACAGTAAGAAGGCCCTTACCAGATGCCAGGCAGAGGTCAGTGCCAGGCTTCAAGACTCCCCAGCCTCCAGGAGAATGAGCTGAACACACCTCTTTTCCTTATGAAGTACACATCTGGGGGCTGGAGGAATGGCTCAGCAGTCAAAGCGCTTGTAAGTACCTGGGTTCGATTCCCCAGCACCATATAACCCAGGCATAGTGGTGCACACATGTAATCCCTGCATTTAGGAGGCTGAGGCGGAGGATTATTGTGAGTTCAAGCCCAGCCAGTGTCACATAGTGAGCTAAGGATCAGTCTGGACTATAGTGCAAGCCTTCCCCTCCACTAAAAAATAATAATAATAACAATAAAAGAAAAATGAGACCCCAAAAAACAGGGAAATCTGTGTGTGTGTGTGTGTGTGTGTGGGTGTGGGTGTGTGTGTGGGTGGGTGTGTGTGGGTGTGTGTTTACTGGGGATCAAACCCAAGTCCTTGTGCATGTGAGGCAAGTGTTCTACCACTGAGCCTAACCCCCAGCCTGAAACTTCTATGTTTTTGTGTAGAGTCATGCAGAAGTATAATTAGAGGGCAAAAGGTCTGATCTAATAGTAATCAACTGGGAAACTGAGCAAGGAAGGCCTCCTTATTCAGAATATTCTTGTTATTCCTGCATAACATTCCTTCCGTCTGGGTGTAGGGCAGGACACCTGTCCCTCCCGAGGGGAGAAAGGAGGGAGAGAGGTTACATGTTCTGCTTCAGAGCAGAACAGGAAGGGGAAGATGCAGCAACATGCCCCCTGCTGTTTTCTCCTTGCTAAGGTACCATACTTTGGGGTAACATGACTTGAGCCCCTTAGTCTCTTCTGTAGCCACTTCCATTTGGTTTTCATCCTCAGTGACTAAGTTTCATCTGCTAGCTGGCGAGTCCATTCCAGGAGGGACGTCGTGCTACGAGGACAGGACACAGCCTTAGCTGAGTAGGGATCCAGGAGCTTCTGCCTGGAGTGGGGCCTCGGACAGGTGCAGAACAGCCACACTGCCGATACGAACACTGCTAGCATGCACACACAGTGGGGGGTACACTAAGCTTTGAAGACCAGCCAGAATCGTACCAGGGCAGGATGAGAAGAGTCTGAGCAGAGGCGCAGAGCCAAAACTCACAGGAAAATTTCAGGCAACCATAGTTGCCGGTGGCTGAGCAAGAGGAGAAGCTACAGATTAGCGGGAAGCAGACATTTGGGGGCCAGCCAGCTTTCCTGAGGAGAGCCTGGCTGCAAGAATGCTGATCAACACCTTCCAATTTCTGTCTTCTCATCAACTTTTCCACTTATTAGTAATAAAGAAAGTCGTTAGTGCAACTGCAACATACCCTCCAAATCATTTGATGCTGAGCCTACTGGTTCTCCCCCACTAAGGAAGAAAAAAAAAGTGAGAGATAATTCAATGGTCTGTAATCAGTAATTGCCTATGGAGTCTTTCAATGGGCAGGGTTAGAAGTTTCCAGGCTGAGCCCCATGCGGATCAATTCAAAGACACAGCGTGCTTTCCTTGTAAAAGGAAGCAAGCCCGGGGGGCAAGGGAGAGGCCACTTTCCTGGCCCTCTTCCCACCTGCCTGAAATTCAGGAGCTGCTCTAGCAGTGCTGAAGGGCCCTGGCCACCCATCCTACCCTCATCCCTAGGTGACTACCAGCAGTGACTTTTAAGAAAACTGGGTCATCACGTAACAATCTGGATGTGGCTGCCAGGAAAGCTCCTTCCCCGAGCACGCAGGTACTTGCTGATCCTGGAAGGCAACCCCGGGTGAAACGGAAGGCCTTAGAGATAGCAAACGATGCCATCAAGGGACAGCGTCCCAGCAAGGGTGGTCAGCCACAGGCAAGTGCTGAAATGTCACACTGCCTGGCACATTCCGATCCTCCTGTTTCAGTTACAGATACTTTTTCACTCATTTACAGATATCCAGCCACCACCAGCCTACACGTGTCTGGGCAAGAGGATGACGCCTATGTACTTAGAATCTCTTTATCTTTTTTGCCCCCAAATCCAACAAGATGTCTTGGTTTTTTAATTATCTGATAGTTATTTTACAAAAACAAAATACATAGTATATTTTTCTATTACTGCCGTGTTCTCCTAATACACTGATTTCCCAGCAATCTCATCTGCCAGCTAGTGTCCCTAAAAGTGGGAAGGTCTTTTACTAAAGGGAATCATGGACTGGGGTCAGAAGCCACAATTTTCTCAGGTTCTCTTGGATCCCTGTTTCTTCTTCTGACAAGTAGGATAAACAATATCACACAGTTGATGAAAATAAGTCTGAAAAATAGTTTGAGATCCAGATACTGGGTTCAGAGCTGATTGTAGTTCACCTTAACAGAAAAAAGTGTCCTTTCAAAGTTGCTTACAACCTTCCTTTCTTTTTTCGATGCTGGGGATGGAACCTACAGTTTTGCACACACTAAACAAACACTCTACTCCTGCGCCGTATCCCCAGCACCTGAATTTTCTTAATGCTCACAACTGATAGGTCCTAATTATTGAACGCACTCATGAAATGAAAAATTCTTTTGCCCTACTAGAAACGTCCTAAACATTTGGAATACAAATTTCCAACACAACCTAAGGCCTAAGGGGCCTATTCTCAATTCCCTTATCCCACCTGCTCAACTGAGTGACTCCTTGCTAGTGTCACACTGAGAAGCTGAGTCTGATCCTAATTGCTTAACCTCAACTTCTGAGCCCAACCAGGGCTGTTCCTCCTTGGAGCTCCTAAGTACTTCCTCTGAGGGAAGCCAGAAGACAAAGCCAATCAAAATTAAATGAGTTAATTTGGCTATTTTTAGTCAACTTAGGAAGTGGGATGGAAGAAAAGCCCAAGCTGATTATGAAATTACGTTTGCACGTCAATTCTCCCTGCTCTCTTCAAACAGAATAGAAAAACGGGCACATGGGAATGCCCCACTGAGAACAACTAGCCCCCACCAGAATAGCTGCAAGAACAGCCCATCTGCTCGGCTGGGAGAGCCGGAGAGGGGAGCAGCGCGAGTTCTGGGTTCCGGGCCGGCTGTGCCCTTGACTGGCCCTAGGAGCACAGGCTCCGGGCTGCTGCTCTGGCTCTGGGAGGGTGAATCACTCAGCTTTCCCAAACGGAAGCACAGAATCTTTCCGTCCGTATGTAACAGTACTTTGTATTGGGCATTTAGTCACGCTCCACTGCACACCTCAGGAAAAAATGGTGCTTTGTTCCAACGTCTGAATGGATTTTCACGTGATTCTCCACCTTCAGCCAGGAGCTGCAGCGTCTTCTTTTTTTTTGCTGCTCCCGCGGCCCCCTCTCTCTCAGCATCTCCTCAGCTCTCGCAAGTCAGATGAATATTTAATAAGGTGAGGTTTTCACATTTCTAATGAGATTTTCCACACGGCTAATGTTTATTACTATTCCTTCAACTCTCATGAAGGTTGGGCTTTTTCCCGGCACTGACTTAATAACCTTGTAAATAGCCAACAATACGGACGCAAATTCTCTAGTTGGCTTTATCGAGAGAAAATGAAAAGTGCTGTTATACTGGATAACCACAGGCTCAGGAAGGGCATCTCTGGAAAAACACAAACAGCAGTAGCGCCAGAAAGATCACTCTGCCACTTGCTCAAAGAATGAGTTTAAGCAATTTATTAAATCTTCTGAGCCTTAAGTTTTCTAATCTGTACAATGGGAGTCTCTTAACTCCTGTTAGAATTAAACATGTGTGAATGAGAATGAATTTAAACTATTAAATGATATAAAATGTTTATTATTTATAACCCTGAAGTGTGGGAATGAGCGCATCTAGGATTTTTTAAGTTTAAGATGGAAAGATAAAAATGGTTGAGGTCTGAGATAGACGATCGATCATGAGCCCAAAAGGAAGGTGGGGGCTAAGCCTTTAGCATGTGAAACACAGACTGGCCTTGTGGGTTCTCTACCACATATGAGAAACAGCCATCGAAGGCCACAGGTCAGTGTCCCAGAGGTGAGTACTACATACTAAAACCCAAACATCGGCATGGCCTCCAATCGTCTGAAGTCACTGTGTTTATTTAACAGTGGAATAAAACTGTGGGCTGGGATGCAGCTACGTAGCTCGCTGGTAGAGCGCTTGCCCATCACACGCAGGCTTAGTTCAATGCTCAGCAGACAAAACAGAAACTTAAGTTGTTATGACAGCACAACCTAGAACATTCTCTCCTATTTCTCAAACATATTCCCGAGAAAGGGGTTTTTCTTTCTTTCTTTTCTTCTTTCTTTCTTTCTTTCTTTCTTTTTTTTTTTTTTTGGAGACAGGGCTTTGTTTTTCAGTCGCAGCTGACCCTGAATTCACCATGGAGCCCTGGCTGGCCTCAAAATCCCAGCAATCCTCCTTCCTACCTCAGCATATGCCACTACATCCAGCTTGGGTTTTGATTTCTTATCCACAATGCCACTGGGTTTTTTGGTGGTGGTGTTTAGGGGCTGGAGACCAAGCAAAGGGCATTTATACTGAGCTACATTGCCAGCCTATTAAAAAAAAAAGTTTTTTTTTCTTTATATTTTGGAGACAGAGCCTCAAAGTTGCTAAGGTGTCCAGGTTGGGCTCCACCCTGTGACTATCCTGCCTCATCCCCCCAGAAAGCTGGGGCTCTAGGCCTGCCCCACGGGGCCCGGCGTGTCACTGGTGTCTTGGCTGCTTTCCAAGCCATGGCTTGCAGCACTGGGTCAGCCTCTGCTTGCTTCCCTAGAAGTAACGGGATGGCAGCCTCCTCATCTACCCCACAACTGTGAGAACTGAGCCGGTGTTACTGCAGCTGTAGAGGCAGCCGCGGGAACTGGCACATGATTTGCATACACTTCGCATGTTGGACATTACTGCCTTCTCAGTCTGGGGCATTTTCCACGTGTCCTTGCCTAGGCCCTAGGTTTTCTATTGCATTCTTACACTTCCTTTGTAGACGCTTCTTCCGGACCCCAGGACCTGAGGTGGTAGGAGAGTTTTCTATTTCTGTCCTATGTGGAATGATCTAATCTGTTTTTCGTTGGTTGTTGGATTTCTTTTTTGCTTTTGTTTTTGTCTTTATAATTCTCCCACCTGGTGCATTTCAAAGAAAGAGCCTTACCTTTCACACCCAAATAGAGGTGATGGGTGGGTGGATGAGCAAAATTAATGAACGCAGTGCTTAGTGGTTAAAGCGCTTGCCTAGCATATGCAAGGCTCCAGGGTCATTCCTCAGTGCCACATAAAGACTGGTGAGGGCTGCACACCTGTAATCCCAGCATTCAGGAGGTGCAGGCCGGAGAACTGCCCTGAGGTCCAGGCTATCCTGGACTAGGTAGTGAGTTCAGGACCAGCCTAGACTATAGAGGGAGACCCTGCCTCAAGAAAAAAGAAATGTAATGCCCAGTAGAATGTTTAAAATAAGCTCCCTAGGAGAAACAGTAGGCAACTAGCATATTTCAAAAAACGATTCAACAAGGAGGTGATTCCTCAGGCCATTGTCACAGTGGTAACACAACGTGAGGAATGCCTTTAAGCAAAGAGAGCTGTCCAAATTCTGCGCTAAGGATTCAGCTTTGGGAAAAACCTCAGAAAGGATGATCCAGGTTGCCAGAATGAAAATTAGGATGAGAAGTAAGAATGCACAGCTTTAGAAAAGGTTGTGTGAGTGGAATCAGATAGCAAGTCGAGGAAATGAATGGGAAATGAAATGGTAAAGGCAATAAATATATTTGGCCTGACGTATTTTCTTGCGAAGCATTCGCAAAGTTAGTGTCTTACTTTCTCATTGCTGGGATAGAACACCTGACATGCACAACGTAAGGGAGGAAAGATCTGTTGTAGCTCGTGACTTCAGAAGGTCTCCGTCCACTCAAGGGCAGCTGGCAATGATGGAAGACAAGGCAGCAAGGGTCTGGCAGTGCACCGCTGCTGCTCATGTGGCAGGCAGGAAGGCAGAGCAGGGAGGAAGGGTGGAGCTAGCCTTTATTCTTCAAGGTCAAGGCCCAGTGACCCACCTCTCCCAGGTCACATGTCTGTAATCTATAATCTACCACATGCCTGTCCTCACAGAGCTCACAGACACTTTAAATCATCCAAATACATGAGGCCTTTGAGGGACATTCCAGATTAAACCGTAAGAGTTAGTGAGCATTTTAAGAAAAAGCCAAAGGAACAACTCCCTTTTACTTATTACTTTATTCCTATAACTGGTTTATCATGGACTCATGCTTTACTAAGGGTATATCCATGAAGTGGTTTCACTGTTGTCAATATCTGTCAAATCTATCGAACTGTCAAATTCCCGTTTTCCACAGGCTACAATACAACAGATTTCCCGAATCTTGTTTTTTTCACTCAGTAGTAGATTTTTACAATTTCCTTAACATTTTCCTTTCTTTCTATACTAGAGTCTGAACCCAGAGAATGTTGAGAAATATTTTCGGCCCCCCTTTTTAAAAAGTTTAAGTTACAAACAGGGTCTCGTCACCTTGGCCAGCCTGGCCTCAAATTTATGATCAATTTGTTGGGATCACAAATGTGTGTTATCACGCCAGGCCCTTAATTATTTTCTAAGAAAAATAACAAATATTGGAAAGGATGTAGAGAAATGGGACCACTCACACAGTGAGGCTGGGAATGTTAGCTGGTACAACTGCAGCAGGGAACAGTACGGCGGTTCCTCAGAAAGTTAAACACAGAACCTCACATGATTCAGCAATTTCACGTCTGAGAAGCATCCTATGTCATTCAGAGCAGCCCCCTGAACAGATACTTACGTACTCATGCTTATAATAGCATATTCACAGTAGCCGAAAGGTGGAAACAACCCAAATGTCTATTAACAGATGAATGGCTCAACAAAATGTGGTCTATACACACAACAAAATATTATTCAGTCTTAAAAAGCTACAGGAATGAGGGTGAGGTTGGGGTGTAGCTAGCTAGTGGCTGGGCCGTCACTACTGCTCCACTGTCAGTGAGCCCTGGGGAGGCGTGGTTAGCTCCTGGTAGCTGCTGACTTTTTTCTTTTGTTTTTTAAATCACTCTGCGGGGGTGAGGGTGAAGGAATAGCTCAGAGGTTAAAACGCTTGCCTAGCAAGCTCAAGGCCCAGAATTTGAACCCCTCAGCACTACATAGAGCTGGATGTGGTGCTACCTGCCTGTAATTCCAGCAATCAGGAGGCTGAGGCAGGAGTGTTGCCATGAATTCAAGGCCAGCCTGAGCTCCATAGTGAATGTAGGACCAGCCTGGCCTAGCGGAACCAGCAGAACGAGACCAAATTAAATAAATCGTGCTGGAGATGGAACCGGGGCCTCTCTACACCCCCAGGCCTCCTGGGTGAGTACCAGGTGCTGGCCCTTAGGTCTTCTGTTGCCATTGACTGATTGCAGTACTGAGGGATGCACAAATTGAGTTTTCATACAGAGCTACATTCCCAGCCCTTTCTCATTTTTATTTTGAGACAAGGACTCACTAAGTTGCCTAGGCTGGGCTCGACCTTGCAGTCTTCCTGGCTCAGCCTCCCACGCATGGGGATTATAGGCATAAACCACTGGTCCCAGGTTACATGTAATTTTGCAATCTTTTTTTTTTTTTTTCAAATAAGCACATATCTTCACTGAAAGAAGCTGAGAGGACTTCAACTTTGCAGGAAGGTAACACAAACCATCAATGACCATTATGTTACTTAATGTTCTCTTCCTTCCTTTCCAACGTGGCACCTTCTATGTTTGGAACCCAAACAAGATGGGACATAAATCGGGTCCCTGGCCTTGCCCTCACCTGGAACTCCCTGTAACCACTTTCAACTCTACTTAAGCTTGCTGAAAACAAAGCCTGCTCCCAAGAACTCAGGGAAGGGATGGGAAGGTTCGCCGGGAGACAGAGAAGGAGGCTTTGCCTGAGAAACCTCCTGACGCCTCCTCTGGCTCAGCACCTGCCGTAGCTCCCATGTCCCCAGGTGCCACATGGTTTCTACACCACTTCCAAAGTCTCATCAGATTCCAGTACTCCATATGTAAACAGAAAGCTAACCACAAGTCAGCCAAAGCGTAACCAGCTATTCTCAGCCAAGTTTTAACCACCACATTTCTCTTCCTCCCAAGTTCATTCTACCTACTGTTCCAGGGACAGAATCACCTTTGTCCTATTGATGAATTGGCAGATTTTCAGCAATTAACATTCTTATCACCTGATTCCTCTCTGTATTCTTCCAAGACCCTCCTGGATTATAAATTCCTGGAACAATTTCTCACATTTTAAAAAAATTTTCATAACTCTTCTCATCTATTACTTTTTCTGACAAGCTTTAAAATAATTTTGCCACATCTCACAGACTGTTAATAACCTTTTCATATGACGAGGAGCTGAGGCTCAGGAAGGAGAAATTGGTTGAGGTAACACATCTCTTAAGTAAAGAATGCATACCTCAAAGTCCTATCTTTACATCTCTCCTTATAGCTATTGAGTGCCATAAATTTTTCATTAAAAAAAGACTACCTGGGCCCAATGATGAAAGCCAGTAATCTCAGCTCTTTAAAAGGCCGAGGAAAGAGGATTGCAACTTCTAGCCGAGTCTGGGCGACTTTGTGACTTAGCGAGATTCTGTCTCAAAATCAAAAATAAACATGGCCTAGAGATGCAACTTAGCATGAAGGCCCTTGGCTTGATATCTAAACAACAACAACAAAAAAAAATCACTCACAACTTCCTCTTTCTAGTTTGCATTCCTCTAATGGCTATCACGGATATTAGTTTCCAAAATCAATTTTATTCAGTAATCACTGCAGTCAGGTGTCACCTGGTGCCATGTGTCAGTTAACAATTGGATACATCCCACCAGCCGGTGGTCATGGGGCAACTTTGCCATGACAGAGTGCACTCACACGATGGCAGCTGTGACTTCACTGGGAGACATAATCTCATGAGCCCACTGTCACTCGTGTTATGGACCAAAATGTGAGTGCCCGGCAAAACACTGTGCTCCCTTACGTGGTAAAACCACGTTCAGCTTAAGTTTTTAAGCTTACTTTAAAATTTTTAACTTATACAAAGGTCAAAAAAACAACTAATATTTGGGATTCGCATATTGTGTCAGTCACCTTTTAGTCATTGTAACAAACGTGTGATAAGCCACTAAATCACTGAAAAAGTTCCCTTTGGCTCACCCTTTGGTAGGTTTTGGCCCGTGGTCGGTCGGCATGTTGTTTGGGGTCCTACAGTGCGGAAGCACGCGCAGGAGACAGCGAGAGCGTAGGACAGAAGAAAGTTGTGGTCCCAGGCCAGCCTGGGCTCCATAGTGAGCTTAGGACCAGCCTGGGCTACAGAGCGAGACCCTGTCTCAAAAAAATAAAAAAAAAAAAAAGAAAGAAACTTGTTAGTCAGTCTCCTGGCTGTGGAGAAGCAAAAAGAGACAGGAAGGGGCATGGTCCCAATACTGCCCCACAAGGGCACGCCCCCCCCCCCCCATGACCTAACTTCCTTCTACGAGGCCCTACCTCTTAAAGGGCCACCTCGCGGAATCACCACACCCTGGGGACGTTCCAGCGTGAAATCAATACACAGCAGCATTTTCCTAGCAAAAAATTAGTAGCTCTAGGAGATGCTTAGTAAAAAGTTGAGTGGGGTCTAGGGGTGTAACTGAGAGGTAGAGCACTTACCCAGCATCTGTCAGGCCTTGGTTCACCAGATAGTGCTGCAAGGAAAAAAAGAAACACAGCAAGCTGACTTAAAGTGAAACTTTGTACCCATCATGAATCTTAAAGCGGTGAGGACACCATATACAAAGACCTCCAGAAGCTTCTTCGTTCCTCTTTCCACCCTGGACACCAAATACCTTTATAAATAACTCTCTTTACTTTCTCCTTCTAAACTGTTTTCCTTACCTCCCTTTGCATGTCCTTTCTCACCAGGTAGCCCCATGTGCGCGTGGTGTATATGTAGCTGGCATGAAGCACCCTGGCGTTAGAAGCCCGCTTGTTCTCCGTGGTTAAGCTGGATCCCCGGCTGGGCCTGAGTCAGCTCAGGCGAAAACCCACCTGACTGTAATTCCCACAAAGATTTGGTGCGTGCTAGCAGGGTTGGCCTATTTCCCCTAAGACTCTTGGTTGAAGCTTTCTTTTCATTTTTCACCATATTCATTCATTCCCCACACCTTCCTTTCCTCCCTTCCTTCCTTCCTTCCTTCCTTCCTTCCTTCCTTCCTTCCTTCTTTTCCTTTTTTGAGACAGGGTCTTGTTCTGCAGTCCAGGCTAGTCTGGAACTTACTATGGAGTCCAGACTGGCCTTGAATTCAGGGCAATCCTCCTGCCTCAGCCTCCTGAGCTCTAGGATTACATGTGTGTGCCACCATGTTTGGCTAATTTTTATGCGGTCATAGGGAATCGAATTCAGGGCCTCATGCACACTAGGTAAGTGCTCTACCCACTGGGCTATGCCCCTCCTTTTTCTTCCCTCTTTCCTCCTAATTCCACCATCTTTCAATTTCTTATTTTTTCTGCACCTACAAGAAAAGATACCTTGTAAAAGCTTAAAGAAGAAAAAAGAACAATAATAAAATGGAAAGAAAACTTGTAGAAAGTACTGGTCAAAATGTCTTTTTTTTTTTTTTTTTTTTGAGGTAGAGTCTCACTCTGTAGCCCAGGCTGGTCCTGAGCTCAGTATGTAGCCCAGGCTGGCCACGGACTCATGGCAATCCTCCTGCCTCAGCCTCCTGAGTGCGGAGATTATAGGCGTGTGCCACCACACCCAGTTTATGTGGGGTTGGGGAATCAAACTCAAGTCCTTGAGCTTGCTGGGCAATCACTTCAACCACTGTGCTATTCCCCTAGTCCCAAAATGTCTTTTTTTCTTAACCTGGATTCCTTAAAACAATGATTACCTATACTACCTCTCCCTCATAGGTTTTCAATACTTTCTACCTTTTATATCTACTTCATGATAAACAGTGGTACATCCACATTTAACATATTAGAGGACAAAATTTTAAGAGGCCAAAACCCCATAATTGGAAAGCGCATGTCCAGTATTCACCAAGGATTAGGGACTCTCCGAACTGAACCTCTCCTGGATTTGGTTCAGAAAGCAGGGATAATAATACTTGCCTAATTAACTAGCACGTTGAGTAGATTAAAGTGCTTTGTAAACATTAATTAAAGATGCAGGGAGTTGAGGTGAGGCCAGCGTGTTATTAGAGAAAAAGTTTTCTCCCTTTAATCAGGTATCTGTTCCCGAGGAGGGGAAAGGAATGATCTAATGGCCAAAGAATTGGGCTCAGACCGGACAGGTGCTCGCGTCGCTGGGACCAGCCACCTCCTTCCTCGGTGTTCTGAGGAACGGAGTGAACTCAAACATTTCTGGAATAAAGGTTGTGAGATGTGCCATTGCGGTAGACCACGAGCGCCGCCACCAATACCACCCCCAGGCTTAGCTTTCTCCCTCCCTAGCGGGTCGGTCCACCGGATGGAAACACTGGCCTTCCGCAAACCAGCCCTTGCCTAGCAAGCTTAAGGCCCTGGGTTCGATTCCCCAGCACCGCAAAGGCCGGGTGGGGTCACGCACGCCTGTAATCCTGGCACTCGGGAGGCTGAGGCAGGAGGATTCCTGCGAACACTCAAGACCATCTTGGGCTCCATAGCGATGAGTTCGGGCCCCGCAGGGACAACAGAGCGAGAATAAATAGAAATAACAGCGCCCCACTATAACTTTTCCTTGTCAACTAAAAACCTACGTTTCTCAAAGGAAGCCAGAGTGTTTTAAATAGTCAATAAACGACGTATGTCGTGTACGTTACATGCCTCGTCTGAGAGTCTAAGTTTTCCATAAACTCATGACGGGGAAGGGCAGGAGTTCCGCCTCGTTCCGGGCTTCCAACGCTCCTCGCGCGGTCCCCGGGGGCGGCGTCGGAGGCGGCGGGGCGCCGCGCCTGCCCCTTTAAGGGGCGCGCGCGCGCGCGGCGGGGGCGCGGCGCGGCGCGGCGGGCGCGCGCGGCGGGGGCGCGCGGGAGGCGGCGGCGGCTGCGCGGCGGGCGGGCGAGCGGCGGGCGCGGGGCACCTGCGGCGACGGCGGAGAGGCGCGCCAGGTGAGTGCGCGGCGGGGGCGGAGGGAAGAAGGAAGTCTTGCCGATTGAAAACAGCAACAAAAACTAAATAGTTTCTCAGTAGTCCTAGGAAGCGGACCCAGGGCCTTTGCACGGAGCTGCCCCAGCACGCGTTTCATTCTTTCAGCTTGAGACAGGGTCTCACTGCGTGGTCTGGCGATTCCCCTGCCTCAGCCTCCCCGGGGCCCCAGGGCTGAGGTCTCGGCCCCGGCTGTCCGTCCGCCGAGCTGCGCGGAGCCGAGTGCGGCGGGGACCTCGGCGGGAGCCAAAGAATCAGTTGTTGTTACCTCGAATCAAGCGGGAGCAAGCGAGATCCCGGGTGGGGGACACAAGAGAAGGCTGGGAAGTGTGGCGGGCGCGGTCCGCGTGCCACGGGGCCGTCCAGCCAGCCGGCGTTGCTTCCAGAGCGAAATCGCCCGGCTCTGGTGTAGCGTCTGCGTTGGAGCGCCGAGCTGTTTTTCCCTCTTACCAGGAACTATCCGCACGACTTGAAAAACTTTTTGCCTGAATCTGGTTGTTGCGAAGCAGAAAGCCCGAAGTGAGTAAAGGAAAATGATTCTGTGGGTTATTTAATCCTCTCAAAAGAGCGAAACGCTCGTGACTTTTGCCGGAAGGATTTTCCTTCTGATTCCAATGGTGTTTATTTATTTAGGGTGTCGCTCTGCAGCCCGGGCTGGTCCTGAGCCCACTGTGGAGCCCAGGCTGGCCGTGGACTCACGGCCATCCTCCTGCCTCAGCCTCCCGAGTGCTTGGGTTTCAGGCGTGGGCGCCACCACGCCCGGCGTCTGTGGTGCTGGGGACTGCGAGACTCGGGGCTGTGCGCTTGCTAGGCGAGGGCTTTAACTGCTGTGCCATTCCTTCATCCCCTGGTTCCAATTTTAATGAAGAACATCTTTTTAAAAAAGCTTTATTTCTGAAAAGTATAGAAACATTAAATCAGGTGTAAGTAGAAACTTGGAGAAAACGCCCTCCGGAGAAACTTCATAAAAATACTTTTTTTTTTTTTGAAGCACTATATACTTAGGGCTCTATTATGCTGGTAAACGTTGCCCGCAGAGTTCCATGTGGGAAGGTTACAGATTGTTTTTGTAGGCGCGGGAGGTATTTTTGTTCCGGGGCCCATGTGCTAACAAACAATGCCCTATTTAACGGGGGATTGGGCGGGAAGAGGGGAAGTCGTCTGAAATCTTTCTTGCCAGACACCCCGAAGTAGCACAGTTGGGAGGGAGCGTGTGTATTTTCGTGCCCGGACTAGCAACAGCCCTTTCTAGGTGACTGCATACATTCCTCCGTCAACAGCTCTTCAGATGCGCCTCTCTGGGACAATTCTGGATGCTGGTAACTTCGGAAGCAACCCATTTCCTCCTGTCCTAGGGATCAGAAATTCAAAATTCGAGTGGTAATCGGGAGGAAGGTAGGCAGGAGCTAGTGTGCCTGGAAGCCGTTCTGAGTGGGTCTGATCTCACCAACGTGGAAGGGGGGACGCTTGCCCGTTTGAGGTCAGGCAGCGATATTTGCGGGCTGTTTGGCCGCTTACAGTGTTGGACACTTAAACATCTCTAGACAACAGCCATGCGGCCCAGACTCATCGTCAGCACTAGATCAGGTGAGTCTTCCTCCGTGGCTGGAGACACCTGGCCCTGGTGTCCCTGGCAGGACACCTGAGGCACCTGTTGTTGGCACCCCGCGTTGATTCTGAAGACCAGTTCAGATAACTCAGAGAGGCACAGCAGCGCCTGAGACCTACCTGGAAGCCTGGAAAGGCGCGAGAGGCGAGCCGGGGGATCCTGCAGGACAGAGAGGTCAGGCACGTCTTATCTGTGTCGTGGTGGGCCAGCCGCCAGCGACGTCGGGGTCACGGGTAGGTGCCGGGGAATCCTAGGAGCCGAGCGCCCCAGAACCCGAGCCCCCTCTTCTAGCCCCGTGGCATGAGTGTTAAAACTTTCCGCTGTTCCTTGTTGGTGCAATCCAGACAGGTGGCAAAGGACCGCGAGGGCGTGCCCTCCTGCCCGGCTGTTGGGGCTCTCTCTGCCAGCTCCTTTTAAATGCATATCTTTTTTCAGAATACAACTTTTTTTTCTTTTCAGTTTTTACACTTATAATCTTCCCCCCCCCCCCCTAGTACTGGGGACTGAACCCAGGACCTTTGCACTTACTGAGCTACATCCCTAGTCTATTTTTATTTTTGACTTTGAGACAGGGTCTCATAGGTCACTTGAGTTTCCCGGGCTGTGCTTGAACTCCTATCCTCCTGCCTCGGCCTTCCAGAATGCTGGGATGGCAGGTCAGTTTAGGATTCCATATTTATTAAGACCATGCTTATCCTGAGTTCAGGATAGTTATTCCCTCCCCAGTCCGGGGGGGCCTCAGGAGCGGTGCGCCACGGTGCCACGCCCCATCCCTACTTCCTGTTTTATTGCGTGCGGAGGGTGGGGGGAATCTCACGGGCCTTGAATTTATAATCCTCCCGTCCACCTCCTGAGTAGCTGGAATTCTAGACATGAGCCTGGCACCCAGCTGTGGACGCGGGTGTCCGCGCTGGGTATCTCTAAAGACCTCCCTCCGCGAAGGCTCGATTCTCACTTTTTTTTTTTGTAGTGAGAAGCCTACTAACATAAAATTGGCCGTTTGAAACACCACAGAGCAGTGGCCTTAAGTGCGCGCGCAGTGTTACCCGGCCGCCCCACCTGTCCGGTTTCAGCGCTGCTGCTCCAGAAGGACACCCATCCGCGTTCACCCGTCACCCCGCCTTCCCTCTCCCCCGGCAAACGCTGACCCGCCTTCTGCTCTGTGGACATTGGTACCAAGGAAATCTTAGCGTGTGCAGCCTTTGCCTCTGATTTCTTTCACTCGGTACACTGTTTTCAAGATGCCTCCATGTTACAGCATATGTCAACTTTTTATTCCTTTTTTATAGTTGCATAATACTCCTATCTAAACGTCCTATTTTGTTTTATCTGTTCGTTAGTTAGGTTATTTTTAGATTTTGGGTGTTGTGAAGAGTATTGCTGTGAACACTTAGGTATGTGTTTTGCTGGAACGCCTGCTTTTATTTTTTGGAGGGGTCTATACCTAAAAGAATTCCCGAGACGCATGGTAATTCCATGTTTAAGTTGTTGAGAGACAGCCAGCAGCTGCGGCGTTTGACCTTCCCGTCCCACTGGCACCATCTGCGGGTACCCCCCCCCCCCCGTCTTTGGCCACACCTGTTTTTTTCCGTCCTTCCTGTTGTTGTTTAGTGACGGTCACGCTAGTGGGTGTAAGGGGAGTCCCACTGTGGTCGTGCCTCGTGCGTCCCCGGTGACGAAGAGCACTGGGCGTGGCTCCTGAGCACAACCCGCCCTCCTCAGTCTCACTTACCCCCGTGGCCCGAAAATAACACGGTAGCGCGGCGAGGAGACCAAGGCACCCTGGAAGAAGCGCGTTCGGAAGCCTTCGTTACAGTGTATTGCCAGCGTTCATTTCTTACTGCGTCCATTTTATAAATTCAACGCCATCAAAGTATGTAGATGCGTCTAAAAAAAAAAAACATACTGCATAGAGGGTTCAGTGCAACCCAGTTTCGTGTGTCCATCGGGGGTTTTAGTATCCTGTAGGGCCGTGGTTCCCGACCTTTCAGACGCCAGGGGCCCGTTTAGATGTGGACTGTTGTCTCAAGGGCTTGTTCAGCGGTAGGTTGTTAGACTGTGTGACAGGGCAGTAGCGGCCAGGAAAGGGGTGGGGTCCCCAAAGCTCTCTCTCCTGTCAATCAGCAGCAGCATTAGAACCTGATAGGAGCCACAGGCAGGAGGCGGAGCTTTGCTTGCTGCTCATCTCACTGGCTGTCCTGCTGTCTGGTCCTTCCAAGGCCAGGGACCAGTACTGTGCTAGAGGTAAGGGGAGAGATGACTCTGTTGTGTGTGCTGTGTGTGTTATTGGGAAGAGCACTGAGCTACCCGCCCCCCACCCCCCACCCCACACACACACTTGTATTATTACTTTCTAGCTGGATCTCACTGTGGCCGAGGTGCCCAGGCTGCGCTTAGCCCGTGATGCTCCTGCTTCAGCCCCAGAATGCTGGGACCTTAGGTGTGCGCCACCACGCCTGGCTGGGTATTTTCTGTCCAAAGATGCAGAGCGCCTAAGGGAACATTCAGTTGCTATCATGCCAGGTAGAAAGGAGAGATGTAAACAGGGATAGTGTCTGCCCCCAAGAAACTTCCGGCCTAATAAATAGCAAAGCGATATGAATTGATAACAAAGGAGCTCACTTTGGAGATCAGAAGACACAGGTTTTCTTCCTGTGAGGGATGGCAGCCATCCCACAGGGTAGCGGAACTCGGAACCGGCCAGCAGGGGCAGCAGCTGAGGCTGACGGTAGGGGGTGGGCCTTGGCTCACTGAAGGCTTCGGAGGAGGGGAGTGATGGCCGATGTGTGGAGGGGACTTCTGCACAGAGAGGGACTTTTAGGAGGGATACCAGGAGGTCCGGGAGACAAGGAGGGAAGACGGAGACTTGAAGAGGCAAAGGTGTGAGGTGAACAGGGGACACACCTGGGAATGTCGGCCTTGGGTAGAGTTCTTTGCCAAACTGGAGAGGTGGAACCAGCTCTCTGGGACTCGGTAAGTCACCGTAGATGCATGGCACCTGTTTCCTTCTATGATAAGCACAGGTTGTCCCCCATACCCACAGGCAACCAGTGACAGAGCGACTGCTCTGCAGGCATTAGGTTTTTTCAGTGCATGTGGCCTGAATGTGTGTGCGTCCATGGCTTTTCCCTCACGATTCCTGTTTTGAGTTGAGACATATTTCTTGTGGAAAAACTCGTTAATGTCAACATACAGCAAAACCTCCAGGAACACCTCACACTTTTATTTTTAGTAGTGGAGACTGAGCCCTGGTCTTTCATACTGAGCGCCATCCTCAGCCCTCTTATTTTTAATTTGAGACAAAGTTTCACTAGGTTGCCCAGGCTGCACTTGAACTCGTGATCCCAAGTGCTTGCTGGTGGTACAGGTGTGCACCAGGCCCAGCAGAACACTTCATTTTTTAACAGTGTGACTTATCAATTCAGTTCTACAAACACTGTTATGAATCATAGAAAGCTTGTTGGACCAACACAAATGGCGACTTGGTCTCAGTCCATACAGCTGTGTGGGCAGTTCACACACCTTTTTCACCCATTGTCAGAATTTAATCAGTGAATCTGAAAATTCACAGGTATATGGAAATCTCATAAATCTCTTCTCACTGGGATGTTAGTTTTGATTTTGTCCCCCCCCCCCCCTCCCAGAATGGTCAGGTTACAAGCCTGACTGTTAAGTAGCCAACTGGCCGTTTTCATCACGTTTTCATCACATGCGTGGGCGTGATCCTCAAATTCTAAGCTGCTCCGAGGGGTTCTGTTCTGATAGGCAGTCCTTGAACTCAGATAATCATAACCTGTTAGCTGTTAATTGGGAGTCATCCAGTTTTGTTTTGTTTTGTTTTAACAAACATTTGGTTGGTCCTCTTTTAAAAAAATGCTCTAGCTCTCTCTCTCTCTCTCTCTCTCTCTCTCTCTCTCTCTCTCTCTCTCTCTCTCCAACATTATGTTTTTGTGTCCTCAGGCTGGGCTTTGAAGTGGGTTATCTGTGGGTTTTGGGCTGGGTTCTCAGGAGGTGGAGGAAGAGCCTGGGGAGCAGTAGAAAGCTCCGTGTGACAGGCTGGCAAAGGTTGGATGCCCTGGATAGGTGAGGCAGGGGAGGTATTGTCTGAGCTTTGTTTTCTCTGGTTCTGTTTTAAATCTGGGGGATCTGAGATAAGATATGTAAATTAGATCACAGCTTCCTGTCTAACCAGGTGATATGAATACCTGTGTTGAGTGAAGGTGGACCAAGGCAGCTTTATTTCCATTTAAGGATGAGTGAGAAATTCAGCGGGAGAATTTTAAGCTTCTCAGCAAAAATAAAGGCACTGTAAAGCAGTAAGGTGTAATTACGATGGATGTATTACCTCACCAGCCCAGCGTAGTGGTGAGTGGGGGCTTAGTCATATTTGTTGAACATATAAAGTACACAAAACCGTTTCACGAAAGAGGAACCTAAACTGGATTTTTTCCCCTATTTTAAAAAATTCGCCCAAGAATCAGAAATAGAGTGGCCATATTAAGTGTCACTTTATTTTTAATTTTTGTTGTTGTTGTTGTTGTGCTAGGATCATACTCAGGCCTTCATTCACCCTGCGTTACACCCCCCTTTTTCTTGTTTGTTTGAAGTTACTGAGTTGTTCAGGCAGGGCTCCAACTGGTGATCTTGCATCCTCCTGCCTGAGCCCCCATAGTGCGGGTGGCGGGGGGCCCAGCTCAAATGCCATTTTTTAAAAATGAGCTACTGGGCTCCACAATGAGTTCAGGACCAGCCAGGCCACAGAGCAAGATCCTGTCTCAAAAAAAGAAAAAGAGCTAAAAGCAAAAAATTACAGAGCTTGTTTTTGCAGAAGGTGTCCTCTCGCTAAGGTTTTCTCCTGCTCTTGGAACTCTGTGTCGTTGTGAACTACTGCTTTTTGCTGCTACGAAGTAATCAGACATCCAGGGTTGCCTTCTGAGAGCCCATCAGAGACTTCCTCCCTCAGAGCTGTTAACCCTGCCCACGTAGGTGAGGCTGCCTGGTGATCTTCTTTGCCTAGCTGAGGGTGAATCAATTACTACCTGTGGTATGTGACCTCAAGTAAACCACTGCCTCCCTAAATTAATAGCTGAAACTGTTACACAAGAGACATAGTTTGAAATTATCCTTGTTTCTCGAGGTTTCTCAGAAAAAGCTATTCAAAAAAAAATTAAATGAAAGCGTGGTCATACTTCCATTAAGGTAAAATTACTAATATCTAATTTTTTTAATTGTATGGAATACCCTTGGGTGCCAGTTAGAATTCAGAATCCTAAATTTTATATAAGACATTTCAGAAGTCAGGAAAAAGGAAGGAGTCGGGGATGTACCCAGGCGCATCAGGACACCAAAAGCAACCAAGAAAAAGCAGGAACCCCAGCAAAGGATGTAACCCACAGACTGCATCAACATTTTCAAATTCTAGAGCAAAACTAACCCACCCACCCTGCAAGCCTGCCTGAAGAGCGGGGTGGGTGTGTGTGTGTGTGTGTGTGTGTGTGTGTGTCTTCGATCTTTAGTGGTGGGTACAGTTCTGGTTTGTTCTGGTTTGCTCACTGAAGTTTTGGACTTGTTCCTTTCAAATCATTTTATTTTTAAAATTGAGAAACAGACCAAAGAGGACCTAATATTTATTTTTACTTCCAGTTGTGTATTTGTATAGAAGTCCATTTTTGAGGTGAATTCTGGTCACAGATTACATCTATTGGATACACAGCCCATCTGTATCGCCATTCGTTATATGTTAGTGTTGTGAAGTGCTACTGGTTGGTGTGTTTAGTGTATTTTAATGATGCCTCATTATGTGTGCATGTAGGGGGAAGGCGTTACATAGCAGTACAGGGGGGTCATACCAAAGCGTTCTACCACAGAGCTACACCCCTAGCCATTTCTGTGTTTTTGAAACAAAGACTTGAGAAGTTGCTCTCTTAGTGATTTTTTTTTTCATCACTGTGACTCAGTGCCCGACTTTAGGGAGGGAAGATTTATTTTAGCTTACCGTTTCAGGAAGTCACTGTCCATTCACAGTTGGGTGCTAGAATCACATGGTGGGGTCGCAGCTAGAGCCAGAGCCAGAGCTCCTGAAACAGAGATCCTCACAGCAGCATGGCAGAACAGAGACTCTACTGGGAGAGAGAGGGTGGAACCAGCGCACGTCCCTCCAGGTCAGGCCCCACTTCCCAGCAGTACACAGTATCCATAGGTACAGGAGGTATTTGGGCACAGATCCAAACCACCACAGTTGCCCAGGCTTATTTTGAACTCAATCCTCCTGCCCAAGTACTTGGTATCACAGTGGTGCACCTCTGCGCTTGGCCCATCTTATAAATGTAGCATTATTAAGCTTAATATATCCTGCATTGCGGTGTGTAATTCTCTCCAGCTGCCTTTCGTTGGAGTCTGTAATGAAACTAATTTCCCTTAAATTTGAAGGACTTGACCTATAAATAGAATCGAGGAACAGGGTGGCTGCCTTGGTAATGCCACCTTGGCGGAAACTTCTCCAGAGTGTTCAAGCTTTCTAGAGTGTTTTTCGCCAATACTTTTTTTCCTTAGGTTTAGAGTTTAAAAATACAGATTTTAGTTGAATAATGAAGTCAGCATTTTGTGACAGGTGATATCCAAAATGTTGTGGCTATATATCTTTTTTTTTTTTTTTTAAAGAACTCTGCCTATAAGAAGTTTATGATCTAACTGAAGAGAAAAGGAATTACACACAGGAACCTGATGTGATCAGCTGTATTGGAGTGACAGGTGGCATCCCATAGTTACCCCGAGGAGCCGGGGGCAGAGCTGGTGCTGGGAAGGGTTGTGAAGGAAGGTGTTGTGGTTTGGTGCAGTTCTGAGCCGACCTGATGGGCCGGAGGCAGAGCCAGTGCCCACAGTTGAGCTGGACACTGAGGAGACGTGGGGGGGGGGGGGGGCGGTGGTGGTGGTGAGAGGGTTGGCTTTGTAGAGAGCAAGGAGAAGAGGGGTGGTGAGGCCACACCTCCCTCTGCAGGTAAATTCCTCCCTGCGCAGTGTAGATTGGCAAAGTCAAAAGGGTCAGCAGTACTGAAAGCAATGTAGGATTTTAAGAAGGCACTTTAAATATTCTGCAGTTTCTCTAGCAAGTGTTGTACAGCTCATGTGGTGCTGGGGAATCGAACATGGGTACGTAGCGCTTGACTTAGCAGTTGCCCAGCAACCACTTTAACCACAGCCATTCCTCCAGCCCTGTACAGTTTTACTTTTAACAAAGCTTTTGAGAGTAGAAATAGAAGAAAAATGAACTGTAGGACCATGGCAGCTCCTGTTAGGTCCCCTCTATGTTTGCATGTTTGGTGCCCAAGGGACAAGGAAGGTGCAGACACCAGCTGTGGGTACAGAGTTGGAGATAAGGCTGAGGATTGTGCTAAGTGCCACCAGATAGGTTGTGGCCACTAATGCAAAGCCCTGTTTGGCAGAAGTGGTCTATAAATTACGTTTAGGAGAAAGAACAGTTAACTTAGTTGAAGATTTTTTTTTTAATGAGACAGGGTCTCACTCTATAGCCCAGGCTAGTCCTGAGTTCGCTATGGAGCCCAGGCTGGCCTGGGACTCACAGCAATCCTCCTGCCTCAGCCTCCTGAGCGCTGGGATTGCAGGCGTGTGCCACCACGCCTGGCTTATGAGGTGCTGGGGTACTTAGCGTTTCACTTAGCGCTTGCTAGGCAAGTGCTTTTCACTGCTGGGCCCTTCCTCCAGCCCAGTGTAAGCATTTTTAAAGCCAAAGTGAACTGAACATAGAAAAGAATATCATCACTAAGTTTTCTTTTAACTAATGAAGTAACTTAATGAAACTGTAAGAGTGCAGGCAGTATTCATGACTTTATTTTCTAATGAACCTCATCTTGGGGGGCTAGGAATGTGGGTCTGCGGTAGGATGCTTCCATAGCATGTGCAAGACTCTGGGTTCAATCCCAGAAATGCAAAAACAAACAAAAATCATGTCTGTTAACACACGTACTTACATGCAAATAGGAATTACCACAGAACCAGTTAGAAACTGTGAAAGTTGATTCCTCATCTTTTTTTTTCCAGCATACACAACTGGTATCATTACATTTTATTATTTTTTCCATAATTATTTTCATCAGTATCTGCTTGTAATAGTTTACCACTGTCTTTGAGTCATGGTGCATGTATATCACTTCTTAATAGGACTCCCATCTTTGAGTCATCTCAGAGCAAAGCACCGTCACATAGACAACACTCAGTGCTTGCTCAGATGAATGAGTGCCCTCAAGAGCCACTCTCATTCTGGCCCACCATGGTGTTCTGTGCCGCTGAGCTTTATTTTCACCCACTGCTGACCCATGTGGAAAGCCCACTCATGGTAAGGCACTTCCCTTTCATGTCCATGTTCTTGAAGGTCAAGAGAAGCATCTCTTTCAAAAGCAGTTTGGTTGTTAAATCATTCATTACAGTGAGATTGCTGAGAACGCAAGTGTAAAGAAAACGTTGCTAGGAGCGTTTTTCTGGAGTCGGGAATGAATCTCCCTTAAATTCTGGTGGATGGAAACAGGGGAAAAGGAAGTGACTAGGCGAGGTCAGTGAAGCCTCAGGTGAGCCCCGGCCTGCGGGGAGATCTTCCACCTGCCCTATCTATGCTTTAGGTGTTCTGTTCTCCTAATTGAAAGTTCTTTCTTTTCCAGTCTTTTCTGCCTATCCTCTTTATTTTTTTCTAACTTAAGTTAGATGTTTGATTCATTAAGTTTTACCGTTCATAAGCACAGGTTGCATTCCACAGGCTTTGATAGGTAGCATTTCTGTCGTCATTCAGTTCTAAATATTGTCTAATTTCAATTCTGTTTCTGAGAGTTATGTAAAAGTTTAAGTTCCGAAGACTACACATGTGGATTCTCCTAGTTATCTTTATTGATTCATAATTTATTTGCATTGCAGTGAATCTTTATCAGTCTTCTGAAACTTGCAGAGCCATGATAGTTACTCTTTGAGCGTGAACAAGTGTAGAGTGTGAGGTTTTTGCATATGGTGGGTTGTAAACATTAAGAGTTGTGAACTTCTAAGAGTTGTTCCATATTCTTTGTTTTGCCCACAGAAGTGTGCTTAACAACATCTCCCCGATGGTGAATTTGTTAGTCAGTGCTATTTATCCTTGAGATTAGTTATTATGCCCATGCGAGGAAAATTGAAACTTTTATCATTTTGAGATGGCCCTCTTTATTTCTAGGAATTCATCTTTAGTATTTTTTTGTCTGGTATTTCTGTGTTGGTCCTATCTTTTTAATCAGTATTTACTGGAAAATCTTAGCATTCTGTCCTCACTCCTCTGTATCCTTTGAATTTCATGGCAATACCATCTAGATAGTTCACATTTTAACAAAAATCCATTGTAACAAATTTTAGTGTTTTAGCTTGATAATTTTTCACTGCATTTATTATATAATATTTAGATTGGTATTTATTGTGGTTTGTCCTTTTTATTTGTCCTGTTTCCTTTGTTCTTTGCTTGCTTTTGGAATCATTTTATTAAAAATTCTATTTCTCCCTCGTCACGTTTGGAAGTTAAATATTCTATTTAACTTCTTTTATTTTTCCTAGAAATTATATCACAAATGAGAACAAAAGTAAACCTAATCAGTACTTTTCCCTTTCTCCAAAACTTTGATTACCACCTTCCCAATATATACGTAATTATACTTACGTGTCTTCACCTTTTTAATTTTAGGAAACAGAACTGCTGTTTGATGTAGTTAATGTTTGTTTTTTTCTCACATAGTTACAGTTTTTATTGATCATCATCTGGGTTCTTTATTTCCTGAAATATAACTCATTTATTTTTTGTTTGAGTAGGCACTACAAAATTCATTTACATGTTGATTACAACTTGGGAAATTGGCGACTTCACATAGTCCTTTTGACTCCCTTTTTTAACCCCCTTTCCTCTCACCCTGTTTCCCCATAACATTTTTTTTCCTTCCTTCCTTTCTTCCTTTCTTCCTTCCTTCCTTCCTTCCTTCCTTTTCTTTCTCTCTCTCTCTTTCTTTTATTGAGGCAGGGGCTCGCTCTGCAGTCCAGGCTGGATCTGGACTCACTATGAGCCAGGCTGGCTTCAAACACGTGGCAATCTTCCTGCCTCTACCCAGGGCCTTGAGATTGCTAGGCAAGCACTTTAACTGCTGAGCTATTCCCATAACTTTTTAATAGGAGTCTGTAGGTAGCAGCCTCCTTCAGTTCTTCTTTGTAAAACAATGAAAATTTGTATTTCTTTGGTTGTTGGGTTTTGCAAATATTTTTTACACACTCTGTGGTATTTAGTTGTCTTCGTTGCTTTTAAGCTCTTCCCCTGATTCTGTCCACCCTTGAAACTTACCACCAAAGTCAGTCATGCTAAACTGTGCGTGTGACTGCGTCTTCGGGTGAGTCTAAGTCCTCCTTGGGCCTCTTCACCTGAGGGTGAAGTTCAAGACTCATAGCCTCTTGTCTCTGGCCCAGCTCACCACATCCCTCCTTTCCAATTCATCTTTGTACCCTGTGCTTAGCAGAGGTCATGGCTTTACTCTGTGCAACCACTGGAGAGATTATGTCAATTTGAGGCAGTCAGGAGCCACGCCTAGATTGGGAATTGAGAACCAGCCTGGATTAGACTGTGAGTGATTTGTGGGCCAGCCAGTGGGGGAAGAGCACCCACGGGATGTGGGAGGCCCACTTGGAAATCGAACAGTATAAAAGGAAGTAAGAAGAAAGATTGTCACAGCTTCTTCCTCTGGAAAAGCTCTCTCATTCATGATTGTCTACTGACGCCGACTTGCTACATATCACAGATCATCACGATTCGCTCCAGTCTCGACTTGCGCCTGTCTGCCCATTGCTGATGTAGCACAGGTCTGCTTTGGGGTTCTTCAGACCCAGAGCTTTCAGGTGAATAGTGGAAAGATGCTCTGTGCTCCTGACTATGGCAGTTGGTAAGGAACTGGAGTGGGGTGCTGGTACAAGGAGGGCTTTATGCCTGTAGCACCCAGGTCATTCTGGACCTTTCTAGGCTGTTCTGGAATGTCCAGGGGAAGGTGAGGAAAGGAGTTGCCTTTCTGTCCTTGTGCCTGCATACTCTTCAGAAGGTTCACATGCTTCACAGCCACAGCCCAGCAAGTCTCCTCGGACCTTCCTCCTGGTGGCTGCTGTCCTGCCTAGCCAGGCTGAGCAGACACTGGTTGGCTAAGACCGGGGCTTACTGGGATCTTGTCCTATTCTCTTTGCTCAGATAATAAATGAGACTTTACCTACAAAGGCTGTTCCTAGTATATAATGGGAAGTAAACACAGGAAATAGAAAAGAAAGTAAGCACACACACTCTCATTCCTGCTCTGGCATGATTCTTAGGGGAGCTTGTTCTAGCCCCGTGACCGCATCAGTTTCTCCACACCCGGGACTGTCCCTAGTTTCACTTTCATGGTGTGCACTGTTTGCAAACCTGAAGGGAGAGCCCTTGATTGGACAAGGGATGCTAGGGTTGAACCTAGCGCCTTCACACCGACTTAACACCTTTTTTTTTTTTTAATGTTAAGACACAGTCTTGCTAAGTTCCTAACCTGCCCAAGAAGGTCTTGAATTTGCAATTTTCCTGCCTCAGCCACTCAGACTACTGTGATTATGCATGTGCACTACCAGGCTTGCAAGGACAGCGACTGTGTTAAACTGATAATGACCTCTTAGGCACACAGCTGGGGTCAGTACTGCCAAACCTGTCTGCCCTGTCTTGTGTGTCCCTATCTCTGTGTGTCCCTTTCCAGGGCAGACTGGAGAAAAACTTGCTTCCTTACCTTGCCCTTGAGGAAACTGTACTCCACCGTGAACCTTGCAGAGGGTGGAGTATGGGGCAGGATTCTCTCTTTTCAGTTCTTGGGAAATCACCAATTCTCTATTCCTGGAAAGATAAGATTGACATCTGAGGCAGTGAAACTAGGGGTTGCCTTTTTCTCCCACCACCCCAGCCTTCTGGGAGATCTTGGTGAGCTTTTTCAGACCCTTCTGAAAGAACAGTTCCCAGCTCCTAACCATTATAGTTGTACGACTTTCAAAATCATAGCAACATAGGAAAAAGATGTAATTTCAAAAGGGGTGATAGGTTACTGCCCTCCAGCCCCATTGTGGGGACCCTCAGGCGCTGCTGTCATTACCCACCTCTGAACACGACTACACAGGTCCCCACAGACCCTGGAGTCCCTGGCCCTGCACTGGACAGGTGAATCAGCATCCTCCTTCTGGCATCCCACCCATTGGTGGCACAGAGAGGGCTCCCTTTCCTTCCCTGGGGATGGTGATCTGCTCAGTGCAGGGCTGAGGTCAGGCTGAATCAGTCAGTGTGTGGGAACCTGCACATCAGGAAGATGTAAAATTGGCCTGTCTCCTCTGCATGGCCTGTCCCACCTTAGCCTGGCTGTGGCTCCCCTGGGCCCGGGACATAGCAGCAGTGCCTGCATCTCCCAGGCCAGGTGTTGCTCCAGCCACAGCTGTGAGCACGCTTGGAATGTCTACCCTAAGTGTTTATGCCAGATTCATGTTAAGTACTGAATTTGTTACACCAAACACAGTGGAGTTTCACCATGGATATGGTCAAAGCTAAAACTTCCAAGTTACATATTGTTAGCCACTTACAAGTCTATTATACTCCATGTATCATTTAGGCTTTCCTATTAATAAAAAAAATTAAAAAACTTACAACATCTTATGCCTTTTTCTACTCTTTGGAATAATGAAAACTTACAAAAATTACATATTTTCAGAAACTGCTAGTTCCCTAACCTTGTTCTTAAATTGCCATTTGGTCTGTACCAATTCACATGGCAATAAAGAGAAATGGGAGTGAAGAATTTTTAAAATTTTTTTCCCCACCCACAGAGATGTCTGCATGTGTTCTCTAAGAAGGTTTTCAATAATTTTTGAAATCTTAAATGATAGCATCCCCTAAAGGTGTTCTCTATTGATTGGCCTTTCTCTGCAACTAGTCCTGTGTCTTTTAAGTATTAATCAACAGGTTTATTCCTGTCTCTTTGGTCTTCTAGATTGTTTTGCTAATCTCAGTTGTTCAGGAGCTGAATTTTCTGCTGATCCAAACCCTCGTAGCTGAAAATGCAGATGGGTTCAGCAGACATTAAGAATCTAGGAGCTTAAAACACTCTTGATGTCTTTGATCCTGGAAATAACAGAGACTTGAACTTCCGGACACCACTGACATAGGGGACTTTATGTGGAAGTGGCGATAGCATCAAGCTTCCAAAAAGTCCTCTTCAGTCTTAAGAGATGCCAGCCCAGCTTCCCTTAGTAACTTCTTAGCTCTTTGTGAGGTGTGGAAGAAACCACTATTACGGTGTCTGAGGCAGGGAAGACTGGAAAAAGTCTGAGAACAAGTCAACGAGCACGATGGGGCTGACCCTGAGGGCACAGAAGGTGCCAGAGCATCATTTCACCAGATTCCTAGCATCAGACAAGTTTTAGTACATCCATCTTGCCTTTAAAATTATTCTGTGTCTTCAGAATGGACAATGATATGAAGGAGATGCAAAGATATAAAAATCAGCACCCTAAAACAAGTCAGCTTAGGGTTTTCTGATTACCTTTGCCTTTTTGAGTCTTGGTGTGTAGATGAATCAGCCCCGCACATGCCACCCTTCCATTTCTGAGGGAAAGGCATTCATGCCTGTTAAACTGGATTGCCAACTTGAGTGGATTCAGAGACTCCTGGAGTGGCTAGATTGCAAAGGCCCGAACACACACCGTCAGTGGGTTAACCCATTGGCAAGTTTGTAGTTGAACGGGCTTTTAGTCAGTGGGCCCCACACGGAGGAAGTAAATTACATGGTGGGAGGGGCATGACCTAGGGGACTGTAACTGGCTCCTGGTCCCTTCCCCTGGCTGTTCTCGCCCTTTTTGCTTCCTTACTGCCATGGAGTGAGCAGTTTCTTCCGTCCCCTACTTCTGTCATGACGTCTCTGTGGTTGGAGCCAGCTGCACATGGACTGAAACCGCTGAAACCACAAGCCAGCTGAAACCTCTCCTTCTTCAGTGCAGGTGTCAGGTGTTTTGTCCTAATGGCAGAAAGCTGGCTAACACAGCATTTTACTGACTGTGGTTATTAACTCTTGTTACTTCATGCTTGGTTTCTCTAGAAGTACTCCTCTGCCTTGGGATGGGGCACTGGCTTCTACCGCATTTCCTGTGATCAAGCCAGCAGCGGCGGTTTCTGTGGGGATGCCTGTCACCCACCAGAAGTCAGACTCTTTGGAAATGGACTCTGACATGTCACCCAGCTGCAGGCTCAGTGACTTGAGCAGAGGAGGGAGCCTGGAGAGTCGAAGCAGCAGTTCCCGGTCCAGGAGTTTCACTCTGGTGAGTGGGGTTTTATTTAACGCCTTCTTCGGTAGGCTGATTTTGCCCCAGCCCTTCCCTCCTTTAAGGAATATTTTATAAAATCCTTTTGGTTAATAACTGCGCATTAGAAGAATATGCAAAAAAGACATAGGTTAGTATTTTAGTAATTAGTGGCTTATATTTTCCAAGCATAGTTAAGAAACATACCTGCTCTGACTTAGAAGGATATTTCAACCTCTGGGGTGACTAATGCAGGTACAGTAATTGGAAAGACCACTACTTCATGCACATGAGTTTCATCTGAGTGAATGTGTGTGGCACAAAGTTATTAAGGTTTTCATGTGGACCGTTTAAAGAACATGCATCCTGTTGATTCTTTCAAGATGCCATACACAGGAATTTATTCCAGAGACAAACATCCTATTGGGAAAGACAGCCATGAAGAGTCACTTCAGGCGGCTGGGGGCTTAGCTCGGTGGTTAAAGTGCTCCCTGAGCATGTGTGAGGCCCTGGGCTTTCTGGCACATTTGTAATCCCAGCACATGGGAAGCTGAGGCAGAAGGACTGCTGGGAGTTTGAGGCCAGCCTGGGCTATCTGGTGTGTTCAGGACCATTCTGGACAACTGAGTGAGACCTTGTGTCAAAGAGAGGGTTCACCTCCAAGGTTGTCATGACTCAGGACAAAGGTGTCGAAGAAATGTAAATGAATCTGGAACCCAGAGCTCCCTGTAGGTACTACACGAGTTTGTCACCTAGAGGGGGAGGAGAATTGGCCGTGCAGCCCTAAGCAGCGGGAGGGGCTGCAGTATGTAGGGCAGTGAGTGATTTACACAGAGCGGGCCCAAAACTAATGCCATGAATAATTAGTTATCAAAATTAGTGGGCAGAAGGCAATCTTATTGATTCCCAGGGATTATGGGCAGGCAGACATCAAGCTCATTCCACAAGGGTGGGGTGGGGGACTTTACAGCCACCTGGGAAGTAAGCAGTCTTCACAAAGTTCAGCTCACAGGTAAACATTACCCAGCTCAGGTAGGGGCAGATAGAGAGTAGGCAAGCCCTGTTCTCACAGCAAGTGCTTCTCAGTCTGTGAGGCAGGAAGCCTAAATTTCAACTTACAGATTATTTGAGAGGGTCTCTACACAAAGTCACAAAGAGAAATGGTTTCTTCTAAAACCCTTTCTTGTAAGCATGTCTAATAATGTGGGAAATATCATTAGGGTTAAAAATGGGAATGACTGCAGATCTTACATTCATAACCCTCAGGAGGTCAGGTGGGCCAAAGGTGCATGTGGTGGTGGAACCCAAGAGAACAGTCCTCTGCTGTGGAGGAGGGTCGAGGATCCCAGTGCTGAGCTGCGTGGGTTTTACTGTGAGCTCAGCTACATGTCAGGATCAGAGGGGCACTCCCACAACCCAAAACAAGTCCCTACACATTTTCAAGTGGCTTTCTTCTTGACTCATTGGTCAGTCTCCTGACAAGAACTCAGAACAGAAATTGACACCGGGAGACATACTCAGGTTCTTATCCAAATTCATGTACCATTC
Source organism: Ctenodactylus gundi (assembly GCA_004027205.1). Classification (NCBI taxonomy): domain Eukaryota; kingdom Metazoa; phylum Chordata; class Mammalia; order Rodentia; family Ctenodactylidae; genus Ctenodactylus; species Ctenodactylus gundi. Next base: position 193,494 of record PVKB01001594.1, read on the forward strand.
TGTCAGCTTTCTTTTTCCACCTCAGGAGAGAAAGGGAGGAATGGAGTGACAGCGTCCCCTCTGGCCTGAACTTCTCAGCACCAAATCAGTGCTTCATTCCAGCTTCCTTTTCCCAGTGCCCGGCAGCTTCCAGGATAAGCATGGTTCCTCTTCCTGCTGCCGCTACAGTCCATGCTTTTCCATAGATCTTTTTCCTATCTGTAGGGGTTTTTTTTAGTTGAAGGCTGAACCCAGGGCATTCTCTTGGAGCTGTATCCTGGCCCTTTTTGTCTTTTTTAAATTTATTTTTGAGACAGGGTCATGCTAAGTCACTGAGTTGCCCAGGGTGGGCTTGAACTTGCAGTCCTTCTGCCTCTGCCTCCAGAGTGCTGGGATTACAGGGGGTGCCACTACTCCTGGTTTAAATTATTTTTCCTTGAACCCTGCTGGTAAAGGAAAATATTCCCTGTGGTCACCATGATGACTAAAGCTATTCTAACACATGCATACAGAGTCCCTATTTTTCAAAAGGGTAACTATGAGCCAGGCTTGGTGAAACACACCTATAATCACAGTATTCTACGAGCCTGAGGCAGGAAGATCACAAGTTCAAGTCCAGCCTGGGCAGTTTAGTGACTTAGCGAGGCTCTATGTTAAAAAAAAAAAAAAATGCTGGGCTAAGATGGGGCTATAAATCAATGTGAAGGATGACGGTCCTAGGTTCAATCCCCAGTAACACACACACACACACACACACACACACACACACACACACACACCCCAAACTGTGTTTGTGAGTCTGCCTTTCTTTTCTTTCATATTTGGGATCATGCCCAGAGCCTTCATATTGAGGTACATCCCCAGCTCATTTTTTCTTTTCTTTTCTTTTCTTTTCTTTTCTTTTTTCTTTTCTTTTTTTTTTTTTTTTTGAGACAGTGTTTCCTAAGTTGCCCAGGCAGGATTCAAATTTGTGATCCTCCTTCCTCAGCCTCCCAGTGCTAGGATTCAAGCTTGTACCCCCAGGCCTGGCTTTTTATTTTAAGTATTATTTATTTATTTTTGCTGTGAGTTTAAGGCCAGCCTGGGCTCCCTAGTGAGTTCAGGACCAGACTGGGCTGCAGAGTAAGATGCTGTCTCAAAAAAATATTTTTTTTCCTTTGAAATTTGAGGAGAGTACCTCTAATAAAAATACAGGACAGCACTTCACAGTTAGGATTGTGGTTGGAGGAGTTATGCAGACCCAAAAGGTTCAAGAAGAACTTAGACACATTCCCAGATGATGGCCTTTCGTGCTGCCACTGAGGGAAGCTTTGTGTGCTAGGTTGTCTCTGTTAGTAGCCTCTTACTGCAGCCACCTCAGGTACTCACGCCATTTGGTAAATCAGCCTGGGTGTTCCCCCGGGTGGACTGCTGTCACACCACAGTTTCAGGGTCCTACTCAGAATGTGCTCCTAAAGTCTGTTCTGCCCGAGGATATACGGGAGCCTCCTCTAGAAAATACTGTGGATCTGGCTGGCGGGAAGCTCTCCATACTTACAGTTAATTCCCAAGGAAATTAACTCAGACACTACAGGGATGCCTGCTTCCTGAGGGTAGACTGGGCACAACCCAAGCATACTTCCATTTTCATCTCTAACTTAGGCAACAATAATCCAAATTCATCAGAGAGTTCTTGAGATTTAGTATTCTAGGCAGGACCTTAACTTGCCCTCCTTGCTGAGGTCTAAGCTAGTAAATGCAGTAGACCCAAAGTCACTCATGTCCCTGCTCAGACAGTAACTGTCAGTGCTGGAGCTCCCTTCCTTCTCCAAAGGCCTCACCTAGCCATCATGGAAGGGGGCTTCACCCCACCCTGACCATGAGGGAGGCAGTGCCCACTGCTTTACCTCCTACAAGCAGGGAAGGAGAAAGGAGTGGCCACCCGTCAGAAAGTAGCCCTGCCCTTCCTCAGTGCTGGCTTCTTCCCCGCACTGAATCTGAAGCTATCCCGGTCAAAACCACTATTTCACAGACACGGTTAACTAGCTCTGTAAGGGCTTAGTAAAAGGAACATTTTGTACCTGTGGTATGCAAGAACTGATGAACACTTGGCCTAAACCTTTTTAGTGACTTTTAGTATCTTGACCTTAGCAAGACAGAACCGTAGAACTGGGATGGTGTGACATGGTCTGTAGGAGGGCTCGGTGCCCCTCATGCCACACACAGAAGGTATTCCTGTGCTGACCAGAATCTCTTCGTAAGAGACTGGATCAGGGCTGGAGGTGGAGGTCAGTGGTAGAACTGAGAAACAGGCAGAGATCTCAAGAAATAAATGAGAAATTGGGTTCTGCTTTGACCGTTTAAAGAAGATGAAGGCTGCCAGGCAGCCCAGCTGTAATCCTCTGAAGCCATTCTTTGATTCTGTAATCAAGACTGTACATATCTCGTTCCTCACTGGTTTGTTTATATCTCTGTCTTGCCAGAAGTATTAAGTTAACCAGAGTGAAGAAGCACAATAGGGTCTACTTGGAAATTACCATAATTAAATCCTCATTTTGAAACTATGGGAAACGCCATATGTGCTTAAGGTTTTCCTTTGGCGGTCAGCAGCAGAGCAGCAGCATTAGAAGCGGCTTAGCTGCATTTCTTATCTCTGCCTTTCTTCCGTTCTAGCTTCCGAGGTTCGTCAGTGTAGACTGTTAAAGCAGTAAGGCATTGCTCAGAGGTCAGGGAGATCATCTTGGTGTCTATAAAAACATGCGAACATCAAATCATTCTCTGCCAAAACAAATGCCCTTTGCTGCTGACCTTGGACTTGGGGTAGGAGGGAAGAATCTTGGGGCTTGGCTGAAACTTTTTTTTAGTCATAGTTTTTTTGTGGCATTTTTGTTTTGGTCAGAAATGCAGGTAAATTCTTCCAGTTCCTTCCCTGCGCCCCACCCCCAACCCAGGAGGTACCACAGTTGTCTCGTGTCTGCAGTTAGACCAATGTCTTTGTTCAAAAGGGAAACAGAAGAAAATGTCTAAGGACTACAAAATGATGGGAGCAAGAAACTTTTTTTTTTTTTTAAGTAAAGGGTTTTTTTTTAGGGTATTTTAAACATTCTTAAGTCATGTTCAACCAAAGGTGTGTGTTGTCTTTATTTTTTTTCTTTTCTCTACCATCTTGCTTTCCCCCAAAACACCCCGCTGAACAATTCTGTTCATACTGACATGCCTGGCATGCTGACTTTGACACATATTGTGGGTGTTCACTTAAGTCTGCCACGTGACTTTTTATCTGAATCTTCCTTTAACAGCTTGAACTGGGTCCCAGAGTGATTTTCCATTCCCTCTGTGCAGGACCAGATAGACGTCCACAGGGGGACGTGGCGCATGGGCTGTAATTACTTCAGGAGAGTCACTAGCTTAAATTTTCTGGCTTGAACACAATAGGAATTATTTCTTCAGAGTTATATGTATGAGAACAGAAATCCATTTCTCACATTTCTGACGTCCTTGAGACACTGGACATGTGACCCGAAGTCGGTGTGGCAGGATGGCATAGGAGAGGCAAGGCCTTCCCAGGAATTTGTAACTGTAAAGGGTTTTCTTCAGTCCACAACCCAAATTGGTACATTAAAAACATCATTTATAGAAAGGCTTTTATTTTTTTAAATGTCTGCTTCCAAATTAGTCAAGACAATAGCATTTCTCTCTAACTTCTCTCCCAAGAATCTTGTGGGTTTTGCTTAGCCTCATTTCCTGGCTGTTTCTTGGGAACCGAGGTAGCAAAGAGCCCTTCCAAGAGCACTGCCACCTCCACCACGCTGGCCTGGGAGAGCACGCGGGCTTCACTTTCGGCCCTTCCATGTGGGGTCACTGGCCCAGCGCGTTGCTTTTATAAAAATTGAGATATATAATTTCCACACCATTTAAACTACACCATTTGGTAGCTTTAGTAATTTAAAGTTGTCACGCTGTCACAAGAGTCAGTTTTAGAGCATTTTCATCCCATCTCAATCTCCATACTACCCAAAGCAATCTACACATTCTCTGTGACCCCTATCAGAATACCAGTGAAGGGGCTGGAGGAATGGCTTAGCAGTTACAAGTGCTAAGTACCCGAGTTTGATTCCCCAGCACCACATAAACTGGGCATGGTGGCACACGCCTGTAATCCCAGCACTCGGGAGGCTGAGGCAGGAGGATTGTCTTGAGTCCAAGGCCAGCTTGGGCTCCATGGTGAGAGTTCAGGACCAGCCTGGACTACAGAGTGAGACCCTGTCTCAAAAAAAGAAAGAAAAAAAAAAAGAAAAAAAAAGAATACCAGTGAAATTCTTCTCAGAACTGGAATTCTTTTTTTTTTTTTTTTTTTTTTTTTTTTGGTACTGGGGATCAAGCCAAGGGCCTTCAAACTGAGCTATATCCTTAGCCTATATTTTGGTCTTGATTCTGAGATAGTGTCTTGGTAAATTCTGCAGCCTGAGTGTGAAGAACTTGCAGTCTTCCTGCCTTCTCAGCCTCCCGGAGTGCGGGATTAACTGACCTGTCCCCAGTGGGCCCAGCAGGAAAAAAACAGTCTTAAGATTCAAATGAAACCGCCAAAAGAAAAAAATCCCAAGGAGCCAAAACTATCTTTTCTTTTTTGTTTTTGTTTTACTGGAGATTGAACCCAGGGCCTCTGCACTGGGCTACATCCCTACTCCATTTTTTATGTTTTATTTTGAGGTAGTGTTTTTTTAAGTTACCCAGCCTGGCCTCAAACTTGTGAACATCCTGCCTCAGGGTGCTGAGATTATATGCACATACCACCACATCTTGTTGCCAAACCTATTTTGAGCAAAAAGAACAAAGCATTATCCTACCTTAATTCCAAGTGTATTACAAAACTAGAGTAATCAAACCAGCATGGTTTAGCATAAATATAGACAGGTCAGTGGAACAGAATAAAGAACCTGGAAATAAATCCACTCATCAACAGCCAAGCGATTTTTAACAAAGGTGCCAAAGACCCATATTGGAAAAAGGACAGAGCTTGGGGTGTAGTTTAGCAATCAAAGTACTTGCCTAGCAAGTGCAAAGCCCTGGGCTCTATATAAGCTAGGTGTGGTGACTCATATCTGTGACCCCAGCACTTGGGAGGCTGAGGCAGGATTGGACTGTGTCGAGACCAGCCTGGGCTACGAGAGAGTGAGACCCTGTCGCAACAACAACAATAACAACAAAGGAAAGGACAGAGTTTTCAATAAATGATAAATGGTGCTGGGAAAATTGATTATCCAACACGTAGAAGAATGACAGCAGACTCCTGGTCTGTTGTCGTGAAAATCATGTCAGAAAATTAAAGACCTAAATGTAAGACCTGAAATATAAAACCACTAGAAGGAAACACAGGGGAAATGTTTCAGGACACTGAAATGGGCAAGAAGCTTTTGGACGTGAAGCAAAAGCAAAAATAAATAAATGAGATTACATCAAACAAAAAAGTATACAGCAAAGGAAATAATCAACCCAGTGAAGAGACAACCTACAGAATGAGAGAGAAACCTTTGCAAAACATACATCTGACAACGGGTTGATACTCAACATGTCCAAAAACATAATTAATAGCAAAAATAAAATAAAGTAACATGATAAAAAAGGGCAGTAAACCAAAATACAGATACATACGGGTGGCCACGTAGGAGCTCCAGTGGTACAATCAGTGAGCATGCAGTACTTATACAGGTGGCCAGAGAAGTGAAAAAATGCACAATACCAATAACTGGGAAATGCAAATCAAAACCATGTTGCAGGGCTGGAGGAGTGGCACAGTGGTTAAAGGACTAGAGGCCCTGGGTGCCATTCCCTAGTGCCACATAAAAAGCGAGGCATGGTGGCGCGCGTCTGTAATCCCAGCACTCGGGAGGCTGAGGCAGAAAAATTGCTGAGTCCAAGGCCAGCCTGGGCTCCCTAGTGAGTTCAGGGCCACCATGGGCTACAGAGTGAGCCCCTGTCTCAAAAAAAAAAAGAAAAAAAAAACACATTGAGGTACTGCCACCTCCCCCCCGAAAAGAACAGGTATTACCAGAAAGACTAAAAAATGACAAGTGTTGGTGAAGATGTGGGTAAAAGGGAGCCTTCATGCAGTTGGTGAGAGCTTTAAATTAGTACAGCCAGGGACTGGAGCAATGGCACAGCCTTTAAAACACCCTACTTCTGAGCACAAGGCTCTGAGTTCAATTCCCCAGCACCACATAAAGCTGAGCATGGCTACGCTCATGGTGGTGCATGCCTATAATCCGAGCACTTGGGAAGCTGAGGCAGGAATATCTCCCTAAATCCAAGCCTGGACAAAGTGAGTTCAGGGCCAGCCAGGACTACAGAATCCCACTTGTAGGTGTAGATCTGAAGGAAACAAAGTGCATCAAGGAGATACCAGCACTCCTGTGTCCGGCAGCACTTCTCGGCACACCCACCCAAGAAAGGGAAACAACCTAAGTGTCCGTCACCAGTGGACGAGGAACCAAATGTCATACCTGTGCACACGGAATGTGCTTACACTGTTAAAAAGAATGAAGTTCCGCCACTTTGGACAACATAGTTGAACTGCAGGGAGACGATTATATTAAGTGAAGTAATCAGTCAGGCACAGAAAGACAGGTACTGCATGATCTTACTCATAGGTGCAATCTTTCTTTTTTTTTTGAGACAGGGTCTCACTCTATAGCCCAGACTGGCCTTGGTCTCACAGCAGTCCTCCTGTCTCAGCCTCCTGAGTACTGGGATTACAGGTGTGTGCCACCTCGGTACTCAACTTGATGTAGGGCTTGCTGGGCAAGTGCTTTAACAGCTGAGCCATTCCTCCAGCCCTGTTTTTCTTTCTTTCTTTCTTTTTTTTTTGAGACAGGGTCTTGCTCTGTAGCTTAGGCTGCTCCTGAACCTCACTTTGTAACCTAGGCTGGTTTAGACTTAGGGTAACCCTCCTACCTTGATCTTGAATGCTAGGATTATGCTGGAGAATCAAACTCAAAGCCTTGAGCTTGCCAGGCAAGCGCTTTAACCCTTTAACCACTGTGCCATTCCTCTAGACCCTCATAGGTGGGAGTCGTAAAGAAGCTGAGAGTAGGGGACAGGGAGGGCATGTGAAGGGCAGATCTGTGGGCACTGTGACACTTAGGAGAGAGATGTGCAGGGGGCAGTTCCACTTTTGGGTGGCTATACCTAACTATAATGCACTTGGTATTTTAAAAAGCTGGAAGAAAGGATTTGAGTTTCACCCTCAAGAAATGTTGAACGTTTGAGGAAGCAGCTATGTTTTACCTGACTTGGGCCTTAAACATTGTTTAGGTGCATAGGCACATCACATATGTGCAATTTTTATGTTTCTATTTATCAGTTAAAGGTAAAGAGTAAAATAACATAGCACATATTGGTTTCTGTTACATACAGTTGTGCAGTAATCACCAGGGTCAGTTTTAGAACTTTTCCCACTGCCCGGAAAAGAAATCGCCTGCCCACGAGCCATCCCTCTGCCCCTCCCGCCCCCGTCCTCACTCACCTGCTCTGCGGCTCGGCCTCGCATTTTCTGCAGGTCCACGCATGGGTGGAGAGGGCAGTGTGCATTCGGGGGATTGGACAACAGGTTGAGCCCACAGCGTTTTTGGTCTTGCCTTCAGTGTCCAGGGCTCCACACCTGACAGATCGCAAAGAAAACACTGGGGGGTACATTCCAGTCTCCCTGCCCGTGCCCCAGCCTTCCCGCTTCTCACCTTGCCTCAGGTTGAAGCCAAGGATCCCAGGGGACTGGGGCTAGGGTCTGGCTCGCTGGCCAGCCTGGCTGAAACTGATTTGTGCCTCACACTGTGGACATATGAACTGAACAGATGTAAAGGAACTCGGGAATAAACCAGCGGAGGAACCAGCATGAAATGCAGGAGACTGCCTGCAGGTGTTTATCCCGGCAGGCTGCTCCCGACTAGGGGCTTGATCAGGAAGGGAAGTGAGGAGCTCAGAACAAAGCCAACACAGAGTTTAGCTTTAGTCCTGGCCCCTCCCAGAGTACTCCTGGACAGCTGAGCCCTTGGCTGTGCAGGCCGGACACTGATCTGTTTTGTGCATCTCTCAGCAGAGCGTAGGTAGGAGGCACCCTCCTAAGCTTATTTTCCAAATGACATCTTATGTTGGGACTACTTGCTTTGAGGCTGATTTGAGACATGGGTTTTCTATTATTCTTGCTTGTTCCTTCCTTAGTGTGGGGAACTGGCATGTGTCTGAGCTAAAAGTTCATTTTCATTTTAGGCCAGGACTTTTTTTTTATGTTATAGTGGTAGAACTTAACCGGAGGGCCTTTTTCATGCCACGCAAGAGTACTGCTGGAGCTGGACCCTGGCCCAGACCAGTACTGTTTTAGACTTTTTAATGCCTTTAATCATAATTGAAATTTTGGTGGATGGGGTGACTATAAGGGCTTGAACCTAGGACCTCTTCATTAGCGACATCTGCAGTCTATTCCACTGTCCTCCCTCCCTCTAATTTTGAGACAAGGTTTCACCTACATCCCTAAATTATCCAGGTTGGGCTCAAATTTGTGATCCTCCTGCCTTAGCCTCCCACAGAGCTGGGGTTACCGGTGTCTGCCACCACAACCAGCTGAGACATTCTTATAGTCACCACCGACATGTCATCCTTGGATGCCCACAGTGGTTCTGTCCATTCTTTAGAGGAATCTTTGCTGTAAGGATTTTTAACTTGAGTATGGAAAATGATTTAGATAAGGGCTAAAGGTCTTATGTTCTTGGGAACAGTGCAGTTGGGATACTGGGTCTTATGCTAGTGGGAACACAGTGGAGATGGATTTGAGAACTATTTAAAAAACATAATCAATTCCTTGTGTGAAATTCTATTTTTTAGTCTGGTTATTTATCATCCGTATTCTCTACCTCAACTATGTATCTTTGAAATTCCACAGAACTTATATCCCATAGACAGTTACTGTCACCAGAATGTCAGTCCCCTCTTCATTACATGTGTTGGCTTTGATTCATCTTGTGCATTTTTTTTACAGTATATTGAAGATTGGTGGGATCACTAGAGGGGCCCAAGCATGCCATACAGCAGCCTTGCCCTGTCTTTTCCTTGCACACTTATTCTTGCTAGATTAGCACTTGCTGTGCCTGTGTTACCTGGAGACAGGCCACATCTCTCTTCTGTCCACACAGAGTAGGTTAGCTCAGTGATTAAATAACAACAGAATGGCAGTGAGTCAAAACAGCTTTCCAAGGAGCTACTGAAGGAGTTGCTGCCTTGTCTTGGCTCACCAGGAACCACCAATTACAGCCTGCAAAAGGATCTAAGAGCCTGAATTTTCCACACCTTTTTGACAGTATTTTTGTCCATGCAGGTAAAAGGGTGAGGGCTGTATCTGCAGTGTGTCAGGAGGGTGACCCAAGTGTAGGGAACGTCCGCAGTGCAGTGGATTCTGCCCTGGGCTAGGTACTGTCCCTGCTTTGTTACGGCTCTTCTCTCCAGTGACACCAGTTTCTCTCTTCCTCTCCCTACCCCGAACCCTGTACAGGATGACGAGAGCCTGAAGTACCTCACCCACGAGGAAAAGGACGTCATCCTGTTCTTTGAAGAGACTCTTGACTCCCTGGAAGATGACCTGGAGGAGCCCGTCCTGTGTGACAGTGGTATCCACTGCCGCTCTCCGCAGTCTCGGGAAGAGAGCCCTTCCAGTCACTCAGAGCCCGAAGATGTCATTGATTTAGTGCAGCCAGGACCTGCAGCTGAGGGAGCAGGGTCCCTCCCCGATGTGTCTCAGGCAGCAGGTAAGGGACGAGGCCCAGGTCGCCGGGCCTGTGACCTGGTTTGCTGGCGGCACTTTCTGCTGTAGAGCAGCTTATGGGTGTCCACAGGAAGAAGCTGTCTTGGTCACTGATTGCACAGCAAGGGGACTTTCAAAAGGACTGAGACAAGGAATGAGACTGAGCGCATAATTTGGTTGCATATACTTATGTGTATGTATATACCAAAAAAAGAAAAGAAAACTGAAAATGGCTTCTAGATTGTTATTTTAATTCTCTGAAGAAAACACACAAGGCACTTGTTTTTTTCTGAGCACGATTATACCCCAGTTCTGTCACCTGACCTTCCAGGGTGGGGGCATCTGAACCAAAAGTCAGCTGGTCCAGAAGATCAGAACAGGAGTTCAGGTCAGCATCTGCCTGGTACATTTTGCTTAGTTCTGACTGGCATCAAAGGAGAGGTGCTTCTGTCCACTAAACCTCCTGACGCAACTGGAAAAAAATGGACGGGGAAATTCTTTGTTTTTTTACATGATTAGAAAGGATATTGAAAACAAGGAGTCTGAGGGCATATTTAAAAGGATAAGGAAGAAATAAGAGAAAAATGCTTTTTCTTTTTGTAGTACCTAAGGGTTAAACCCAGGACCTTCATGCTGAGCTAGCTACATTCCTGCTCTCTTCCTTTTTCCGAGACAGGGTCTCAATAAGTTGCTAAGTTGCTCAGTCTGGGCTTGTACTTGTGATCCTCCTGCCTCAGCCTCCCAGATGTAAGGGGTCTACAGGCATGAGTGACCGTGTCCAGTTCAAGGGAGAAACACTTTTACTGTGATAACTAAAATACTGCCACTTGCCATACACCTTGAGGAATATGTGTTTTTTTTATGCAAGGCTGTGTATTACTCAGAATTTCACATCCTGTTACGTACTCCATATAAAAACAGTTTGGTTCTTCTACAGAGAAGGGGCAATACAAATTTCACTTTTTTTGAAATTACAATTCAACCTTAAAATATAGTTCCTAAAATAATTCGAACCAGCTGATCCTCTGAAACTACTGTATCTCATAATTTTGCCAAAGAAAATACTGAAAATATTCCACGTGCGCCCTCCAATTTTAAGTGCTTACTGTATGGCAGGCATTGCATGATATTCTGGAGATACAAAGTTAAACTGCGAGGCTGAGTTTTGTGAGCAGGAAACAGGTGCAGAGAAGCATCAGTAGTCTGTCTGGTGGGTGGTGAGGACACTGGTACAGTTGGCATTGTTGGTGTGTGTATACCCCACAAGTGTCCTGTCTTGTCTCTTGTATAAAGTTCCCTGGTAAGCCAGTAATTGTCTGCTTCCTGTCACATGACTCCAGGTGATGGACTCTCAGGAGCACAACTTAAGGGGCACTACCTGCTGTAGCTCAGTCTTCCACTGTCATGAATCTGTTTGTTCTCTGTGTGCGGTCATGAGAAGAGGCTTCCCTCCCTCACACTGGTCCGGGGAGCAGGGGTGGAGGAGTTTTCCTTATGGGAGGCAATGTGGAAGCTGACAGCATGTCCCTTAGAGGCTCGTAAATTCAGCAAATGTGAACATAATGCATTTACGTTTATATGAGGTGGAAGCTTATGAGTTTCTCCCTCACTCTTCAGGGTCTGGACACATAAGGATGGAGGATACTCCTGTCCTTGAAAGCAGGAAGCGTGATGCTGAAAGTCTGCCTACATCAGGCTGTGTGTCTCCTGAAGTCCTTCCTGTACCACCTTCCCCACCTGGTGATCCAGCCCTAGCCCTGGTCCAGCCCAGGAAGGAGCTGCTTCCTCCTTCTCCTCCAGCAGAGCACCCAAAGCTCTCCCGCTCTGTCCCCACTCCTCTTGTGATTGCTCAAAAAATTTCTGAGAAGTTGGCGGGAAATGAAGCCCTCTCTCCCACATCCCCCACAAAGGAGGGCCGACCTGGAGAATGGAGGACACTGGCCTCTTTAGCCCCACGGAACGGGGACCACTTCTTGTGGCACAGACACCCAGTGCAGCCTGCACCCAAGATTCACCGCTTCCCCAGCAACATCAGTGTAACCAACAGCTCAGGGAAGGACTTCAATAAGACCATCTCCAAGGCCGCCGTCAATGTACAGGAGCGGAAAGCTCAGGTCCTGGCCAACATCAATGGGGTCTCCTTCCTCACCACAGGAGACACTGAAGACCGATCACAGAAGAATGACCTCTTAGGGCAGAGGAATGTCTCTCCAGATCAGACAGTGCACACCCAGAGCAGGCCAGGCCTGGCTACCGAGGCCACAGGCCCCCGTGCGGGAGGACAGGCCAGTGGCCAGCAATCCAGAGGCGTGCAGACAGAGCAGCCCCCAGTGCTGGCCAATGGCTTCCAAAGTGTCCACGAAGCTCTCAGAAGTGAGCCTAGTCCCTTTGTGTCCACTGGAAAAACCATCACCTTCCGCCCAGACCCCACACTAGCCAGCAAGCTGGCGCGCCAGAATGCCACCAGGAGTGTATATGAGCCTCGGCAGCCTGACTATGGCCAGGACGTCAGGAGGCGAGCTGGCTCTCTCCCCAGAGCAGTGGGCTTCAGACCCCAGGGCATCACTGTCCAGTTCTCAGGCCGGGGTTCCACGGAGGAAGCCCGGAGGGAGGCCTTGCGCAAGCTGGGGCTGCTGAAGGAAAACTCATGATGGGGACTGTGGCACCAGAACCTGTGGAGGGCGCGAGGCTGGCGGAGGCCAGAAGAATGGCTGAAACATCTTGCTTTTCTCCTCCCTAAAAAGAGGATGAAATGAAACTTTAGCAATACAGACAACACAGGGGTTGTCTGCAAATCCAGGAGCTGGTTGGTGAGAAACGCAGGAGCTTTGGCCCCACCTCCTGTGCCTGGTGCAAGCGCTGGTCTCAGAGTCCCACAGCTGAGCAGGTCCTGTTCTGAGAGAGAACCACGTGATATCTCACTCTCTTCCTTTCTCTAAAGTCTCAGAGAATAATATGCTTCAAGCTCCCTTGATTGCTGTAAACGCCATATTTGTAGATTTGGGAGGAGGGAAATTGGCCCGACTTGTTATTCTTGCATCTCTGATCTCACCTTTGATCCCAGGTCTACAGATGGAAGCCAGTTAAGGTCTCTTGTACTCAGGATTTCCCCTTCCTTTTCTCCAGTTAAAAAGAAATGGTTAAGTTTTTCTAGTACCATGAGATACTTTGATTTTTGTTTCTGGAGGATGAAAGATGGTCGGTCCTTTACTCCTGGATGTGCTTGTTTCTTGAATTTGGTTTGCCCGTATTTTCTTTAAATTGAAAGTTAAAATGAAACTGTGTAATTTACTGTAATTTTGAATTGTGGGAGTAAATGGAAAGACTGACTTCGGAAAAAGGCAATTTTGAGCAAGCAAGTCTATGCAAGATGTATGTTGTGTGTGTGTGTATCGTACATATGTGTTAACATATACATAAGTTTGTATATGGACCTGCACATTCATTATTGCATACATGATAGAAACTTCTGGAAGCCCTGTTAAGTCATGACAGGACATGACCACATCCTGTTGTGGCAGACACATCAGCATTATGAGAGATGACACAGACGTTATGACTTCGTAAGGCAGACAGACGTGTCTTATGGTTGCATGTCCATGATATTCTGGCCGACCAAAAATGGCCTTTCCTCAACCGTATAGTTATTCCTAAGTAAAGTAATATAACCTGCTTCCAAATAAGTATGATAGTTCCTTTTTTAGTGAAATTAAAAAAAAAAAACTTTATCACCTAGTTTGAGCTCAGTGTGTTCCCAGGTAAACAGAAGGACACAGCCCCCCAGAGTTCCCTCGCTGATTCTGTTCCATGGCCGCATCTCAGCATTAATGTACAAAGGGAAAACCTGGAACTCGGTTACCAGGCCTGAAGAGAACTGGTTTTTCTCCCAGCTTATGTTGTACTTGCTCAGTTGTGGCCACAAGCATTATTATCAAAACTATTTAAGGCTGGAGTTTAAAATCTCCAGAAATAGACAGGGCAGGGCTGCTCTGAGTCACGCCCTCCCCTTTGTAGGTCTCCGCCGGAACACAGTAACAGCCTGTTTCTTTCCTGCTGAGTATTTCTGCAATTCAAATTGTGAAGGGCATTTTTCATAGTATTCCACGTGCCTTGTAAGTTACATGAAATGAGTAATTATGGGTTTTCCCCCTCAGAACCACAGTCTTCAGTGCCTCATCCAAATCCTATTATGAAATAATCTCATAGATTCTTGATGATCTGAATTTAAATAGGTGCTTTATTCTTACAGCTTTAAAGAGTACTTTTAATTCTACTCCTATTTATGTTGGATTTGTGTAAAGGATTCGTGTTTCCTTTTTGTAAAATGAGATGCCGAGCAGTGTTTAATAACTGAGAGTCTTGTTATAGCTAATGCTTTAAATATCCTTTATGTATGAAGATTATTTCTTTTTATCATATCTTATGATTTTATTGTAAATAGGGCAAACTTGACCACATATTAGTATATTTGTCCTCATGATGACCCTTTTGAAAAATACAGTTTTCTCTTACATGTAAGCAACATTTGGACATTATGCACAATATTCTCAATTATTTTAGATGGTTATGTCTTTTGCTTCTATTTAATCATACTTTGTATTTATTCATATAATTATACTGACTATTATGGTGGTCATTTCTTGTGCCCAAAATCCTCGTGATTAAAGCTCTCTGTTTTCTTCAAGGTTTGAAGGACAGTTGCTAATGATCTAACAACCTGTATGTGTACATAACATGTTAACAAAAAATCCAGCCTGCCAAGGGGCATTAGTTTCCTTGCCATAACTATGTGATGTTACATTCTTAAAGGCCGTCTGGCTCAAGGTCACTTGAAGGACCATGTTTCAAACCAAGATTATAATAAAAAGGAAAGATGACTGCAAAACTTCTTTGGAAATTCTTGTCAAGTGGATGTTCATATTGTCAGTCTCCATGCTTATGGAACTATCTTAATACTTTAAAACCAGAAAAAATATTCTTTGCTCTTAAGAAAGCTTGTACCTGTGTGTACTGCAGGCTCATCAGCACACAGCGCTGCTCCACAGCTCCCACGAGGACAGCGATCACCTGGTCCTGTCCCCTTCATCCTCTTGAACATCTGGCTCCCCGGTCATACGTACCATCTCAAAATTGGCAGACATTCTGGTTCTTTTTTTTCTTCTCTTCTGAAACTCACATTCTTTCACAAAGCTGTTTGAGCATAAAGAGCACAGGAAAGAGATTCTGGGATTCCAGCTGTCAGGATTTTTGAAGGCCCTGCCACCCCACGTGTAATTGTGGAGCCCCTAGTTCTGTGCATCTTGACCTGATGCTGAGCCACTGAGGGAGTCAGCGGCCAGGGTGCGTGACTGAGTTGTGACCCTGCTCTTTCCCTATCTCGGGATGCACAGTTTGACTTTTGACTATCTAGAATTTTTTTGCTTGGCCTTCTGGTGGGTAGCTCCCAAAAAACCCAAAATGCATTCTTTTTAATTTCCCTTAGTTCTGACTGTGAAAATCCAACCTTTCAGGGGATCTGGTGGTGAAGTTTTTTTTTTTTTTTTAAATACAGGTAACCTAAAAAAAAATTTAAGAGCTTAAATGTTTATTACAAGAGGAAGAGAAAGAAATACAATAAGCGTGACAGCAGTTTTATCAAAAAATGAATAACTGCTCTGCTGATGTCTTCCTACTGGCGGTGTGTGTAAGGAGGGCATTGTTCCTCTGGGGATATTTTACTGCTGTGACATGACATGGCAAGATTAATAAACTTTTTCCCCTTAAACTGTTCCCTTGGTTTCTTAAACCTGGCATCTGGAAATGGCTTTCTCCTGATGAGCGGTGGCCTTGTTTTCCTGTGTCCCTTCTTGTCCTCTGCCATGGTCCCCAGCCAGGCCTGCTGGACGGGAGGTGGAAGGGGCGGAGTTCAGGGGAATGTTCACCTGTGAGAGGTGCGCGGTCTTGCTGAAAAGACAAGTTACCAAACAGGTTTTGTGTCTTCCCTTCACAACAAGGCTTTTCCCCCCTGCTTTAAAGTAGAGGGAACAAGTCCCCATATCCTTTTCTAATCTACTAGTCGGACAAACCCTGCTTTCAAATACCTAAGAAAAGCGAAGACACAGCTGTAAGCTGCCACATGCTGGGAGACTGGATCCCTTTGTAACTGACTGCACACAGCCACATGGCGGGGACTCCTGCTCACCCAGTGGCCTTCCACCTACCTGCAGGGCCTCCTCTCTGGCTCAGGGTCTCCCCTCACCCTCCAGATTCACCAGCTTTCTCGAAAGCCCCGATTGTGGGAATCTGCCTCTATGGCAGAAGCCTAAGCTATCCTTTGACACTTCAGGGCCTGGAAATGGTCAGCCTTAGAGGGGGACAGGTGAAGTCCCTCCAGAAGTCACCTGTATTTGGAAAAAATACAGCAAACTGCCCTGCAAATTCCAAATTTGCTGCACTTTAAAAATGACACTCACTGGTCACAGCAGGCACTTGTCCTTCCTGGTTATTGCCCTGGAAGATTTCGCTTATGCTGGAGTTTCCTCCTCTAAACTGTGCGGATCTTGTGTACCCACCAGCTAAAAAGGGGAAGGTGGAAACTTCAGAAAAGACCTAAGAAGCCCCTACCTCCCGGCTGGCCGCTGCGTGATCTCTGACCCAGGAGAGGAGAGCCCTGAGGAGCTAGAAGGGGAAGCAGCACCCCCAGTAGTGCTGTCCACCTCCTGGATTTCTCCACAGTCCCCTGGGTGCATCTGCTGTGGGCCCTAGCTCAGGCCCTTCCACTTCTGGTAACCTAACATTCAAATACAGCAACGTGGGAGGGGGCCTTGCTTAGTTCCCTGGTGGAGTTTAATGCAAGCTTTTTTGAACCCCAACCTAGCTGTTTCCTGTTTGTGAAGGCCCTTGAATCTCTTCGGGGGCTGGGCTGCTAATCCTGAGCCAGCCACTCCTAGATTTGGGGTCACATGGCTCCCAACCTACTGCACTGCCTGTAGTCAAAGCAGTGGCTGTGACCCCCACCCTAGCCAGAGGTAAAACCTAACAACCAGAAGCTGAGGCTAAGGGAACTTACTCACTGACAAACAGGTCACACTTCATAAACTTTAACCTCACAGTATTTGTGTATGAAGCAAAGCTGCCAAGGGTAGTAACCTAAATTCTAGAAATACTTTGTAGGGGTGGAGCTGGATAAACAAGGAATTCATGTGCCAGGCGTGTGTGTGTGTTTGGGGAAGGCATGTGCCTGTGTGTACGTGTATGTTCCCTCTTTTAGGGGACTGGTCCGATTGTGGTCTTTGCACTTCTGATTCTGTGCAGCTGTCTTACTGCTTATGACATGAGTATACAGCCTTTGAGTGTTGTGACACGCAACAAGAGGCCTGTTCTTGTTCCTAAAGACGCCTGTGGGTCCCTGGTCTTTCGCAAAATGATGTTGTCACACAACTGACATCCGCTGCGGGTTACTGCAACAGCAGGTAACAAGGACCACCTGAGTTTCCAGGTGGTTCTCCTACTATTAGAAAGTTTCCTGAGCCAGACTTGATGGCACAAGCCTGTAACCTTAGCACTGTGGAAGGCTGAGGGAGACTGCAAGTTTCAGTCTAGCTGGGGCAACTTAGTGACTACTAAGACCCTGTTGCTTTCTGGACCGTGAAACTGGGTAGATTTTAGCCCTTTTGCTTGGTTGTATTATGTACGGATTTAAATTGGGGAAGATGACCCCCACCTTGTACAGTTTCTGAGTGAGAAGGGCCGAGGAAGATGCGGCATACTGTATCAGCTGTGGGACTGTGTCGTGCCCTCTAAAACCTGAGGTACGGGGATACTTACTTGTTTTTTCTTTTTAAAATTCATAATCCAAGTGTTTGTGAAACTTTTTGTAAGCCTCTTTTTCAGTCCAATCTTAATGGCTAAATGAATGGAAGTAGGGGCTGGAGGAATAGATTAGTAGTTATAGCAAGCTCAAGGCCCTGGAATTAATTCTGCAGCACCATATAAACTGGATGTGGTGGCACACGCCTGTAATCTCAGCACTCTGGAGGCTGAGGCAGGCAGATTGTCATGAGTTTGAGGTCAGCCTGGGCACCATCCTGAGTTCAGGACCAGTCTGGACTACAGAGCCAGACCCTGTCTCAAGGAAAAAATAAAAAGGAATTAAAATGTTTATATGTAGGACAGTTGGTGGGAATAGAACAATGAGAGAAAAATAATTTTTAAAACCTTTTTCTTTTTCTTCGAGGCAGTCTCTATGTTGCCCAAGATAGTCTTGAACTCGTGACGTCAAGTGACACTCCTGAATCAGTCTTCAAGTAGCTACTACTACATGGGACAACAGGCACTACCACCACGGCCTGCCTGAAACTTCTTTTTTTTTTTCTTTTGGTGGTACAGGGGTGGACTTTGTACTGAGCGATATCCTCAGTCCTTCTGTAAAAGTTATTATTATTATTATTATTATTATTATTTTTACAGTTTGGGACAGGATCTTAGTGAGTTGCACAGACTAAGCTCCAGCTATCAGTCCTCCTGCCTCAGTCTCCCAGAGTGCTGGGACAACACGGGTATATAATCAGGGCCTACATGAAACTTTTGTTCTTAATTTGACAATACTTACTCCTTCAGCAAGGACAGATGTCCTTTTCTTTTGGCGTACCCTGACTGGTAAATGTTATCTACTTTATCCTTTGACTACTTGTCCTCATGACTCATAGACGGGCTGCTCCTCATGCAGGTATCCTGGGGGCTGCCACCTCGCTTGCTCTGGTGGCTTGGGCTGTAGACTCCCTGCACCTTCACTGATTCTCCCACAGCTGTGGCAGGGCTGTCACCTTCCAGACTCCTCTTTGAGTGTGCAGGGCACTAAACCTCTCAGTGTCAACGGGGAAGTGTGCTTTGCGTCTTATTCCTCTTCTACAGAGGTTTTCTTGTCTTCCACGAGTTACCTCCTGTTCGGCACCCAGGGCTCATCCCTGATTTATAGTGTGTTTCTACTACAAAAGACCAGGGTCTTATCTATAGGAAGAGAAGGGAACACAGATGAAGACTGGTCACCTCAAAGCCAAGCCTGGTGAAAAGATCCCTGCAGAGGGTGGGGTGGGTGCATCTTTGAGCAAAAAGGGAAGCCAGGGCACACCAGGCCCTCAGCAGGCCACTGGCAGAGACAGGACGCTGGAGTCTGAAGCCATCATCCTCTGCTTGGGAGGATCCAGGTCAATCAAGGCAGGTCCTTGGCTCCCTTTGTGTCTCTCCCTCCCTTCCCTCAGGACCTGGTTCTGGAACCCGGAATTGCCAGTTTCTGCCACATCCACATCAGGGCTCCTACGCACACTGCAGCTAGCTACGTTCATTATGCTTGCCCAATCCACACTTGGCAGTCTTTGAAGTCCTGGCTGTTACTGGAAAGACAACCAGGCCGCAGTGGAAAGTCCACAGACCTGACGGGAGCCAGGGCTTGGGCCTACATGTAGAGCTGTGTGGCGCCAGGAAGGAAGCTGGGTGAGGAGGTATTTTACCACTTAGTTTCTTGCCCCATCCCCATTATGACACAGATGCAGTGCCTGCTTGTGGTCCCTCTCCTATCTCATCGTAAGTTACTACAATCCTACCAATATGTGTAAGTGGCACCGCTGACACTCGTCTCCAGGCTGTTAGAAGATGGGGCTCTCAGAGAAGGAGTGGCACTTTGCCTTGGGAGGGTCTGCATTTCACCTAACAACGTTGCCAACTTCCAACTTATTTTTATAAGTTTCTTTTAGAAATAACTACTAATAAAACAGTGCCAGTTTAGGTCACATTGAAAAAAAACGCAATTATTTTTCAATTTCTTTCTTTGGTTTCTTGAGATAGAATCTCCATATATCCCCGGCTGGCCTCAAATTCACAATCCTCCTGTCTCAGCTGAGATGACAGGTATGCACTACTGTACCCAGCTTCAAGTTTTTCTTTTAAACCAAATTATTTCTCAGCTCAGTCAACCACCTCATAGTTTGATTCCAAGTGACTATTTACTGTTTTAAAAAATCGGATTCACCATACTTCTAAGGTGTATTTTGTTTTAAGTGTTTTGCAAGATTTCAGATTCCACATAGAAACCTACAGTGCAAGAAAAGATGGGAGCAAGGAATAACCACGCTGAGACTGGAAATAAAAGACTACATAAAAGAGAGGGTCTGAAAGGCATCAAGAGCCACCAAGCTAGGCAACGCTGCAGCTATAGAGATTGTGCAGGGAGTGGCATGGAACAGCTGTAATCCCGGCTACATGAGAGGCCAAAGCAGAAAGATCACAAGTTCAAGCCTAAGCAATGTAACAAGACCCTGTCTCAAAAGAAAATAAATGTAAAGAATTAAAAGGGCAAGATAGCAGTTCAGAAGTATACCACCTCTGGGTCCAATTCCCAAGGCCATCAGAGAGAGAGAGAGAGAGAGAGAGAGAGAGAGAGAGAGAGAGAGAGAGAGAGAGAGAGAGAGAGAGAGAGAGAGAGAGAGAGAGAGCCAGTACTGAGAACTGTAGTGTAAAACATTTAGAATGACTGGGATGCAGAGAACTGCTCACACGAGCACAAGCTCCCCTCCTCTTGAGCTGAGACAACGGAGGCCATACAAGTGTTCTGGAGAGGAGCTGCCCTGTGACAGGTGTCAGCCTGTGATCTGCCACGCAGCCTGGAGAGCTGGCTTTGTCACCATTCCCACCTGAGTTGGAATCCCCTTCCTGTGGTTGTTCACTGTGGAACTCACCTCTTAAGCCTTGCTTTTTATTTCTCAGAAAGTGGGTGAATGCACCTACCTCACAGGTCCCTATAAGGCCCAAATGTGATCACATGTATCAAATGCTCAGCATGTGTCCTGTTCACACTTCTACTGTCACCACCACCATGGCCACCTCAAAGGCCACGGGGAAGTCCTACACAGCTCTGGGGACGACACAACGCTCTGGCATCCCAAGGAGGTCCCCTTCCTGCCTGCCACAGTGATCACTGACGTCCTACTTAGAGACACAACAAGCAATAGATTTTAGTTCCGCCACCTCCTGAGAAACAGGGTTTGTCCATTCTCCCAAAATATGGATCCAGAGTTTATTTTCTTTCTCTGTGGTCAGATGGGTCTGGCTTCCTGCTCAGAAATACGACACTGTTCTTGTGAGCTCACATCTCCCGTCTTTCTTTGCCCATCAAAGACACAGACCTCTTTCCTACAGCTGGCATTTCCTGTGCCGCCCTCCTGGCTCCTCCTGAAGAGGAGTTCTAGCCCAGCCCAGCACAAACACTGGGGGATTGTCCACCCCAGGCCGCCGGGCCAACAGGGTCTGGCAAGGAGGAAGTGCTCATTTGAGCTGCTGGGATGGGCTGGCAGGGCATTAGCCCTCAGTTGTGTGCCATACACAACCATACCAGGTGGAGAGAGGCAGCCTGGGAACGAATGGAAGGAACTGTGACCTCCTAGAGGCATGGCCACTTCGGCTGCAGCCTTCAGAGCAGATGAACCAGGTCCCAATCCTACCCTCTTTAGGGCAGGAGGCCCTTCTGGACAGTACACCTTCCCTCAGTCTCACCTGTTCATTGTCTGTCCCCCAGGGGCACTTTCGCAGCTCATCCTGCCCCAAGGTAGTTCTCCTTCCATAAAGGAAAGGCAGACCCTGCTACCTTCCTTCCCCAGTTTCCCCTCACTTGACCCAGCTGATGCGTCTGAGAGGCCTGGGCTGATGGTGCAACCTCAGCTCCCCCTGCGTGTTCCCTGTCCCAGGAGTGTGTGTGAGCAGCTAAATGAGAGCACAGATGCGGACAGCCCTTACGAAAACTCTAAGATGAATGCAGTCCAGGCAGTGGGTTTCACAGTGAGGCCCCTGACTGGCAGAATAAACATCATCAGGGAATTTGTTAGAGAAGGAAATTACCAGACTTGCTCAGACCTAATGGATCAGAAACTCCAGAAGTGGAACCCAGATATCTGGGGTTTAATAAGCCCTAAGTGTGACTCCAGTATAGAGGGTCCACACACAGTAGACACATATCTTTTCAAAGGTGAATGGCAAAAAAGGCAACTACAACAGTCTCAAAGCAGAGACACTATACAACCATCACATCTCATCTCCAATACCTATGGTGGCATTGGGCACGCAGCAGGTGCTCAGTGAAGCTCCTGATTGAGTAGCTGTATGAACACTTAAAGTGAGAATAGCTCAGAAGTCTTACAATGAATGTATGTTGCTGTCATAATTTAGAAAGAACATAGTTTGGTTTGAGGGGGACACAGACAGACAGACAGACAGAAAATAGAATGGGGTCCCTTTCTTGGTCCTGTGTGTGACACTGTCAGGGAAGATGATCGGGGGAATGCTTAACTCTGCAAGGGCCAGCTTACACTTCCTGCACCCCCGGTACGCGACCTCGCCTCTCCCTTGAGTGAATGAAAAGGTTCCGTGTTGCCTGTGGTCAGTGCTTCACGGATTTGTCCCACTGGCATCCGTGCACCTATGAGGTGATGTCCTGGAGGCTGAGGACACAGTGTGGAGGGGACATTCAGGTCAGACCCTCCTAGAGCTTGCATCCAGGCAAGAAGACACAAAAGCTGAATCTGAGGTTTGAAATTTTGGGGAAATGCAGGGACGACAGAACAGAGATCAGGGGAAATGGTCAAGCTAGACCTGAGGGATACGCAGAAGCTAATGGGACCAAGAGGCAAGCAGAGTGTGTTTGAGGCAGATGGCACAGTCCTGTGAGAACATCGAGGCAGGAGACCAAACGGGGAGGAAGAGGTGGCCAAATGGTCTGTCCATCTCCACAGGCAAGGAAAAAGCACTGCACTGAGTGAGGTGGGAGCCGTACAGGAAGAGGTGTGGGCCCTCCTCACACAAGCTGTGCAGTCTAGCAGTCATTCAGCAAATAGCTGGATGCCATTCTATACACGTATGTAGGCACAATAAGATATAAGCAAACCCCTACTTGACTTTATACTCCAGTGGTGAAGACAGAAAACGCACAAAGCCATGAACGGTGCTTCAGGGAGAAGGTCAAGCAGAAGTCAGGGGTGGACTCCTGACAGGACAGAATGGGCGAGGCCAAGGAAGCGGAAGGCAGTGTTGTCATCAGGTAATTAGGAGTCAGGAATGCGCCAACTCATCCCACAAGTCACCCCACTTGGGGCTCTGTGGCTCCAGCCTGATGGTTTCAACATCCCAGTCTGCAATCAAAGGGAAAATGGCCACGCTCTTGGGAGAGAAAGGAGCTAAACAACAAACACGACTATGTCTATTACTACTACACTGTACCTATACTATACTTTTTTTTTTTTTTTTTTTTTTAGTATTGGGGATTGATGTTGGGGGCTTTGCACTGAGATACATCCCTAGTAAATCCCCTCGTACCAGTTTTTTAGAATTCTGAAACAGTCATACCAATTCAGTAAGTTGCCCTGACTGGGCTTGAACTTGAAATCCTCCTGCTTCCGCCTTCCAGAATGCTGGGATTATAGGTGTGCACCTCCACTCCCGGCTTATACTATACCTATTACATGAAAATATCTTCATGGTACCCTACCGTGCATAATACACCACACTGCCTCATGCCTGACTCATAATCCACACCTAATGTTTGTGGAACTCAGCTAAGGCTACTCCAGCTAAGAATGGCAGCCATGTTTGTTTGACTTGGCATTTGGGGCCCAAGGCCCGTTCCCTGAGAGTGTTACTTCCAGAGTTAGTAATCCACGTGTCTGAGTCCCAGACCTGGTTCAGGTAAGTTCAGAGGGAAGTGGTCATGCCAGGGCCAGAGGGGTGCTTGTGGGCTAGGCTACACTTAATGGGAGACGGGGCCCCAGACACCAGGTGCACCAGCTAGTCCTGTGGTGACTGAGGACTTTTGCTGGGTGTGCCTCCCGCAGGGCTGGCTGCCTTCAGGGTTATTATGCGTGGATCCTAGCCAGAGAACTTCTGAGATGGGGCCTTGAACCAAACCTACTTTGGATCCACACTGTATTCTGTGGCTCTGAAAAACGGTGTTAAAGAGAGCCTCAGGGAAGCAGTGTGTTCAGAGACCAAGAAGAAGGGCCACCGAAGGCTAAGCACCTGGGCCGAGCTATCTTCCATCTCCGGGAATCTCACTCGTCTAGCCAGGTGAGACTGGGCCTTGCCAGAGTCATAACTCCTGTAATCTCAGTGGCTTGGCAAGATAAAAGCTGATTTGACTCACTATCACTCTGTAGGCCAGGCATCCCTGATCTCTCATGTGGCTACACTAGCAGAAGCCTCTAGTTTGAATGGGTCCCCCAAAGTTTACGTGTTGGAAACTTCATCCCCAGTGCAAGAGTGTGGGGAGATGGGGCCTTGTGGGAGGTGTTGAGATCAGAGGGCTCCACCCTAAATGGAGTAATGCTAATTTATTATAAAATCGAGCTCAGTCCCCTCCTGCCCCCCTCCCTATTCTCTTGCCATGTGATTCCTTCTACCATCTCATGACGTAGCAAGAAGGTTCTTATCAGAGGCAGTTGAGATATGCAGACACAATAGGAGTGCTGTCAGGAGCATGGAAAATAGTGACATGACTGAGAAGTGATGACTTTAGAGAGTATTTATACCTCTGTCTTAAAATTATTTAATGATAAGCCTGGGTATGATGTGAAAAAGAAAATTAGTGCAGATTACACTTAAAAGTATATTGGGCTGGAGGAATAGCACAGAGGTTAAAGTGCTTGCCTAGTAAGCTCAAGGTCTTGAGTTCAATTCCCATGGCACCACATAAAGCTTGGCATGGTGGGGCATGGCAGTAATCCCAGCACTTGGGAGGCTGAGGCAGGAGGATTGCCATGAGTTTGAGGTGAGCCTGGGCTCCATAGTGAGTTCAAGACCAGCCTGAACTGAAGAGCAAGACTCTGAAGTATACTGTGAGGCAGGCATGATGGTAAACATCTATACCACCAACACATTGGAGGATGAGGCAGGAGGATCATAAGTTTGAGCCCAAGCCTGAGCAATTTAGCGAGTTAGCAAGACTCTGCCTCAAAATGAAAAATAAAAAGAGTTAGGGATGTAGCTCAGGGTGAAGGCTCTGGACTCAGTCCCCAGTGCTGCAAATAACAATGATAATAATGTGTCATAGTTTGGATATGGTGGGATACCTATGGAGCCACGTGCTGTCGGGAGGGGCAGGTGCCTGGGCTTAACCCATATGGGGTGGGACACTGAGGTTTGATCCAGACAGGGCCTGCAAGAGTACATGCTAGTTTTGTTCATCCTCCCTCATTTGCCTTCCTGGTTATAATGCTATGAGGAGCGGCTTCCACCTCTGCCTTTGCCATGTGCTTCCACCATTGCCAGCTGCCCACGAACTGTCTGTGACCTTCTGAAACAACGAGCTAAAATAAATCTTTCTTCCTGTATGTTGCGGATGTAGGGTATGATAGGTAACTAAGGCACAATGGTAAGTTCATAGTATGTCATCAGAAGGTGGTAGCTGTATTTTAATAACCGACTTGCAAAATTCCTGAAAACGTTAGCATTCTGGCCAGCCAAGATAAGTGGCTCCAGTTACCACAGGGGCAGGTGAGAGAATAAACAAGCAGGTATCTACCTGACCTGAGAGCAGGATGCACTGGAGTTAGCTATTCTGCCAAGGACAGGAAGAAAGGTGTAGACTCAATGGACAACACTGGCTGGTGAATGGGAGTATGAAGGGATCTGCTGGTGGGACACTCTCACAGCTTGACCACACAGCCCGCTTTGGCCATGATAGCCCTGGCTTGTGCCATTGCCCCAGAGGTACCCCATTTAGGATGGAAATCAAATGCTCCCCTCTAACAGTTGAAGATCCGTGGCCCCAGCCCAGGACCCTGGCTGAAGAGGGAGTGGGCTAGAAAGGAGGGCTGGTGAGCAGGGAGGGGCAAGGTGGGGGAGGAGGGAGGAAAAGGCGGTGGCACCTCTGGGAAGCTGGAGTGAGAAGGGAAGGCCCTGAGAGGGGCGGGCTGGCGCCAATGGAAAGGCACTGCTCAGGGAGTTGTTGAGTGGAACTTCTCTGTGAGGACAAGGGGACCCTTCATTCCCTGCTGAGGGTCTGTCATTTGCTACTGGTCTCACAAAATGGGCCAGGAAAGAAGTAGGAAAATGCATGACACGCAAGTGACTTGGCACTCAGCTTTCAACATGGGGGACAGAAGAGCTGGATGGTGGCAGGAGGGGTCAGAATACCTCACCTTGCCCTCTCCTGCAGAGGCCTGGAACTTCCCAGGTGAGAATCTCCTCGGGGACTGGAGCCTGTGGCCAGTTTGTGTCATTCTCCGATGTAGCTGGCAACTTTTCTGAGCATCCAGAAATGAATACTTCTCAGCCTCATTTTCTCCTCCATGGGGACAGGGCACAGCCGGCCCCTTCCCTTGAGGACAGGGCCAGGAGGCAGCTCAGGGCCAGGCCTGCAGGCTCTGCTTCCAGATGGAGACGGGCAAATACACCCATGTGTGGTGGTCGCAGCCAACCACACTCCCTGGCAACACAGCCCAGGGCAGCGATCCTGAAATCCAAATGTCCTTAAACCTTCACAAGGCTTTCAGACCTTGGATAAATAAGGCCAGGAAGGGGTGGGGTGGGGACCTGTGTTTGGCACCTCAGCCTGAGAAGGGCTCTCCAAGATGCGTGCTTTCTATGGTACCACTTCATAAGGAAAGAGTGATACAATGTATGTAAGAGCTACTCTAAGGACTCCCTCTGAAAATCTGTGTCTACCCGTGTTTTTATTTAATCCTCATGTCAACTCTATGAAATAGGAACTGTCGGAGGAAGCTGAGACATAGAGAACTTATGCCACCTACAGAATCCCACCGTTGGTGAGTGCCAGATCTGAGGTTTGACACCGAGCTGCTGCCACCCATACAGGGGCTCTTGTAGCCAGTCTTTCCGCATTGCTCTGGGACACATGAAGCTGGGGAGTCCTGTTAAAGGGCATTACATCCAGCTTATCAATTTGGGAGGGCATTCTTTAAGACAAAGACTATGAAACTGTGACTTCTAAATTGGCAGGCTTTGAAAGTGTAGGTGAGAAACCCTGAATTTTGAACTTCCCTAGTCCTTGGTAATTGGACACCTTAGGCCCAGGTGGCCCTTGGGGCTGTCTGGAGCAGGACACCCTGATTATTTGCACCAGAGCTTCCTGAACCTGTTCTCTATCTCTTTCTCCTCTGGGAAAAAGAACTGATAGCTCAAAGAAGAGATACAGGAAGGGCCTGAAGGGAAATCCAAAAATAGCCCAGCCTCAAGGCCACTCCCTGCTAAGGCCAAGGCTGGGCTGTGGCGCCTTGGGCGGGCCTGAGGTGCCGGCTGCTGGCTAGGCTGGCTGGGGCGGGAGTGACTCAGGCAGGAAGGTGCTGGCATACGCCTACTCTCAGAAGCATGAATAGCCAGGGGGAAGGTATGGGAAATTTCCCGGCTACTCCTGAAGCTGGAAGAGCACTAAAATTTAACCTATCTGGGGTGCAGCAAGCCACCCGAAGCCAACGTGCAGGCACAGACAGGGTCACAGGTGATCAAAGCCAGAAAGCTGAGGTTTTGAGGGGATGGTGTGAGTGAAGTGCCACTGCAGGCTGCATCTTGGGTTTCTAACTTTAAAAACGCACCAGCATCAATGACAAGAACATTCTGTGCCATCAGAAGCCCTCCTGGCTCTATCTCCACGTCGCTGTCCCTAACTCAAAGCAGGCAACAGGATGTGAGGAGGCTGTGCTAGCTGAGGTGGGCATTTGCCAAGTGGGGCAGGGTGATAACTATGGGGTGAGGAGCCAGGGGGAAGGGACAGGCCTAAAGTGAATAAGGTGCAGTCCTGGGGGACAAGGATCCCATGTTGGGAGTGTGGAGGCTGCTGTGAGAGGTGGCCTGACACAAGGTCTAAGACTCCCTCCTCAGAGGGGGCCTAATAAGCCAATATATTAAGGACAATGGGAGCCAGCTTTCCTTCCCCGAAAGGGGTTACAAATTTGGAAAAGAGGGGCCCAGTAGGAAGCCTTTGATACTAGGCTGGAACTGGACAAAGTGACGTGAACTCGCAGGTCTCAGGAGACACAGGTGATTGTAGAAATAAATACAGATGTGAACGTATCCACATAAACCTGTGTACAGATGCATGTCCCTTAACTCGGTCCTCTGGGGGCCTGAGGGTGCTGACAGCTAATATCCATGGGCATACAGAGCACCCAGACTCTGACTTTTGAATACCAGTAAATCTCCACTAAAAAGAACCAGAGCTCCTGAGAGAAATGATCAACTTTAGAACTTGGGCAAAAGAACTGTGAGATGAGCCTAAAACATATTTATGCTACAAAGTGAAGAAGTATTCAAAGAATAATGTAATTTTGGCCAAAGGACAAAGAAGCCAGCTCGAAGTGGCTTTTAATGAAAAAAATCTGGCATAATTTGGGCATTAAAATCATGTAGGCAGAACATGGTGGCACATGCCTTTACTGTGGCATTTGGAAGGTTAAAGGTAAGAGGACTACAACTCTAGGCCAGAGGATCATAGCTTCCAGGCCAGCTTCCAGCTACACAGTGAATTTGTGGCCAGCCTGGGCTACACTGTGAGACCCTGTCTCAAAAAAATAAATAAATAAAAATAGAAACAAAATGAAATTTAAAAATCTAATGAACTCATTACAGCCTATTAAGTAAAATAGAAGACCACAAGAGGCCAAACATATATTAACTATATTTGTTAGCTATAGTCATAGTTAGATTTATAATTATAAATATAATTAATTTAGCTTCAATTACTTATTTGATGAGTCATAGGATATTTACATAGTTCCAAACTACCACCCCACAAAATACTTACTAGTTACAAAGAAAAAAATAACTGAGTGGAGAAGCCTGGCAGACACTACCTCAGTCAGGTGACAGTAGGACATCAGGGACACAGTGGATGCTGGGAGGCCATGAGAACCTGTTCCTTCCAAAAGGCTGAAACCTGCATCCAGGAGAGGAAATATCAGAAACCTCAAACAGAGGGGCAGTCAACAAGCAATCTGAAACACCCAGGTGTTAGGATAATGCAAATCAGTGAAAGATCACGGAACTCTCCCAGACAGAAGAAGACGGACTCAAGGTATGGGATGATGGAAAAATTGTCTAATTCAACATGCAGGCACTCATATCAACCCTGATGACAACAAAAAAAGTAAATAAAGCGGGAAGGCTATGAAAGAAGGGGTTTTTCACATCACTGCCCACGTGTAACAATAACAAAAGACTGTCAGGATCACACGTGTGCACACAGGCCACCACAACGTTAGATCAGGACATCTGCCCAGAAGCCCTATTCAGATGCCATTCTCGGTATCACTGTGGATAAGAATTATTGTTTCAAAGTATCTGATAAAATTCTTCTCATTTTTGTCCTTAAAAACTTCCCTTTGCTTCAATCTCTTCAAAGAAAGCTACATACTGTGCTTTATAACATACTATGACACATGTATTTCCACTGCAATGCTCAGTGATTCTCCAGTAAATATTATTTTTTAGAAAATCATTTTAGGCTGACTTCATTTATCTATCTATCTATCTATCTATTTTCATTTGTTTATTTTTGAGACAGGGTCTCACTCTAGTTCAGGCTAGTTCTGAACTGACTATGGAGCCCAGGCTGGCCTTGGACTCAGGACAGTCCACCTGCCTCAGCCTCCTGAGTGCTGGGATTATAGGCATGTGCCACCATACCCAGCTTATGTGGTGCTGGGGAATGGAACTTGGGTCCTTAGTGCTTGCATAGTGCTTTTACCACTGAGATATTTCTCCAGCCGCCAGGCTGACTTTTAAAAAGGACATCATGGGGAAGATTAGAAAAACTAAAGTGGGCTATGAAGACTAGAATGGTAGCGATGGATCCACACAAACTTCCATATTTTGATCTGTGCATTATGGTTAAGTAAGAAGACATCTTTGGTTGTAGGAAATACCAGACAAAATATTGAAGGTGATGGAGCATAAAATCATTGTTTTTGTCCCTGAATGGTTCTTTTAAAAAGAAGTCCTACAGTATTTGCAACTTTCCTGTAAGTGTGAGGTAGTTCTAAACCAATCGGTCAGCTCCCACGAATTCTAGTTTTTGGGAATAGCAGGCAACTCAAGAGATCTAAGAGACCAGTCCCTTGTTTGGGAGCATGGATGGGCTTTGTTATCCCTATTTTATAGAAAACAGAGCTGGGACTGAACAGCTAACGTAATGAGACTTTGGTCACACATTTACTAACTGGGAGCATGGTAGAGGGCAGAAAGCCAGACACAGAGCTGCCCAGCTTGTCCCTCCAGCTTCCCACGAGTGCTTCTTCCACCATGACCCCGTGCTTGCTCCGTGGAGGGCTTTCCTGATGAGATTATCTCCACACTGAAAGATCAATGCCATCCCAAACAGGAAAGAAATAAATTATTGAATTATAGATGTAAACATAATGGTCAGAGCTAAAGTCAAATGGCCAGACATCTTTTTGAGGTCCTCTCAGCAAGAAAGGGTCCCCTGCTGCCTACTCAGATACTAAGCAGGCTGCAGAGGACAGCGAAGGCTAGGCAGAGAGGGAATCCGTAAGGAAACATTTTCTCCGGAGACACACAGACATCATGTATGAAAAGCAAAGATGCAAGGATACTCGTTTTAGGGGCAAGATTCTCTTGCTTGAAGAAGCTAAGATGAATAAACAGAAGGTAAAGGCATCAGTTTTGTGGAAAGCAGTGGAAATACAGGTGAGTGTCCAAGAGAGGCTGGCCTGTTCTTCACTTGCTCTTCAACACTGTAACACATATTCATCTGTGCCTACAGAAGTCAGGCCAGGCTGCCCTCCCAAAGCACACGTGAGACAAAGCTGGCTACGAGAATGCCAAGCTAATCACTGAAAAACGAAGAATAAGACAAATTGCCCAGAACCCCTGGCTCGATAGTCACACTAAGCTGGGCACGGCTGACTACAGGAGACATCAAACTGAAATTGTGGTCAACTATGGAAAATACCATCTGCCACAGTCCTGGAGAAGAGATTTTTCCAGTCTCCTAAGGTGACAGATTGCGGCACAGGGCCTTCTGGAGAGCAGCTATTCTTTTTGCATAGACAGAAATTGGTCCACAGCTGCTTCTCACCTTGATATAATGTCTCAATCAAATGACAATCTTTTCTTGCTGCCCTCTGGGACTTTTCTCTCTTACCACTCTTACCAGTTTTTCTTTTTTTTTTTTTCCCCTCCCCTTTCTTTCTCTCCAAGAAAACCTCAGTTTGAATGAAACAGAAGCAGTGTGGGTTTCCTTTTTCTGGAAACACTGACCAGAAAATCCTACCTGCACATGGGGATGGGCTTACTGAGAAGGAGCCCACCTTGAACTGCCTTCTCTCTCCAATCCCCCAGATTTATTTCCTGTGATCCTGGGAAGATGTGGTCTGGTATCCCACACACTCAGAATTACAAACCCATCACGCTAAAGGCGATCATGGGACATCAGCTCACCTGTAGTGACAGAGATTCAAATAATATTGGCTTAATACACAGAAATCCATATTCTCGGTCATGTAAAAGTTTAAATGGCAGGAAGAGCCAGTATTCAAACTATATGACCCCCAGGGATCCAAAACCCTTTAACTGTATGTTCTGTCACCCTCAATATATGCTTTTACCCAAAATGACAGTTCCTGCTACTACAATTACATTCCAGCCAAGAGCAAGGGGGTGTAGGGAAAGGCAAGGACACACTAGTTTCTTTTAAAAATATTTACACACACCTGGCTTTCATTCACATGCTGTTACCAGAACTCATCACGTACCCACAGCCAGCTGAAGTAAGCAAATTCCAGTCCTACATAAAAGGGGCATAACTGAGGAAACTTTGCCACTGGAGTGGTACTGCAGCTTCTAAAAATTACCAAGAAATTCTCTTTTTACATATTTGGGCCTAAGCTGGAGCGTTTTCTTGGCTCACAAGGGCATGCTGGACCTGGGCCAGAGCGACTAGCGTCCATTTCCCTGGCCTCTCAGGAAGCTCTTCTAACAGTGTCTACTGTCTGGTGTATATCCTTTTTGCTTACGTGTTGGCCCCCAGCCTCGGCTCTGCTAGCAGGGAGCTAAGCTACTGAGAATCTCCCTCTGCGCACGGAGACTTCATTTTCTCAGTCTGGCCTGGGAGGGCAAGAAAGCAGCCAAGGGAAGCAGAGGGTCCTCAGGAGAATGACATCTGTCTCGGCCTAGGGAGACTTTCCATGGGGACACTTTCCCTTGACGAGGAAGCATAGACAGCTAGGCTGCAGGACGGAGTTTGAGTCAACGTGATAGCAGGCTGGGAAGGGCAAAAACTTTCCCATCCACTAGCAATGTGGGTGCTGATGCTCCCAGAGCAGCCTGGGATATCATCCTCACATCCCAGGCTGGGGTGCAGGGTGCACACTGGCTGGTAGCTGCATGCCTGGGTTCTTTTGCAACTTCACTAGTTTAGACTATTTCCACGAACTGTCCAAGGAAGCTCTCACAGGGCTGACAGCTCTGGGGCCAGGGAGCGGAAGGCGAGCAGCAGTGGGGGTGGGGTGGTGGACAGTACACAGGCTCGGGGAGTCAGAATTGCTAGATTCCAGACCTGCTACTAATGCTTATTAGCTTATGACTACCCATGAGTTACCTGATGCTTCTATGTCTTGGTTTCCCACCTATAAATCAGATAGTTGTGCCCAGGTAAGGGGACTGTTGAGGAACGAAGGACAGCCAACTAGCTCTCGTCACACATTACCACAATCTCGTGGAGTCTCAAGCACATGAAGTAGGAGGCTGCTTCACCACCTGGGAGGGGCGTCAGAGGTGGCAAAGCCTTGCACAGATAGACACTGTAGAAAGTTCTCAGTCTTGACACGTCCTCCTTTCACTTTTCCTGTTTGCTTCCCTTTTCTCTCTGCTCTCCTGGGTCTTAGCTTTGCTCTGTCTGGAAGAAGAAGTGCTGGAAGACCTCGTCTTTTTTGTGTTTCCTGTTCTTTCTGCGCTGTTCTAGTGGTATGTGACCCACGGCGACGGAGAGAGCACAATGTGGGCAAAGGATCAAGGAGGAGCACTGCAGTGTGCACCGGAACCAAAGGCTTCTTGCGGCCAATGCTCCAGGAAGCTCTTCTGGCACCACAAGGGCATCATCACCGGCCTGGAGCACTGACCCTAGGGTGTCTGAGGGCTGCTGAATGAGCCCTCTGCATGGCACAATGGAACACAGAGACTTGTGGAGGAAAAGGAATTCTAAAAGATGATAGGATAGTTACCCTATGGACCTGATTTACCCATTGCTTCACTTCCAACATCTTTCACCTATTACTGTTTCTTACCAGAAATGCAATCACCTCATCTTCTGACATGCACTTACTAACTATAATAGTTGATGTCTCAAGAGCAAAATACAGGGCTGGAAGAATAACTCAGTGGCTAAAGCGCTTGCCTAGCAAGCACTACATCAAGCACTAGGTACCTGACTTCATTCCCCAGCACCACATAAGTTGGGTGTGGTGGCACAAGCCTGTAATCCTAGCACTCGGGAGGCTGAGGCAGGAGGATTGTTTAGAGTCCGAGGCCAGCCTGGGCTCCATCATGAGTTTAGAACCTGGCTGGCCTACAAAGTGAGACCCTATCTGAAAAAAAAGACAGGAAAAAAGAAGAGTAAAATACAATCACCCATGACCAAATGGAAGTGTTAGAAGACGGAGAGTTTGTCAAAAGCTTGTCATATGGCTTAGATTTTGAGATGGCCAAACATCACAGACCATCCTCTTTTTAATATGAGAGGTATATCTGCACCAGAAAAAGGCAGAGATGGGAACTATAACCAGGGTCGACACAGGGCTCAGGGTCACAACACAGGTCCTGGCAGCACCAATTCTAGCTTCTACTACTTTCTGCTTTTCTACCTGACCCATTTGTGCAGTCTCTCTGTGGTTTCTAAGCTTTAATATTCCCAGTCTTTCTCTGTGGTCCTTAAGGTTTATTTTTCCTTGTAGCCCACCTAATATTTCCTTATCATTTCTACCCCAGGATTTCTCGTGTTTTTATACCTGGTTCCATTCTGTTTACACTTCTTTAAACTTTGAAGCTTTTAAGCAAACACATGCTCAGGAGTGCAGAACATTCCTGTGAATGCCCTTTGCTCTGCTAGCAGAATGGGTGACATGGGTCAAAGCTGATAGAAATTCTAACCTTAACTTCAAAAATATTATGTAAAGGTTTGGAGAAACACATAAGACTTACATACCAGTAATCACTATCAACCCATTATCGATTGGTCATGTTTATCAATTACCTAGGGGACAGGATATAGCTCATTGGTAGTGTACTTGCCTGGCATGCGGGAAGCCCTGGATTTGATCCCCAGTAGAGAGAAGAAAAAGACCCTGGTGGCTGTCATGTGATTCCAGGATGTTCTATAATCTCAGGGTTGGAGTGACTGCATGGGAACTATGTTTTTTCTCAAACTACAGAAGACAGATTTAACCGTTACACATAGAAACTTTGTTCTGTCTTCAAAACTTACGAGATTTTTCTCTTCTCTATGACATGCATATGTTTAACAAATAGCATTTTCTCATCATTCAATAATACTATGTTTCCTATGGCTTTTTTTTTTTAACCCTTCTGACAATTTCAGCCTCAGAAGGCCAAGATTAAGACCGTGTCAAGCTTGTCAAAAAGATAGGAGGAGGGCACTGAAGCACTGTCAGTCATGTACATTACTGAGCTCCCCTTTTCCTAAGGGAAAAGTTTAGGAAGAAGGGAAGGAGAAAGAAGAGGAGCAGATGGGTAAGAGCAACACAGGAAGAGACGGTAGTGCACGTCTGTAATCCCAGCTTCCCAGGAGGTGGAGGCAGGAGGATGGTCAGCTGAGCGACACAATGAAACAATCACAAAAAGAAAGAAGAAAAACACAGGGCAGCAGAGAGAATGACGAGAGAGGGAGGGAAGCCAGGGCTGGTAACCTTCACCTCTGTGAGACTGGCCCCTGGCCAGCCCTGGTGCTCTGACATCACTGAGCACATACCTGCTGGCCATGGGACATTCCATGCTAAGGCCCCATGCCAGGGGGGAACTGTAATCCCTGCAGTGGGAAGCCTCAGGGACACAGGCCCTGCTGGGACCTGGCTGCCAGTGCAGGCTGTCTGACTATCAGGCCAGGGCTTCCTCCAGGAGGGCTTTCATCTCTGCTCTGATCTCCCAGCACCTGTGGCTCTTCATTAAGTCTCAGCCTCAGGGGAAGAGGACCACATAGGCAGGGTGACCTACAGGTCAGGCCACATAGCAGAGTAGCTCTTGGCCTTGTGAACTTGCAGCCCCTATCCCTACTTTATTCCCAGGACCCACAGAATACTCAAAGGCCTCTGCAGGGTTTACAGGGTTCCCTGGAGGTGGCCTGCAGGCTGAGAGCGAGGACGGAGGGCGGGAACCCAGGCGACTGCTGACCAGGGTTGTCTGAGATGATGGCAGCCTGCCCACTTAGTCTGAGATCCCAGGAGCTATTCAGCTCGGGTGTCTGTGGGTCTGCTGGGGACCAGTGGGATCTCAATGATGCCACATGCTCTCCACTTACTAAGGGAGCAGGCAGGGTCCACCTATTCAGGTTGCCCTTATCAATGAGAGCAAATGACACTCCCCAAAAAGTCTGCTTTTATTTTTGCTTTTGTTTTTCAGTATTGAGGATTGCTCCCAGGGGCTTGGCTTGGAGCTACATTCCATCCCTTTGTAAAATTTGTAGTTTTTGATATAGTGTCTTGTTAAGTAGCTGAGTTGCCCAGGCTGAGCTTGAACTTGCAATCCTCTTGCCTCAGCCTACCAAGTGCTGAGATGACAGGCATGTATCACCATGCCTGGCTTTTCCCTAAGGTAACACAGGCAAAGCCAAGTTCCCATGACTCAATCTGATAAGACCTTCCAACTTCTTCACATCCAAATGGCCTGGCCAATGCAGACTCACCGTTTTCACTAACAAGAAAAACCAGAATTCTGACTTAGTCCTTATTCCACCTCAGGGTGTACAACAGCATATGGGGTACAGGCAAGAGTGTTCAAGATTGACAGGCAACAGGAATAAAGAGAGACTGAATTAGGAATATACTAGGAATTGAGCCAAGGGTTTTATGAAGATTAATGCAATTCATTCTCATGATCAATTTGTGAAGCTGGCCCCCTCTTATCTGAACTGAAGGATGTATTAGCTGAAGGTTAGAAGGTGGAGACCACTGTCCAAAGTCATACTCACAGTAAGTGACAGAGGCAGGGCACAAACCAACTGACTCCACTGTACCAACTCACTATCTAGACCCAGCAAACTGCAAGGTGGGAAGAGGATGCCCTGGGTCATACAATGGACTTAAGTCAACAATGTATCATGTGTGGTTCATGGACATATCCAAGGTCAAACGTCTAGGTCAATGGCATCTTCTAACCTCCTGTTTCCATGTGCGTAGGATGTTGCTAAAGGGCCTATAGGTATTGTAAGAGGTCATGTTCGCCATTTTTGCAGCCCCAAGATCCAAGTCAAGCACCTGAGGTGAAAAAGGAAAATTTATGGGTTCAAAGGAGCTCACAGAGTTCTATGGTGCTCATATAACGCCAAATTCATGAGGCAACCCCAAGAACTGAAACAGATTCTGCCCTATCAGAACAGAGAAGGGCTGCCTTCCGCAAAGCCATTCAGTTCTCAAATGTTCTCATTTTTTTGGATAAACCAACACCCATGGAATGAAGCTCACCCACCGAGTACATTTTTCAAATGAATAGTCTGGGAGCTGCCCCAGGGAACACTGGAAATCAAGACTGTCCCAAACCTAGGTATTGCGGCCACCAGACTTGACATTGCTCTCCTTCCCTCTCAATTCACTGCCTGCAACACATGAGCATGGCCAGGGCCCCTGGAGCGACACTCCTGCCAGCCCCTGCCCGTCCTGTGCTGGGCGTCTGGGGGGCCTCCATTGATGGCACGTGGGGTAAAGTTTCCCCAAATGTGTGACTGATGGAGTGTGGAGTATCAAGAAGTATGATTTCTCTCAACCTAAAGCATCTTCCCAGAGAAATGACTTATAAAAGGTTCTTCGGCCTTTTCCTTACAAGAGGGGATGCTATTTCTCTTTGTTGTGTAGTACAGGCTTGGAGAAATGGAACACAGCTACAGCCAGCTGCTTCTATGACATCTCAGTTGACTTTTTTTTTTTTTCCTGCTCTTCTAAACAGAATGTGTTTATGACTCTGGGCCAGAAACACTAAACAAAGGTCACAATATTATGAGAATAAGCCATTTTGTCATATTTTCATGCAGCTTCTTCAAAGAACACATTCTGCCAACACGAGTTGAAAGTGACCATGCTCAAGAAGCAATAGCTACTGTTTTACTGACAAGGCAAGCCAAGTCTCAGAAATTCTTATTTTCCTAAAAAATAGCATCTGTGGCTCTCAAAGGGATTGTCCAAACTCACTCATTATATAGTCCAATCTGGCCCCAAACTCTTCATGTAGTCCAGGATGGCCTTTCATTTGCAATCCTTCTGTCTCACCCTCCAGAGTGCTGGGATTATAGGAATTACTGTACTGAGCTGAATTTTTAATAAAAACATAATTCCTTAAAAACAAAAGTCTTTTGGTCTGAATCAGTACAAACCAGTAAGGGGTATGCTGTAGAGAATTAGAGTGAGCACAAGGCTGAGAGCCCCTTCCCCTGCAGGGAGTGTAGCCTTCTCAGCTGAGCCAAGGCTCCCCTTCCACCAACCCCAGCCCTTGGACACTGTCTGCTGATGGGGGGGAGGGGGTGTCTCCACCTGGGCTGCCAGCCTCCCTCAGCAACCCCTGGCTGCCTTGAGCTTAACCTTGCTCATCAAAATTCCTCCCACCCCAGCCTGCCAATACAAACAGAAAGGGCACCTTATCTGCATTTCCCAACCAGGGTAAATAGCCCTTGCCCAGTCCCTGCCCTCACCCCCAAGGTTGAGCTCCTGAACCAAAGATATGATTGCGGAGGTTTTCCCAGCCTATTTCCTCCTGGCAAGACTTCTGCATCCAGGAGGCCGCAGTTCAGCAGCTTCCTGATCACTACCATAGAAACCTAAGTCTACCTTTAAACACGTATGAGCTTTATTGCCAAAATCTGCCATTCTCAGAGGAAGAATTCTTAACTGTCATCATCCACAGAGTCTGGTGACTCAGAGCTTTTCAAACAGGTAATCTCCCTGGCTTCCTAGCAAAATCCTTCGGTTTCAGGGTGGGCCTGTTCCCCTCTGCTCTCACCTCTCATGTAAACACAGACTTGCTCCTGAAGACACACCTGGGGCATGGCTCACCCGTCACATAATGTCCTTCCAATTCTAGCCGGGCCACTAGCCACCTGTGTGACCTTGAGAAAATTGTCTAACCCCTCTAGGCCTTGGTTCCTCACTGGTAAATAAAGAGAGTGAATTATAGGGCCTCCTAGATCTTGATACAGAAGGCCTGAAATAGTGCTCAGTGATACAGCACTTGTACAACATGCTCAATTTAGGCCCTGGTTTGATTCCCTAGCATCATAAAACACAGAAGGAACTCTCTCCTCCCCAAATTAGATTTCAAGAGTTAATCCACAATGTGACTGCAATTGAGATGGAGCCTTAAAGAAGATAAAGGTGGATCCTGTGACGCAGGCCAATCATTCCAGCATTCAGGGAGGCTCATGCAGGAGGATTATAAATCTGAGCCCAGCCTGGGCAACTCAGACTGTCTCAAAATCTAAAAGAATGGGTTGGGGAATGCAGACCAGTGTGAAGGCCCGGTACCACATACACACAAAAAAAAGAAGGCAATTTAAGGCAAATGAGGTCCAAAGGGTGGGGACCTCGTCAGATAGAACTGGTGTCCTTATACGAACGAAGAGGAAGAGACAGTGCTCTTCCTGGTTCTGCCCAGGCAGAAGACATGAGGAGGACACGGCAAAAAGGAGGCCGTCTGTGGCCCAAGGAGAGTCCTCACTAGACTCCTGCTCTGCTGGCACTTTACTCTTGGACTTACAGCCTTCAAAACCATGGGAAATAAGTGTCCGTAGTTCAAGCCACCTAGCCTGTGGCAGTCCACACAGACTAACCCAGCTCCTCTGCTCGCTAGCTCTCCTGTGCTGCGGACACTGGCCCAAGGGAAGGCTGACCACTGACTACTCTTACCTTTCAGAGTCACTCAAATGGCCTGAGCCCAGTGGAGAAACCATCGCCAGAGATTCTTAGCAGGGGTGCCTGTTTCCCGTATTAAATGTGGCAATCAGTTTCTACTTTTACAGCATACTACCCATTACTGAGTATATACCACATCAATCTCTTTCTTCATAAAGGCCCCTGACATAGATCTGGAGAGGAGCCAGAGATGGGGAAGGGATCAGGATGAGAGAAACCGTATCTTACTCTTATTTCTTTTTTTGAGACAGGATCTTGCTGTGTTGCCCAGAATCTTTCTGCTTCAGCCTCATGCAGTAGCTAGAATTTAAGGCACCAGCCATCGCTCCCAGCTTCTTGCTGTTTCTGTTTTCTACAACAGAATACCTGAGGCTGGGTAAATTATATTTTGGCTTACAATTCTGGAGGCTGGGAAACTCACGAGCATGGCACCCATAAGGAAGTCTTGTGATGGTGGAAGGCAGAAAGAGAATGGCTACATGGCAGCCTTGCCTTATACTGTGCTCCAACAGTAACCAATCTAGTCCAGTGGACTCACTCATGTAAGGAAGGGATTAGCCCATTCACAAGCTGCACCAATGACCCAAATACCACCCAGTAGGCCCCACCTCCCACCAATGATCCACTGAGGAATTAAGGTTCTCACATGTTAACTTTTGGATGACACACTCAAACCATGACATATGGAAGGAGAAGAGACCCAAGTAACAGACAGAGTATGCACGTATATACAGGGGCGTGAATTCGGGCTGGGGGGCACTGAGTACAATATCCAAAGAAGTGCCCTTCTGCCAGCCTTTTCTATCCCTGAATCTCCTGCCCTCCACTAGGCCCTTTCTCCTGCTTCCGTGCCATGCATTTCTGTCCCCTCTCCAGATCTTGCTGCTTGTATCTTTTGGCCTAAAGTGTCCACCATGGCATCTGGCTAAGCACAGCCCACCTCACAGTCATGACATGAAATAACAAATGGTTCCTGATTCCTCTACAGGCATCTACACAGTCCTTGGCTCTACCCTTCTAGCTCAGAGACCCTGACCTCCCTCCGATCTCTGCATCCCAGGAGCCTCATTGTCTCCAAGAGGCACTGGGCATCCTATGGTTGGCAGAACTGCTTCTCCACCCTCCTGGGTCCTTCATCAGCCTGTGGACTTGGTCTCCTCTATGACCAGTCCTGGGCACTGTCCCCTTCCAGGTCATTCTCCCAAGGTTTCAAGTCTAACAGATTCAGTTTTAACTGAGGCCCCAGCACTTGGTAACTGGGTGACCTAGCACAAGTTGCTGACCCTCTTTAGGCTTCAGTTTCCCCACTACCCCCTCGTGTCACAGGGAGGAGCCCATGTCATGATCTCTGTGAAGCACTTCACACAAGGCCCTGGGGTATGTAAATGTCCCAGTTATTTTTATCACCTCTGACAGTGGACACTGTCATCATGACTGAGCACATCTTTGGCTCTAGGAGATAATCCTTAGAGAGATGAGGACAAGGTAGGGCCCTGGGATCCTGCTTAACCTGGTTCTCTGACATCTGGGTCAAACCTATGGGTCAAATCAATGCACTGATGTAAATAGAACCTGTTTGTGAGCCAGCATCCTAACTAGCACACCTTTGTGGCCCCATAGCTGGCCTTGTCTGCCTCCATTAAGCTCCTGACAGCTGCCCACATACTGTGCCATGTCTCTACTTCCAGCTTTGGCTCAAGTAGTGCCCTCTAACTTGACCCATCTCAAACAACTCCCACCATTTTTCAAAAGTTCCCAAGGGTTGCCTCCTATAGGAAGCCTCTTCTCCCCAGGTGTGCTAAGTGATCATGTTCCCCTGCCACCTTTCACAAGTGATGTGGGCTCATCAATCCCATTAGGTTTGAGTTCCTTGAGGGGAAAGGCTGGGTCCTCTCCATCCTTCCCAGGAATACGATTCCAGTGAACGGATGGCGGGTAGATGAATGAATACAAGGGTTGGTGGACAAATGAATGGGTGGGCAGACGGACAGCTAGCTGGGTGGGTGGGTAACAAACAAGTCACTGTGCTTCCAACTGCCCTTCCTCCCATGTCTCCTCTGCGGGATTTTCCTAAGTTGGGCTTGGCTCACTTCATGACCCAAATACCTTCACAAGTTTTGTGTGTTGCTTGCCAAAGACAGTTCAAACTCCTTAGCCTGGAACCTGGATTCCAGCTATTTTCCAGGTCTTTTCTTCCACTATTCTCCAGTCAAATCATATCAAATGTTCTCTAAGGTGTGGCTACTCATAGTGTGACCTTTGGACCTGGTAGTGTTGAAGAAATGCAGAATCTCAAACCCCACCCTAGGACTATCTTGGCTTCTGCCTCTTATCCCAGAGCTCATGCTGTTCCCTAAACTACAGCGGAGATGCATCTTTCTGAAATACATGACAAATGCCTGGTAAATAAGTACCCTGATAGTCTATCTCCTGCTATAAAGTACCTTGCATGAGCCTGGGGTTGTTTAAGTGCATTAGAAAATGAATGGGTTAATGGAGGAAGGGAAAAGAAAAGGTCAGGTTTTCAACCTGGGAAAGCATGCAGGTCCTAGTGGTAGCAGATGCATCAGGCATCCTGGGCAAAGGTTTTATGTGCTCAGTCCTGGCTGTTTTCCTGTGAATGTCAGAGAGCATCTCAGTTTGCCTGTACCCTCTGCCCATCTCCCAGGGGCCCAGCCTACAGTGACAAGGAATTGAGTGGTACAGAGTGAACGTGACTGCCATCACTACAAAGGGGAGAGAGATGTATTCCACCAGAGGACATGCACCAAAGCTGTGTCAGCAGCTCTGAATCCAGTACTGCAATGTAAAGGAGTGTAAGGACAACTTCCAAAGGTGAGCCTCCCAACGCTTCTCAGGAAGTCTTCCTGGATTGCTCTTATCCGATCTCCCCTTCCTCAGGACCCTGAATAGCACCAAGGGTAATTAGGATATGTGGTTTTCTGTGTTTATATTTCAGAGTAAAAGGGAATGATTTCTTCCACTTCCACTGACCATTGCTAGGATGCCAGCCAGTGCAACCAGGTGAGAGTAAGATATTTCATAGACTTAGCTTATTCTAAAATTTACAAGGAAAGACAAAGGAACTAAATTATTTAAGACACTCTCAACAAAGAAGAACAAAGTGGAAGCAAACATTTTACCCAATAGTAAGGCTCAGTGATAGTAATCAAGACAGTATGGTGTTTATAGAGGAACAGAGGAGGACCACTGGAGCAGAATCTAGAACCCAGGCTCATTCCCATATACATCAACTCACATATGTTTGTTTTTCTCAGTCCATATCTTGCTATGTAGCCCAGGATGGCCTTGAACTCCTGATCCTTCTGCCTCAGATTCCTGAGTACTGGGATTATAGGCATGTGCCACCATGCTGGCATTAACTGACTTTTGACAAAAGTGCAAAAGCACTTTGACGGAGGAGAGAGAGGTTCTTAACAAATGGTGCTGGAGGAATAGGATATCCACAGGCATTAAAATAATCCTATACCTAAAGCTCACACTCGAATCTGACGTTAACTCTAAGAGGATCATGGGCTTACTGTAGAACATAAAACTTTTAGGTGGAAAAAAAGAGCAGAAAATCTTTGGATCTAGGGTTAGGTGAAGAGTAGACTTTTTAATCCTAATACTATCCATGGGGGGGAAAAAAAAAAGGCCACTTTCGTGAGTCTTTAGGCAGCTGGGGTTTGCTGAGTGAGGTCAGGTGTGTAGGACAACAGCACACACCTGTGGCTAGGAGGGCAGCCTGACCCAGGTGCGTGACATGCATAGACGCTATCAGCTAGAGACACCTGGGTTGTTGTCTCCTGAGCCTCCCTTAGGAACAATGCAAAGCACAAAACTGGCAAATGAACAAAAGTCAAATTAAAAGAAAAGGAAAATCCAGGCCATGCAGAACAGAGGCATCGGCCTGCAGTCAGGTCCTTTCTTACCCATTTAGGTCCCTGTAGGGTACATTTTCTTCATTCCTAAGTATAAGGAGCAGGCTTAAGGGTCCCAAGAGTATGGGTAGGGCCTGGGCTCTAAAGGTGGGACTATGTAACACCTGGTGCCTCCTTTGTCTTTCCCAGGACACGTAAACTCCTCAGCTCTCTACCACGACCTTTGCTTGCCCACCTGCAGACTCACAAGTCTCCAGAAACCAGGTTCACCTGGCAATGCCCATGTTCACTGGCAGCCTGTAAAAGCATTAGGCATGCTGCCAGGTTATGCAAACTTCACAAACGGAAGGGGAAGTTTCTGGGAGCTTTCCCTCTCCACGAGCCGCACCACTGGGAACTTTCCACACACACCCCTCTCCTTTCTACTCTCCACCCTTATCGCTCAGGCCAGGAACCTGAGTCCCTTCACTCCGCCCTCCTACATCTAATCCATCAGCAAGGCCTGTCAGCTCTACTTGGAGAACATATTTTGAATCTGTCTTCTGCCCACTGTCACACATTCCACCCTACCCAAATCCCTTGTCCCAGCTCTTGCCATAGGCCACCCCGCACCCCCTTGTCAGTCTCCCTACAACCTGCTCTCTATTGGCCACCCAGAGGAATCCTTTTAAATCTCATCAAATCCATCGAAAGTTCAACACCTCAAAGAATTTGGCAAATTTCTCACTTTGGCATACCAAGTCCTCCCCTGCCTCTCGACCTATTTTCCCAATAATTCCCCTCCTCCCTCCTGTATTCTCCAGGCTCCTCAGACGGCCATCCACATCCCTTCTTCTCTGCTCCTTGTCTGAGGGCTGATGCTTGGGTATTCAGATATTAGATCAGCCCTCTTCCAGGATAGGACTCTCCTACACAGGCACAATCTTGGGGGGCCAGCCAGTCACTGAACTGTTACCCTGAGGCCAATGACAGCCTCCAGGAGCTCTGGGATTAGAACTGCTTTCCAGAGTTTCCCTGATTTGGCACAAAGTTCACCACGTCTTTATGTCCCTGCCTTCATCAGTCTGCAGGAAGCCTCTCCAGGACGGACATCTTCAGCCAAGTTGGCAGCTGAGTCTGTCCCAGAAATTACCAGTCAAAGGCCACTTGCCAGGCACATTCTCAGTTGTAGTGGACTCAACAGTCTTCATTAGTGCTTGTGTTGCTCCCTTAGAACATAAGTTCCAAGAGCAGGTCTCTGTCAGCCTTGTCTGTTACAGTAACTTCTGCCTGGAACATACTGTTAACAAATGCTTCGCATTCCATTTTCACAATCTCCTAGAACAATCGTAATTTTATTCTCATTGCACACAAGAATTAACATCTTAGGTAAAAAAAACAAAACAAAACAAAACAAAAACAAAACTTACCCGGCTGAGGGTGGTGGTGCACACCTATAATCCCAGCATAGGAAGCTGAGCAAGGAAGATTCCAAGTTCAAGCCCAGACTGGGCAATTTAGCAGCTTAATAAGAACCTGTCTCAAAATAAATATTAAAAAAATGGGCTGGCAATGTAGCTCTGTGTGAAGGCCTTAAGTCCAGTAAAACAATCACACACCCATTCCACAGAAACTTACCTACAAAGCAACGGGGCCACAATTCAAATCGTGACTTCCCTAACTCCAGAGCTAGTATCCTTTCTACTACACTGCAATGATGGAAAAGGGATAGTTAGTTGGTTGGATTGCACATTCCAGACGTGGCTCTGAACCAGATTACAAATTTCTAAGAATGGGAACCACTGCTCACTTCTCATAGCTTCATTTTTAATATAAAAAATGTCCCCTGTAACAAGGGAAACACGGACTCAGGTATTTGAAAACCTTCACCTCCTCTTGTGTTAGCTGCACCAATGGGTGGTCAAGCTGATTAAGGAATAATTCTGCTTATTTCAAAACTGCTTGTTAACTTGCTCGCTCTACTTCTTACTCTGCCAATCTCTACTCATGAAAGTCTGGCAAAAACGAGACTTCAGTTCTGAGTATCTCAGGTTTTAAGGACCTCCAACTCTCCCAAAGACACCTTGGATTTTTGTCAGTCAGTCCTCCCCACCATCCATGGTACAGCTCAGTTCCCAAGAATGCTTGGCCCAACAGCTAGTTCTTGTCTGGATACCTGCAACAAAAAGTCATTCAGGGACGAAGAAGAAAGAAGG
This sequence comes from Ctenodactylus gundi, assembly GCA_004027205.1. NCBI lineage: Eukaryota > Metazoa > Chordata > Mammalia > Rodentia > Ctenodactylidae > Ctenodactylus > Ctenodactylus gundi. The sequence continues at coordinate 238,435 of PVKB01001594.1, forward strand.
AGAAGAAGAAAGAAGAAGTAGCAGAAGCAGAAGAAGCAGAACTCTAATGAGAAAATAAAAGGTTTATGCTTGAATTTAAGTGTGTAGTGATCTTTAGGGGCATTATTTCTCTTCTAGACAAGAAACTGGAACTTGATCCAGCCACCTTCACTCAAACAGTGGCACTGCTCTCCAGTCCACCTTTTGTTTTTTATGGGCTATAAGATACAGTTGTTAGAATTAAGAATGTCATTTTTGGCTGCCACGTCTGAACTAGATATTGAATCTGCACACAGGAAGTGTTTATGAAAACTTCAAAGACAGTGCCTGCTTGGCTCACTGTGCACCAACACTGCACCACGCACACACACAAGGAGGTTGTAACACTCTTCTCAATAACCTTGCTGGAGCACATATGGTACACCAGCTACTGTGCTAAGACTCTCATGTTCATTATCTTGCTGATTTCCCATACAACCCTAAGTTTCCCCCTTTTATAGATTAAAAAAAAAAAAACCCTAAGGGTTAAAAGTCAAAAAGTACTCAAGGCAGAAGTGCTGCAGTTTAGCTCAGCACACACCTAACAAGTGGTGACCTGGGACCAGCACAGTCCCTCCACCACGGTATTTCTTGCCTTGGGCTTCTACTGAAAACAGGTTCTAGGTTATGAAGATCCCTACTGGCAAGTGTCTATGGAACCGACCCACTTACCTAGAGGATTATGAGGCTCATAGTACTAGCATGTTATCTTTTGTTCCTAGGTCCAGACAAGACATTTCCTGCCAGTGCTGACCCAGGAGGCTCTAAGTCACCCCTGCCATGCAGTCAGGTGAACTGGGGAAAACAGCCCAATGAGCACTTCCACTTACTGAGTTCCTGAACTCAAATGGCCACGCCAGACTAGAACGGGGGTAGCGTGGGGGAATGGGGGCGTCTAAGGTCAGGGTGGAGTTCTATTCTAAACAAGAAATAGGCAGATGATTTGGAACACAGCTGTGCCTGCTCCCTGGAACTGCGCAGATTCCTTTAAAATGCTCACTCTATTCGTATACATGGGCTGTGGCTGTCTCTTTTGCAAACAGAAGTCAGACCTTTTAAACTCACTGGAGAAAGGGAACTTGAGCATGGTCACTTTCAACTGGTACTGGCAAAATGCGTTCTTTGAAGAAGCTGCATGAAAATATGACAAAATGGCCTATTCTCATGATATTGTGACCTCTGTTTAGTGTTTCTGGCCCAGTGTCATAAATACATTCTGTTTACAAGAGCAGGAAAAGAAAAAAAAGTGAACTGAGGTGTCACAGAAGCCACTGCCTGTAGCTGTGTTCCTTTTCGCCAATGAGTTTAAAACCATTTAGCCTTTTAAACTCATGGCTCTCCTCCTACCAAGGCAGGCGGGCAGGCATCTCTAGCAAAGCCTAAGGACAAGGGACCTAAACCAAACTGGAAAAGAAGAGGACAGCCCCTTCTTGGGAATTGGTGACATTTCAACTAAATCTTGAAAAGGCGAGTAGCATTAGTCGGGCAAAAAAGATTTCCCGCTAAGGAAACATCACCTGCGAAGTACAGTAGCAGTCACAATTAACCATTCCCTTCCCCCACGCCAAGCAGTGCACTCACCACTTTACAGACACCAGCGCTTATTTTCACTGCACTCCTCAAATTTCTTGTCTGCTTTCTCTGCTAGAACGTAAGTTCCCCAAAAGCAAGGACATTTTACCCATATCCCCAGTGCCTTGAATATTGTGTGATATATGGAATAGGGTCACATTTATCAAATGAATACTTGTCTTCCAATGGTCTCCAAGTATTCATATGAATGTGTAAATCCATGAATCCAATGTCAAACTGATACACAACCTGAAAATAAAAGCTTCCAGCATCTTAAAGGAAGCCAAAGAGTAAAAGTATTACTATTTGCATATATGCATGCACATGCAACAGAGTTCTACGTTTTTCCCAGAAATTGTATTAGAATGCCTTCCAAGGAAACAAGTATTTGAGTCATTGGTAATTTCTAGTTATTCCTTCAGAAGAAAGCTTGTCTAATAAGGTGACGGGTGACTGAGTGTTATTTGAGCTTCCAAAAATTAAAAATAAATCAATATTAAAACTGTGATTTATACTTTAAAATTTTTAAATTGATTTTACCTTCATCTAAAATAAGTCTAAAGAAAAGCACTTACTCTAAATAATGGGGCCAGCCATACAAACTCAAAAGGTGTTTTAAGTGGTTTTCTTCTCTTACTGAGACAAGAGTCTCAGTAAGTTGCCCAGTCTGGGATTGAACTTGTGACCTCCTGCGTCAGCTTCCTAGAGTCCTGGGGGATAGGTGTGCACTACACCAAGCACAGCTCAACTACAGTTCTTTAAAAAATGAAATTGGAATTAAACTTATAGCTATGTAGGAAATCTGATACCTAAAATTTTCAATTAATGTAAGTATCTCTTCCCCTTGAATAGCTCATGGCTCCTGGGATCAAAGCAGATGCTCATACCATGGCAGGACAGCAGTTCCTGGGACATTTAGACTCTTGATTGCAGAGTTCATCAAGTCAGTCTCCATACCTTCGCAAGAAAAAAAAAAAGCAAAAAACTCCAAAACCTTAGATGGCATCAAGTTTTCAGGGTATGTCATGGACTGAATGGTATCATCTTATCAACCTTTTCTCCAACTAACTCCTATGTTAAAATCCTAATGCCCAATAAATTTGCTAAGATTGGTGTCCTTCCAAGTGGAGGACAGTACGGATGCTAGGCACAAAGGAACAGACACATGAGGTACAGTGAGAAGCCCTTTATCTACATGTCATAGAGGCTGGCCTTAGAAAGAAGCCTAGTGGACATCTTGATCCAGCCCCCAGAGCACGTTTTTTGTTAAGCTACCAGGCTAAGTATTTTGCTATGGCAGCTGGAGCTGACTACTATGAGCACCTTTAGTAGCACTGTTGTGGCTATGATCTTAATGTCCTGGATTCAAAACATTTACCTTTCATAGCTATTTTGATGTTGAGTAAAGAGCCAGAAGTTGCATGGTGGCAGATCTGGTCAATGAGGTCAGAATGTCTTCATGAACCTTTCTGATGGATGACGTCCCACAGCAGCATTCGCCATATTTTTCATCAAACCTCATACAGACACTCGTGAAAGAGGTCTTCCAGAATTGTTTCAGAAGGTAACAAGAGGGCTCAGCAGTTAAGCTGCTTGCCTAGCCTGGCATCAATTCCTCAGCACCACATAAACTCAGTGTAGTGGCATATTCCTTCAGAGGCTGATGCAGGAGGATTGTTCAAGGCCAGCTTGAGCTACACAAATGAGAATCTATCACAAAAAAATAAAACAAAAAACAACAAACAAACAAAACCCCCAGAAAGTAGCAAGCACTGTGGGATAAGTGTGTTTGAAGCGAGGGAGAATACTGTGAGGGGAATTAATGGTACTGTGCTTTTTACTGTAAAAAATGTTAAAAATGTGAACACCGATCATGGTTTTTGATCCCTTTTGTACAAGAGGGAGGAAGAAGTAAGCTGAGGAGCAGTGAGAATGGTTTTGATGCCTCTGCCTGCATTAGTTCTGCCCAAAGCTCACTGACAACAACTGTGCTTGCTTTCACGCTTTAGGACCCTTTCATTTCTCCTTTGCATTTAAGCAGATTTGAACTGGGTTTCTCTGACTTGTAACTACTAATTCACTGGACTCTGAAAATTTATCCTTGAACATATAAATACTTCTAAAGAATTTTAGAGGGGCACCTCAGATGTGTTTCATTTTTACGAAATCCTAGATATTTCATTATGAAGATTTCATACGTACTTGGAGCTGTTAGGGTATCTGGGGTCCATCTCAGTACCTTTGACTTCACCACTCAGGGATTAATTCCATCCTATGGCAAAGTTGTTTCCGCTAATCATAAAAATCCTGACACTTCAATTATCGATCTAGCACTGAGTGGTGCTAAGCCACTGTACCTCTCAGGATTGTTCAATTGCCAGTGGGTGTTTCTCCTGAGATTAATCTAGATGTTCTAGGATTACTACCATTGGGTTTCTTGGCTTTTGGCTACAACAAGCATTTCCCTCATTTATGTTTCTGTACCTTACTAATGGGTTTTCTCATCTCATCTTCATTTAGTTCTCCTGATACAGTCTACGTACTACCTATCACCTTCCCTCCGGCTGCCTGCTTGGTTTTAAATGGGTCAAGCTTGTACCTCTGAGGTCAGAATACCTAAGGGTCTCCCAGGAAGGGCAGGGACTTACCTTGAGATAGATCCTTAGGCTGCTCATACACCTCCTCAGCTCATTGGTCCTCAAAGAGGGATCACAGGATGAAAGGAAGTAGTCTGACAGGTTTGTATTTGCTTACTCTTTGCAGATCACAGGAGGAAAAAGGGGCCCAGAAGACCAACAAAGTCCTAAGAATTACAAAGTTCTAAGACATTTTAGGAGGTGCTTTCCTTGCCTCTTTAAAAAAAAAAAAAAAACATAAGTAAAGTCCTTGGGGCTGGCATAAACTTTATCTTCCATGTAGATAATTTTTTGTTACAGTAACCTATCTTTGTTACAGTAAGGTAAGGAAGGAAGATGCAATGTTCCAAATAATCATACTTATTGGTATTTGCTTTATGGAGCCCTAGATATATCAGGCCTGCTAGTGATTTTCATTCTAGTTCAAAGGTGAATGAAGGTAAACTGCTACCACCGAGAGGACTGTGACATTCTCTGCACTGTTTGCTCACTGGGAGTATTGTAAAGGGTGAATTGAAAATTATCGCTGGCTCTCTGTAGCAAGTTTAAATCTAGAAACAAGGATGAGGAAAACTTGTAAAACATTTTCCCCAGTGAGAGAACAGTAAGGAACAGCACACAGGTCAGTGCTGAATATGGTGATAGGCTTCCTTAAGTGAAGTTTTGAAACTTTTAAAATTACTCTATTTTCTTTCCAAATTTCAGTAACTATAGGCTGATTTTAGCAACAGTGATTATAGTAGCATAGTATGGATTACTATTAAGTCAGCTTTCAAACATACACTGGGAAACAACAGGAAGCAGTGATTCATTGCACCCTTTTGACCTGCCTGCCTCTAGAGGCATTTCCCAGCTCTGCTGCATGTATGTATCCTGGTAAAACCACACATGTTGCCTCAGGCTGAACTGTGCTGTACCAACGTTTTTATTTTTATCTGAACTGCTACTGAGCCTATCTTAAAAATGTTTATTCTATTGGATAACTCAGGTCCTGTCCTACAATGACCCAAAAGGTGAACTAACGGATCTATGGTCACAACAATATAGAATCCTGGAAGTAAAAGGAGCACTAACAATAAAATGCTCAAAAAAGTGAGATGGCCCAGGAAGACACTGACTGACTCATTCAAATAGTTTTCCATAACCCCAAGCAGACAGAACGAAACCACATCAAATCTAAATTACAACACTTTATTGCAGCATCGGCAAAGGTCAGATTTCTGAAGCTGGTGAAGATTGGGCAGCATTTCCATGTGAAATGTTACAACTTTACAAATTTTGTTTCGTATTTAAATCTACATGCAGAAACTGAAACATGGTAAAAAGAAAAATGCAAAATAACTAGAAAAAAAGATGTAATCAAGTTGTAGCATACAGATGTGCTTGTTAACTAAATTCACTATGCCTACTGGAAAGCAAACGAAAGACAGCTATCCTAATAAATTAACAGATTGTCTGAAACAGACTAAGAACCCTCATTTCTATTCAGTGGGGAGAAAACAAAACAAAACCAAAAGCAAAATAAAAACTCTAGTTGTGTCCATATTTTGTTTTGAGACAGAGGCTGTAAACCCATGAAGGTCAACAAAATAGTCTGATCTACTTCTTGTTGTCCTTTGCTCATTTTCTCTGACATGCTGACTGGCACGTTTTGTTTTCAATGATACTTACAATGGGCTCACCTATATCCCTGTTCTTAGGCTGGCATCACTGTTCTGGGTCGTCTGAATCAATGCTCTCTGTATACTAACAATCTTCACATTTTTCTTTCACTCTTAACAGGCAATTCTGTACCACTGACTGATGGATACAACAGATTTTTCTCCCTCCTCCCTTGCTCCTCTTGAATCAAATTCCTAATCAAAAGCCTTCCTGGTGGATTATCTGGTACTTGGGTATCTTTCATCATTTTGTTGTCCTGCATGTAAGTTTTTACTAGGAGATTTGACTGCTTGCTCTACGCTTTTCTACTGTAGTTCTGGAGCCCCCACATGTATCTTCTTCCAACATGGGATGTTCAATTCAGAGACACTGTAACTCAAATCAAGTTTAAAACTCAAGTTCAATTCCCCCATACCATTACCATCACAACTGTTTCTTCTCGGACTCAGTCATCTCATTGGCGCTCTTCTTGGTGTAACTGCTCTGTAGTCAAGTGAACCATCTCATTTCTTGACTGCCATTCTCAAGAGAAGATTAACCCTCACGTGATTTCCATTACAAAAGGCCTTTTCTGCCTTGTCTGGAAGCGTCGGCTTGTTCCGGTGTTGGCAGAGGCTGGTGTTTCTGCCTCATGGCCCCAGCCTGTCCCAGGTTTAGATTCGCAACTCTCTAGACCGACATGCTGAGATGTGTCCACTGCTCTCATTCAATTGCTGGAGGACTCCACTATCCACAACATCAGATACAGGACCTAATGAAATGACACGTGCTGCTCGATCAACGTCTCCTAAAGGTACAAACAGGGTGACGTTAGAGACCTTACTGCTTCATGGCAAAGCTGGGGCCAGAAAGTATCCCTTGACCGCTTCCAACCACCGTTTAGGGCTTGTCAAAGAGCATACATGCTCTCAAATGGACTAAGACTAAACAGGAGCAACTCTGACTATAACTGGAGGAGGTGGCACCTGTATCTTTTCTATAATTCATTTCTAACATGCTAAGAATTCTTGATTTGTATGTGGTTGAATTGCATATCCCAAGATGCATATGAAATGATGAAGTCTATGCCTCAGTACCTAAAATGTGATCACACTTGGAGAAAGGGCTGCTGCAGAGATAGTTAGCTAAGATGAAGCCATACTAGAATAAGGATGCCTCTGAGCCAAAAGACTCCTTATCAAAAGGGGAAATCTGGGCACAGACACACATCCAGGAAAAACACTACATGAAGATTAAGGCAAAGATTGGAGTGCTGCATCAAAAGCTAAGGCACACAGATCACCAGTAAGGCCCCAGGAGCTGGAAGGAGGCCTGGAATAGATTCTTCCTCACAATCTCAACGGCAACTCGAGTACTGACTTCTTGAGCTAAGATCTCCCACCTCAAAAACGTAGACAACAACCTAGTGCTTAAGCCACTCAGTCTGTGCACTTTGTCATGACATTGTGAGTGGATTTATATACTTGTTTTCTGAAGAGCAAGTTACATTAGCAAGAAACTTTCAAAGAACAAAATCCAAGTACAGAAAAGTATATCCTCTGTTGTATACATCCATAAATCTTCCAGAAGTGAACCGAACGAGAAAAAGATCAATGACACAATCATTCCATGAAATAAAGAAGACACAAGAGTATCTGCTGATGCTAACACAAAGCAGCTGCCTAAAACAGAATAAATTCAGGAAGACATTTCTATTACTAGTTACAGTTTAGGGTGTCATGTGCCTGGTGTAGGCAAGCTCAAAAAGTATTCATGTATACATTTTGAATTCAATTTTATTCTAGCAGGTACTTTGTTTTTATACAAAGTGTACCTCTCAATCTTACATTAAAGTCATTAAGAAAATATCTACTAAAAAATTCAAGCCAGACACGGTAGCATATGCTTTTAGTCCCAGCTACCTGGGAGGTCGGCCCAAGACTACTGCAGCTCAAGGGCTGAAGACCAGCCTGAGCAATATCCACCTCAAAACAAAAAGCAAAACAAAATAAAGACTCCAAAATAAAGATGGGGTGAGGGGAAGGCTGGGGGTGTGGCACAGCAGGCTAAGAGTAACGGACAAGCACATGCAAAGCCCTGGGCTCGATTGCCCAGCATTAAATAAGAAAATCAGCAAGGTGTGGTGGCACATATCTAAAACCCCATCATTCAGGAGGCCGAGGCAGCAGAATTATTAAGGACTGGCTGGGCTACATAGTGAATTCAAGACTGGCCTGGTCTCAAATAGAAAAACAAATCAACCAATCTACCTCAAAAATGCCTGATAGTTTAAATCCTTGCTATATCTATAGTGTGGACTGCAAATCAAGAACTAATATCACTGAGGAGCTTTCAAAAATTAAAGAGAATTTGCATTTTAATAAGAATCTAGATGATTAATACATATTTTGAAGTTTGAGAAGCAATGGAATAATTCATACAATTTGCATTATCTAAGCCACAGTAGTACTGATACTTGACAAAGATACTGGGTTTCAGGATTTTTTTAAACACTAACATAGTTGAAAACAACCTTGGTCTATACTATAGAAAACCAAGAACAGTTTCACATATAGCACTACTATCATTTTAATTCAGTGAAAGAAGATGTTTATAGTTTGCTAAAGGGCTGAAATTTTCATTTATGTTTCAATTTTGAGGATCTCTGATTAACTGACACATTATGTTGCCAGTATTTGTAACTGATATTTTTCACAAAGCACCAAGAATTAACATGGCAGCATACTTTCACTTGAAACTAATTTCTTGAAGTTTACTCAGACTCTTCATTTTAATACATCTTCCTTTAGCATAATATCACCAATACCAGTAACTGATTTTTAAAAAAGCACCAACCAAGTTAAGAATCAACTTGAGACCAGCACCTCAGACTTTCTTCTAGGCACAAGCGCGCGCGCACACACACACACACACACGTGCGCGTGAGCGAGCGAGTGAGAGAGAGAGAGAGAGAGACAAGAGAAGAGAAGAGTAGTGAAGAGAAGAGAAGAGAAGAGAGAAGAGAGAGCTTGGAAGAAGTAGAGAAAGTTAGTTTATTAAAATATTAAACGTATATTGAGAGGCTAAAGTGGGAGGACTGCCAAAAAAGTTCAAGGGCAGCCTCAGTTACATGGTGAGTTTGGGGCCAGCCTACAGAGTAGACCCTGTCTCAAAACAAAACACAAAACCATACCAAAACAACAAAAACAAGCAGAGTATGTCAAGAAAATATGGAGGTCCCACAATGTGAACTACTACTAAGTCAATGCCCAAGAGGGAGACAGAAATCTCAGGGATAAGGCATCATGAGTGGGAAGTGGGGAAGAAAAAAACAAATGGAGCCTTTCTTCCAAGGGAAATAGGAGAAAGGAAAAATAACAAGGAGTTTGAAAAACAAGTGAGTAGCACTAGTAGCAAACTAAGAAAGGCATATCCCTATGTTTACATATAGATCTGTATTATTATATATGCACAAATACATACACAAACATATACATATATTTATGTATACATATACATAAAATTTTATTTTTTTTAAAACAGGGCCTCTCTGTGTAGTTCAATCAGGTACTGAACTCACTATGTAGCCCAGGCTGGCCTTGAACTCACAGCAATCCTGCTGCCTTAGGGTTACAGGCATGTGTCACCTCACCTGGCTAGCATGTACGATGATACCTTGATTTCTTCATTATATTTTATCTTTGTTGTCTATTGCCTAAGAAATACTTGATACTTCAGGTTGCTTTTTTTTTTAAACCTAAATGGTGAGGGTAGAATGAATTTTATGTACCTGTGCTTCGTTTTCTCACTGAATTCTAATCTTGACGGTTAAGATTCTGCGCCCACAGTTTTATTTCCCACAATGAAGGAAGGGCAGAACGTGGCAGGCACAGGATGAGCAGGCTGAGTAAGCCAGTCCCACTGCCGAGGCCCATTATGTCACTGATTCTCATGGTTCTGACATGCCAACATTCAAAATTTAGGAAAAGACACTATATTTATATCTGAATTGAGAAGGGATGAGGTATCGATAACAATAATGTGCTGTATGAAGATGTAAGGCTATAATATGAAAATGTGAGGTTGCTGGAAAATATTAAGATAAAATGATTATAAATTATTTTGATTTCTGATGACAAGAGGGAAGAGTTATTATCAAGACTGCTACAGTTTATACATTTAAAGCTACTTTTTTTCTTGGTGGTGCTAAGAAGTGAATCCTGGGTCTCACACATGTTAAGCAAATGCTCTACCACTGACCTACATCATTATTCCCTACAGTTACATTTAAGAAAATACAAAAGCAGGAAATGAACATTCCTCACTGGCCATTAAGCTAGCTAGTTTGCACATTTAACAAGAGTAAGCCTGGCTCCAATGGAAGAATTCTCTATTTTGCTAATAATTATGCTTTACCTGTTAAATATTACCCAGAATGCTCTAGTTTATTTATGTGACTGTCAAAAAAAACAAAAACTGAATGAAGGAAAGATGGTTTTTACCTCCCACCAGTCTTAAAGATTAGATCTGCATTAGGTGCTCCCTTTGGATGTTGGTAACGAGGCCGCCGCTCACGGTTGGTGTTTGCTGGAGCTGGGCGCTGGGCAAGAGACTGCAGCATTTCTGTGATAAGGAGCAAAGAAAAAGCTGTTAACTCTTGTAAATGTGCACCTCCTGAAGCAAATAAAATGCCAGAGGGTAAAGTTTATTAGTCTTGACAGGCAGCTGACAAAAAAAAAAAAAGACCATTATAAGACTAAGATGATTATGAAGTATTAAAGGACCAAACCTAGAGATCAGACTCTTTCAATACCCACGGTTCCTCTTACTGTAAGTTTGGCTGAAGAGGCAGAAACACAGGCTAAGACTCAGGATAGGCAATCACTAACATCAGTGTTTAGACTGAGTTTACACCGGTCACAATCCTAGCTGTGCTGATTACTAGCTCTAGGTTCTGGTCTCCTAAATCTAAATGCAGACAACAACACTAATCTCATAGAACTGTTGTGAGGAGTACATGCTCTGAAAGAAGTAAATAAAACTGAGCTGGCCACAGTACTCATAGTAAGTGTCAGCTACTACTACCAAAAAAGTTGGGCATGAATTGAGAAGATTTTAGAAGATAAATTGTCTTGACAAGAAGCAACCTGTGACTATAACTTGGACAACAGGAATGTCAAAAAGCAGATTTAAGTGAAGTGTCCACTGACTCTACATCCAGTTCCAATTAACTTAAGGAGTTCTGGCTAACTCCACAGAAAACTAGAATCCTAATTTAAATATATCCTCAAACCTGAAGTAATATGGGGTCCCCAAGACCAGGATCAAAAATAGACAAAATGAGATAAATATTTGTTGAATCCCTTTGCTCACAACTGGATGGCAAGGTGAGGCAACCTAAAAATTATTACTTCATTTGCAAACACAGCTCATATTGTGAAATCTAACTGAATTACAGAGTTGGCAAAATATGATAAAAAACTTTGTTATCTTACAAACAAGAGAGAAAAGGGACAGAATGAAATAAAAAACCAGTATAAATATATACAATACGAAAAAGTGAGAGAGTAATAAATTTTGTTATTTAAAATACTTAAAAATCATGAAATGTTCTACTGTTTTCAAGAGTGACTTCATACCCTGATAGTCCTCTTGTTCTTGCCGTTCATTGATATCTAGTGTGAGCTTCTTCATTCTCATCCTCTCCTCCTGTTCTGCCTGCTGCTGGTTCCAGTGATTTGCAGCAAGTTGGGATGACATGGGCACATTAAGGATCTTAAACTGAAGAAACAAAAATAAAATGACAAAAATCACAAACAGCCTGAGAAAACTGACAGAAATAAGATTTTACTCAGCAAGTAGAAAATGAGTTTCTAAAAACAATATATTTCTTTTACTATTAATCAATAGGCTTGTAAAAGTATTTCAGAATGGATACTAGTAACAGTGTTGTAGAGGCAAAACCCAGCAGAGTTGGATCAGAAATGGAAGCCTCATGAGAAGCAGTTAATTTAGTGCATACTATTTGGAAGGATACTCCCAGCAACAGAGGACAACTTTTCACCCTGCAGAGGTGGTCACATAAGGCTAATTGTCAGTGAGGCTTTACACGGTCCACTGTAATCCACATTCTTTCCTTTGTTGCCCACCTCAGACACTACACAGAACAAAGATGTTCCCTCCTCAGGATTACTGGCACTTCATGTTGCCAGGGCAACTGTGACACTGGGCAGGAGGGAAAGTAAAACTGAGCTACAGATACAGCAACTTGTTACAGAAAGAGAATGCATCCTTGCCTAGGAATTTGTTTTGTGTAGGATATTCCAGGCTGAGGACTGTACTGAGCAAACAAACCTAGATAAAAATCTGTGAATTTATGGGTGACAACTCCTTGCCACAATGTTAACTACTCTATGTTATTGTCTAAGGATAAAACAGAGGTGTTCCATAACCTAAGTCTGCTGTTGGGTGATAACCCATATACCTCACTTCAGAGCCCTCAGCTATTATTCTGACCAAAGGTATTTCTGCTCAAAGACATGACTAAAGGAGGTGGAGGCACCGAGGAGGACCAGACCTCTCTTCACTTGACCTGTGTCTCTGAATGTGGGCATCCTTGAAATCATTAGTAAAGCTTAACAGTGTGTAAGACCTGACTCATCTGAGTCGGACTAGAAAACCTAATTCACAGGTTGAAAAAAATCTCCTCATCATCAATCATAAAATTGAAAGCTGCAGCTTTTTATCTATTACCACATTTAAATACTCGGAGAATGGCCATTTTTCCCTTAGCAGTTTCCTATGTTGAAACTTCCTTCTAACTTCAGAGCCTAGTGATGATTAATAAGACAGCATTAAACATTCTGAAGTATGCTTCATAAGAAATTTAATCAAAAATGTGAAAAATATAGGTTTTCCAAACACAAACCTTTTATTTCTATTTTCTAGAGAAAAACAATTATAAAATGAACAAACACATTTTATGATCCCTGACATATTTTACCAAAAAAAAAAAATCAAAGTCATTCAAACTAAACTTACTGGAACATGGTAAAAGCAATAAAGATGATTTAGACTGCAATCTAAAGCTACTTCATAACTGTAGCTTAATTTTTAAAAAATTATACTCTCAACTTACAATGATAGGTAAGTAGCAATTATTACTCCAGTCACAATACATAATGAGCCATGGCTCTTTATACAATGACATATCCAAAAGTATTATACTATAATAAATATATTTGTTTAAAACTCTTTAAACATTATGTCACAGTGTTACTACATTTAGTGTAGTAACATCATTTTAATGATTAACATTTTATTTCTAATTCTCTAATTTATTAATATTTAAACCTAGGAAAAAATCAATTATGAACAGTACTACCTTGTTCTTTTTCTCTTCAACATTCACTTCACTGGTACCATTTTTACACTAAATGACTGGAACAGAAAGTTATTTCTATGAACAAATCTGGTACACAAAGAAATCTTTCTCTTGAAAATTAAAAATTCGTATAAGGCAACACATTTCACTCTTGTAGAAAAACTGTTACACCAGACAGACCAACACCCAAAAGCCAAAAAAAAAAAAAAAAAAAAAAAAAAAAAAAAAAAAAAAAAAAAAAAAAAAAAAAAAAAAAAAAAAAAAAAAAAAAAAAAAAAAAAAACAAGTCGGAGCAAAATACACTTTTTCTTTCAGACCACAAAATACCAATGACGTCATTTCTTTAAGTACCGTTTCCGAGATTGAATATTTTCCAAAACTCCAACAAAATAAAGTTTATAAGAGTTGAAAATTTACTTAAGAACCCAGGTTTCTGGGCTTTTATTCCATGCTTGCTAGTATGTTGAAAAGTTTAATACAAATGTATTCTTAAACATTAACTTCACATTTTAAGAAACAGGACTTTGAACTTATTTAGTATAAAGTCATGTAGGAAATAAGTCTGTATAATCTAATTCCTTTGAACTGTCTTATTTTAATACATACAATTTAGAATTTCAGACTGTTGAAATTAACTTTTTGAAAGCCCCCTCCAATTTTTAAGATACTATCTTGATTTATTTCCAATGCTTACAAGTCCTATAATGATTACATGCGATGTGTAAGTTGACCATGACGATGAATTTTCCCATGTATCTCACAAAAGGAAAAAAGAGGAAATGTAAAAGTCAGATATGTCCTCTATACATATATTAGATAAAATTATTTCTACCTCTGAATATTTTCAGTTTCCTCTTTTCTTCTCATAGCAAAAATGCTACATAAAACAAAGTTATTCCTTATTATCTGCTAAGTAACAATAAATTGTAAAAACACAGTGAACAGTTTCTCACCTGCTGTTTATTCCCTTTTCTTGTTAACATGACAAATGGCATTGTGTCCGCAGATTCTGCCTCTCCTTCCCCACCACCAAGAGGAGGGCCTTTCCTCAGCTGGCTTTTGAGATGCAAAGGAATAGCAACATCAAGCTGGTGGACTTTAACAGATTCACCACTTCGTTGCTTAAAGAAAGAAATCAAAAGTGTATTGATTTCCCAGATCAATTTGCTGCTGTATTTGTTAAAGTACAACAATCCTAAGAGCCAGATACACTTCTTAAGCACAGCTGAATCCAGGGAATACATCCTCACTACCTAAAAATATTTATATACAACTCGGAAAGAACTGTGTGGTGTGCCTCCTGTTTTCTGCACCATGCTTCCCCACGCACACAATGTCCTAGAAATGTCCTTGTTCCTCAAATGCACTCTGTCCTATTACTCATCCACAGGGCACATATATCTTCCTTAAGCTTTGTTAAGTATCACAGCAGCCCATTCACCAAACTGACCCCCTTCAGAACAGGCAGCACTGTGTTCCCTTCCTTCACTGCTTCCCAGCACTGCTTTACAACTAGAAATAGCTGGCACTCAACAGATATTTTAAAAAGAATGGAATTTGTAACCAATCAGACTAACTTCTTGTTGGTAATATCCGTTATTTTTAACATTTACATTGAACTTTTCAACCATTAAAGACTTAAGTGTATTAGCCTTGGCGACAGAGTAAAAGGACTTAGTCTATCCTCAAAGAGCATATAAACTTAAGACAGATTTATTACATCTAAGTCAATGATATAATACATTGGCGGTATCTCCCGTGTAGAGAATGGAGTGACTTATATGTCTGGATGGGAGTAGGGATACAGAGACCTCAAGAAGGCCCTAAGTAATAGAGCATTTGAGAATGTGAAAGACGTCATACAATGTCTTCCAGGCAAATGTTACAAAAGCAGTTTTGGGAAAGAAAAGGGAATTTGGGCAAAGGATGAACAGGTGCAAAACAAGGACACGAAACAACAGGGAGCATTTTTAGGGAACTGCAAATAACTGTTTATACCCTAATACATGGAGCAGAATGATCCCTTCAAGCTCGGCAAGTAATGCTGAAAGGCCTTGGAACTGCTCTTCTACCATTTAAATAGTCTTTTCATATCAGCTGTATTTATTTAAGAGATTTACAAATCAAGTAAAATAGTGCATGGTTTCATTTTTTAAGCTCTCATGTGTTAGAATCTGCTTGAAGTACTTACAGGTTCCTAAGATATATAAAGATCCTTAACTTAAAATCTGAAAGAGTTGTTAGAAAAAGTATCCTCTTTCCTGATAACAGAATTAATATATTTTGTTTATATTTAAACACAAAAGCGAAACTACCCAAGATGAATGCAATTGTTATGTATCACAAACACACACCAATAATAAAAAAGAACATCCTATAAAACTTCAAAACCCCCACACTGATGCTGCCATCAATTCCTCCAGTTTCTCTCTCCCTTCCTCACCCTGAGAAGCAAGTCGGTCAAAACCGACTATGTCCCCAATTTTCTCATATCTACTAACATACACATATTAATACAAGCAACCACTATTACCTATATTGTTCTATAATAAACATACACACTTTTCTTCTGTTTAATCCTAATCTTGGGCATCTTTCTATTTGAGAATATACAGAGCTAACTAAATGCATATGCTTTTAGTTTTTAATTGGTTCTGTACTGACAGATAACCAAGGCATTTTTCTACTACAAATAATGTGACATTTTTGTAGACTTAACTTTATAAAGACATTTACTAATGAGGAGTAAATTTTTAAACCAAACGACATATCTACTTGACAGGTGTACTAATTTTCCCACCAAAAGTCTACACTGACAAACATTTACCAAATTATAAAACACAATTATCACCAAGGTGGCAAGTGAAAATGGCTAATCTTAATTTGCATATCTTGAATTTTAGTGAATTTTAGCATGATTTTGCCTATTTTATATAATAAAAAATTGGGCTATTCACCCTTTCTCATTTATTTGAAAGATCTCTTACAATAGTACAGGGGTGTGGGCTTTTATTTTTCCTGGCACATCATATTTTCAGGATTCTTATGACACCTGGCACTAAAGGCAAGAGCAGAGGGAATGCAAACAGAACCTAGGGGTAGGCATGTGCTCAGCGAGGGGACACCTAGCTTACATGTTCAAGGCCTGGGCATGTTCAAGGCCCAGCTGGCTTCCCAGCAGGCTACTCAATCAATTAACCAATCAGGCAACCAAGCCATAAAACAAAACAGCTTCCACCACTCACTGGCGATGCAGCCTTAAAACATGTGCCTAGCCTGTCCAATGCAGTACTGTCTCCCCTAAAAATTGACAATACTAACAGTGTTTGGCAACACCATGTGAAAGAACACATGTCAAATAGTTAAAGCAGAGCACTTACGAAAGTATTAGATAGGGGTTGGAGGAATGGCTCAGCAGTTAAAGCACTTGCCTAGCAAGCACTAAGACAAGTCCAAAGAACCTGAGTTTGATTCCCCAGTGCCACATAAATGTGCATGGTGGATGCACGCCTGTAACCCTAGCACTCGAGAGGCTGAGACAGGACTGCTATGAGTACAAGGCCAGCTGGGCTCCATAGTGAGTTCAGGACCAGCCTGGGTTACAGAGCGAGACTCTGCCTCAAAAAAAAGTATTCAATAGATCTACTACTATTAGTTCTTGCATGAAAGTAAAATTGAAACTCACATTAACTTTCATTTACTGACTACTTGTTGAATTCTGTTTTATTTTTCACTGAACTTTCCCTCTGATCTGATCCCCAGCAATGTTTTACTTGAAGATTCTTTAAAATAGCGATATTTAATACCTGAAGATTTTCTAGCATCATTTTATCCAGAGCTTGAATGAAGTCCTCATCTTCTACACATGGTACATGCTTAAGTCCACCTCCTTTAATCATTACCTCCTGATTAAAACAAAAAGATCACACCAGAAATTTGAACTGTAATGACTCAACATGGCAGAGGATTTTTGTATTGATGACATGTTCAATACAACAGAAGAAATAAATAAAACAAAATATTAAATTTTAAAAATTTGCTAAGGAAATAAAATTTGTAAACAAATTTCCAAAAAGACATACTTCAATATTCAAAAGAAATAAAACTTCAGTGATTAAAATTCAAATCCTATGAAAATGCTGGGCAACTTTAGGAAGCCAGTTTTCCAGAAAATGTACCGTGTTTTCTTCATCGGTTTCGTTCTCCTTATTGGAGTCTGTGAGGTAATCCGTGTTCTCCTCCTCCTCTTCCTCCCCTTCCTCATCATCATTATCAGAACCTTCCTGAAATTGTTTTACATTCATAGATTAAAACATATGAAAAAATCTTCTGTATAAATCATTATTCTTTAGCTTCAGACTTCTATAGTATGCTGACAATGGCGGCGTAGGTACCTGGAGGTATTTCCTTAGATGTCAACCACTGAAACTGACCGCAGGAGCTCCCACCGATCTAATGATGCAAAGATCGGCTATAGAAACTCTCCTTGATGTCCCTTAGGAACAAATGTACTGCGCTTTTTGTACTCTCTCTTCTGAAACTAATCTTGAAAAATGGAATGTCTTACTGTCGTTTCTTAATACCTACAATTCTGCCAAGTTCAAACATTCTTACAGCTTACTAGCACTACATTTTTATAAAACTTTAGAAAGTGCTCGGCTACACTTTGCTCTACCCAATTCAAATGACAGAAGAGTAAGTTATATTATTTCCATGTTTACACATGAAAAAAAAAAAATCAGGCTCAGAAAAGTTAAGGGACGTGCCCAAGGATGCGCTTCTATTAAGAGGAGATGGCTCTTCTGATTTACCCATCACGACTTCCTCCCTCAGTCCCCAAGACTTTTCTATTACATGAAAATACTTTTCTAACAGAAGGTAGGTCAGAGCCAGCAGACACAGTGGAGCTTCACCTGCTTATCCTATACCATGGTTTGGATCTGGTGTTCCCCAAGGTTCATTTATTTGGATGTTACAGATTTTCTATGGAAGCAAGCACTGTTAGGATATGGGGCCTGGTCTGGAGGAGTGGATTATGGGGAAGTGGTAGATCAGGGTCTTAAACCTGGAAGGGAATATGCTACTTCCTTTCTTCTTTCAGGGCCTTGGCTTTCTGTCTACAATTCTACGAAGGAGCTACCTCCACCTCCACCTCTACCACATGCTTCCACTGTTGCCGGCTGACCACGAATGGACTGTGACCTGGAACTGTGAGCTACAGTAGATCTATCCTCCCTAAATCTGTACATGTCAGGTATTGAGTCACAGTAAGTAATTAAGACATCCTTCTAAATCGCAAAAATCAGTCATCCCCACACAAGGTTTCACAAAAATGTAAAAACAATCCACACACTAACTTCTCATATCCCTTCCTTCCCAAGTCTCCGGTGACCACTATTATCTTCCATGCTCTTTTAACAGACTCACCTTTTAATTTTCTACAAATGAGTAAAAAAATGTGATATCTACCTTTACCTGGCTTGTTTCACTCAATATAATGTCCTCCAAATGACAAGATTTCATTCTTTTTAATAGCAGAACAATATACTTGTATTGAATTACCATACCATAACCCACAAATAGGTGCAAATGCATGCCAAAAACCTCCAAAAAACAAAAACAAAACCCTGTAAGGGGCTGGAGGAATGACACAGTAGTTAGTGTTTGCCTAGCAAGCATAAGGCCCTGAATTCGATTCCCAGCACCACGTTAAGCAAGGCATGGTGCACAACTGTAATCTCAGCACTTGTGAGGCTGAGGCAGGAATATTGCCCAAAGTCCAAGGCTAGGCAAGGGCAACAGGACCAGCCTGGGCTACAGAGTGAGACCTTGCCTCCAAAACCAAACCAAACCAAACCAAACCAAACCAAACCAAACCAAACCAAACCCTATAAAAACCTAGCTGCTTTTACTGTGTGAAATTGAGAATTCCTAAAGTGAATAATTTAAATTTATAGTATTTTTTTCCGCTTTTTTATGTGTATAAGTGCAATATATAAAGTTTACATTGATCTCGACTATTGTCTGCATATACATATCATGGCAAAATACAAATCTTTCCCCTCTCCCTTTTCGACCCTTCCACTCCCTCCACTTCTCCTCCAGTTCCCATTATTTCCCACAATAAGTTCTATGAAGTAATTGTGATCTGGGTTTCTCCTATAAGGGAAGCCATTCAGTTTTTGACCTTCTGCTGACTCACTTCACTAAGCATGATGGTCTCAAGTTGCCTCCATGTACCTAAAAAAGCCTCCAACCTATATGTCTTTATAGATGAGTAGTACTCCATTGTGTACAAATACCACCTTTCATGTATCCACTGGTCTGTTGATGGGTGTTTTGGTGTCTTCCACGGTTTAGCTATTGTTAGCTGGGCTACTCCAAACATGGGTATACATGTATCTCTGTTATATGCTGTTTGTAACTCTTCTGGGAAAATTCCCAGAAGAGGTATCGCTGTACTGAAGGGGATATTTATTTTCAGTCTTTTTGAGAAACTTCCATAGTGCTTTCCATAGTGGTTGTAGCAGTTTACACTCCCACCAGCAGTGGAGGAGGGGTCCTTTTGCCCCACAGCCTGGACAGCACTGATTTCTGTTTGTGTTCTTGATATATGCCACTGTCTCTGGAATCAGACGGCATCTTAGTGACGTTTTGATTTGCATTTCTCTAATGGCTAAGGCTGTTCAAGATCTTTTCATGTATTTATTGGCCATTTTAACTTCTTCATCTGAGAACTGCCTATTCATTTCTTTTACCCATTTTTCAATCGGATCTTTGATTTTGAGGGGCTTTCTTTTCTTCAATTTCCTGAATATTCTGGTTATGAGCCTCCTATTGAGGTATTAGTGGTGAATATTTACTGTGAGTGGCAAATACTTCCAAAAAATTAATAGTGTATTATTGCTTACTACAGACATTTGAAAGATTTTAGAATTCCTAAAATGGTAACATTTAAAATATATTAACACAATAATTTTTCTCCCAAAAATACATCAACTTTTTTGAGATACCGCAATAATTCAGAAGTAAATTTTGTTAGTGTGTTCTTAAATTTGTCCTTGAAAAAAAACATTTTTAATACTTAAAGAATACTTCCTATTCAAAACGTAAGCTAGTCTAAGTTAAAATGCATTAACTTTTGTCCTCGCTTCTGCATTTGTCCTACTACTCAGGCTATGTAGTTAATCCCCGGTATCCAAGGGGAATGGACACTAAAATTCACAGATGCTCAAGTCCTTTACATAAAAAAACACAGTTTTTCTTCCCCTCTGGTACAGGAGGTTGAACACAAGGCCTTCACTTTTCACCCAGCCCCTTTTGTAATTGTTTGAGATGGGCTTTACTAACTTGCTCTGTTGCCCAAGCTGGGCCTGAACTTGCAATCCTCCTGCCTCAGGCACCCAAAGGTTTGGGGTTTCAGACCTGCACCATTAGAACCCGGTTATAATGGAGTATTTACACATACTGACCTATTCAAATCCTCCCATATATTTTAAATCATCCCTGGATTATGTATAATAGTCAATCCAATGTAAATGATTATTATATAGTATTCTTTAAGGAATAATGACAAGCAAAGAAAAATCCATATGCATAAAGTACAGTCGGAATTTTTCCCTGAAGGGCTTCAACCCCCAGTTAGCTTAATCTTTGGATGCAGAGAGTCAACATATAAAATGCATTAATTTTTTAAAGTTAAAAGCTGAGTAAGAATTTCTTTTGTCCTGCTCCCAATACACATTAATAAAACAATGGGGGGAAGAGTGGTGGTCCACACACCAGAAAATTTGAGTTGCTTTACAGCAAGTAAGAGGGGCAAGAGAGCAAAGAAAAACTGGTGGGATTCAAATATTAGCTCTATCCCTCCCACTCCATGATCTTAATTCCAACTACTGAACCCATCTATGCTTAATTTTAACCTGTTTCAAGGGTAGTATGAGAAATAACACTTAAGATTGTGACCATAAATAATAAATGCATATTACTGCTACTGTAACAATGACTCTTGTACTTTCTATTGATAAATCATAGATATGCTGCTGAAAGTTTGAGTTTCAGTAGAGGAACACCTACTTAATCTTCACAAAAGTCATCTTTGGGTTATAGAGCTGTTTTCCCCCCACATATTTTTTTTGATATGTATATGTGCAAAATTCAAGGTTTACCATGAAGTTGAGTATTTTGTGCACATACGTATCTTGTCAAGGTGACAAGGGCTTTCCCACTCTCCTTTTGACCCTCCCCCTACCCATCCTAACCCCCCTCCTCCCCCACTCCACTCCCCTCTTTCACTTTGTCTTTTTTTTTTTTGAGACAAGGTCTGACTCTGTAACCCAGGCTGCCCTTAAACTTAATATGTAGTCCAGGCTAGCCTTGAACTAAAAGAAATCTTTCTGCCTCAGCCTCCAAAATGCTGAGATTACAGGTGTGCATAGCATACATAGACAGTTTATGTGGTGCTAGGGAACTGAACTCAGGGATTGTGTTTCCAAGGTAAGAGCTTTAACTGCTGCTACACCATTTCTCCAGCCATACAGCTATTATTTATAAGAAAATATTCTGGTTGGTAGATGTTAAGACATATGCAACTTTAAAAGGCTGAGAACAGGATGAAAACAGAACAGCAGCTTTGGGGCAGGGAAAGGGTGCTGGGTAACAGAACTTAAGGCCTCCTGGATGCTAAATCCATGCTCTCAGGATGAGCCACCCTCACTCCCCAACATGTTAGTCATTTTCTTTTCATGTGCAGTAAAGAATTGTAGAATATTCTTCACTGCTTTTATTATTTCATAACATGTTTTCTTTCTTCAATACATTTTTTTTTTCTTCTGGTATTTGTGAAGGTGGTCATGTAGTGGAAAGAAGAGTAAATTATTTCAATCTCATTTCCCTGAAAGCACACCTCACTCTTCACTCCTCCCCAAATCAGGCACATGGATCTTCCAGCTAGAAATTCTGTTTGCATTTCTATTTAGTAAATGTACAAGTATCACGCACAACATTCACTCTCCAAGTAAAAACACAAGGAATACTTTAAAACGGCAAAACTGTCAAAACCATACAGCTCAAGACTGAAAACAAGGAAACGCATTTAGAGGAAAAATATCCTGCAATTCCTCAAACAAATTTCATAAGAGAATTAGCCCTCCTTCATGTCACGTTTATTGAGGATGTTGGATTTAACAGATCCTGTTCATCTAATTAGTACAGCACAAGACCCAAAGATAGCCGTAAGATTAACTTGATAATATAAAAGGCAAATACTTTCTCATTTCCGTCTTTTGTTATAAAATACTTAAGCCAATTTAAATTGTATTAGAAAATGTTTCTACAACAATCTCATTTTGAAAATAAATTCAAGATAATGCTCATTTATTATAATGAAATGAATTATAGAAACATATTCTAGTCTTAAATTTTTATTAATTTGTTTTTATCTTCTTTAAGGGAGTTCTAAAGGCTGCAAACAGAAAGTGGGCAGCAAATAAAAGAAATACTTAACAGTGCATTTCTACTCCAATAAACAGTGGCCCATTATTTAAAGAACAAACATATATATATATATATATATATATATATATATACATGGCTCTCCTGCCTTTTCACAATCATTTTTAGCAGCAAAGCCATTTCTTATGTAAGCAAATCATGTGAGATGTTCATAACAGCTGTAGATCTTAGAGGCTAAACAAGGTACAGCTTTATGAACTTTCACTTGTAACTGTAAACATTGTAACTACCAGGTCCTTTAACTCTAAATGTACCTTTAAGCATATGGGTCTTACAAATGCTACATATAAAGAGTAAATAACCTACATCCTCTAAATATTTAATTTACTCAAATTCTTTAAAACTTAAGTTCAGTTTTCCAAGCATTTAAATATGAATTATAAGTGTTTTTCAATATTTAATTTAAATCATACTTCTATCACTTTCTTAAATGCTTTCAAATACAAGGAAAAGAAATATATATACTAATTATATAACTTAAATGTAGAAAAACAGTGAACTAATTTTCTGGTGCAAATCTTATTTTTCTTAGTATACCCATTCCTACTTTAAAAATTTCCTTACTTTTACATTTTATAATTTCAACATATATAGACAGAATAGTGTAATGGATCCAAATCTACCCGTTACACAACCCAACCTTATTAGTCCTAGATAGGTTTACTTCCTCTAGACTCTGTTCTCTAGTCTACTTCTACATCTGTCTATTTTGATGAACTGTTTAAATTTAAGCAGGTTAGGGGGAAAAATAATAATACGGTTAGCTTAAGAGAGTCAGAAAAACAAAAGGAGCATGTCAACTGTCATGATATACCATAAACTTCAGGATTCATGTACCACTGCAGCTAGGAAGAAGGCTTCCCAATATCTAGCAATTCTGTTTTTTCTTTAAGACTTTAAAACTCACAGGCTAAAAAAGTTTGTATTCAATAGAGGTATTAAGGTACATGGGAGGTAAAACAATGTTGTTTCTTCAAATTGCCCATTAAATAAAAATGTTACGATTGGTCTTTCATTATTTCCTTAAAAAACTTTAAGAGATTCTTTGTTTTTTTTTTTTTTAAGCAGGGTTGTAGTCCAGGCTGATCCTGTACTCCCTATGAGATGGCCTTGAAAAGTTAAGGGATTTTATCACAGAAATATACTACATTTACTATCCTAAAACTAAGGGAGAGATTTTATATTTTTTTAAAATTGTGACTCGTACCATACCCCAACCACACTCATACACGTGCACCCATTTGCTACAACAATCATCACCTCCTCCTCCGGCTCGTTCACTTCGCTCTCATTCCCTGACTGCTCTTCCGTCTCTGCTCCCCCTTCTTCTTCTTCTTCATCCTCTTCAAGGTTTTCTCCTTCTGTCACAGAGTCTTTTGACTCTTTGTCATTTACTATGCCTGGACATGAAGAGAAAAATGGAAAAACACATTAAAGGTCAGTTTTCTCTGAGATACCACTGCCTTCACAAGTATGTATTAAGATAATTTAATGCCCATTTTCTTAGAATAATGGTAAAGAAGATCAGAACTGAAAAGTTCTGTGAGAAGCAATTTTTAAAAATACATGTTTTAATGCCTCCACATTTTAACAAAAGAACTCGGATATATTTCTTAACCCCAAGAAAAAGGAAAAGAATGTGCTCATGTGTATACCTTTTCCCTTTTCTCAGTTTCAAATAGTTATACTCTATCCTATTTAATCTGTCTCAGAAGAACAAAGGCCCAAAGGAGCCACATGAAAGGTTCAGCCCAGACATATGCAGAATACAAACTTGGCTGCACTTTACCAATATGTATTTCAAGAATTTCTAAAAACTCTAGGATATAAAATCAGGACATGATAGCAGAGAAATTACCTTTGGTTACCCATAAAAATGTCTACAAATCAAGATGGGGGAAAGAGGAAAAATACGAAGAACTTCTGGCAACAACATATATGAAGCTTAATATTAATATTTTTCAGTAACAACACTTCCTTCCTCAGGAAACATCCTGGTCTAAATTTAATCTCACCTACCAAAACTACAATCTACCAAAACTACCTTAATTTTCTCTTATTAGTTGCTTACCTAGCTTTATTAAGTATTCTTGTTCCAAGTCGTGTACCTGTCTGATGGATTCTTCCAGAGAATTACAGAGTTTGATCTTTGGTCTTAGCAATTCCAGGGTATCACTGATCATGTAATCTATATCAATAGGAAATGGATGGTCTTTTGTCCAAACATCCAAACTTTTCTTCCACCAAACATAACGCTGACAATAAATGAAAAATTAATTTAGCTATAATAACAAAATATTTTTAAATAATAAATTGTGTTGAGATTTACACCTAGTTAAAACTAAGCTAAAAGATTGCACTAGAAACCTGCCATTTTTATTAAGTCAACACCAACAATGCTAATTCCAGTTATTTTGCTTTTTTTATAGAGCTTTTGAGCAATGTAGTGACTTAAATATATTTTCATGGTAACTATCTCAACTTTGTCTTTTTAAAAAAAGACAAGAAAAAATTACAAATAAAATATCAATAAAATTTCACGTACTCCAAAACCAAGGTGGAAACACCACTTCTATACAGTAAACAAGTTACACATTTAATACAGTGACACCAACCAGATTCAAAATCATAGTTACAACAAATTTTCATTATTCTTTTTAGGCTGAGGGTATGATTTTTTGAAACATAGGAAAATCAGTAACCAAGAAGCATTTATTAAATATTTATTGTGTATCTGTCATTGTACAGGTGCCTTCCCTTTCTTTTCTTATTCTGGTTCCATCAGTCTGTTTTGTTCTTGTTCTAATTCTAAATTTATTAGATATGAACTGAAAATACAATGTAAGAACTTGCTATCATATGAACAGGTATGCCTCCTGATGTATCACTTTTCCTTGGTCTTTTACCCTTAGTATGTGGCCCTCACCTGGGATCTTGTGAGAAATGCAAAATCACTGACCCGCCTTCTAGACAAAGTAAATAAAAATCTGCACCTTAACAATGTCCCCAGGTGATACACATACATATTAAAGTTCAGAAGCACTGATGCAGGAGATATTTTCTACCTGAACTTCTAAAACTTAAGCCTCCACACTCTATGTTCTAGGTGGAATAGAATGACTTCATCTCCCAGGCCTCTGTGTGTTAATCATTTATATTGCAACATTTTTGTCTCATTCTGTTTTTGGATACTTCTCAGATCCTCTTTTTTCTCACTCTGCAATTGAAGAATGCAAATAAAGACTGTTCTGAAAAGATTCCATTTTGAATGCTGATAGTTACAGATGCTATTTTATAGCAAAACTATGCAGACAGTCCCCTAGTTTAAGATAGTCATTACATACAACAAGGAATCTGGCCATCAAATCTGCAAACACTTTTCCCCATTTTTTGCTCTTCAATTCAGAAAATAAGGAAATAACAACTTGCCATATACGGCAAAGACACAGAGACAAGGAGAAATTTAAGACACTGCAATTCTCCACTGTGATACCAGTATCTATCTCCAAATTAATACCAGCCACTATATGTATGTGTTTTTGATGTCCCATGTTTTAATATCAATGGATAAATCAAGTTGCAACTGTGACTCTATAGAATAATACAGTACTATTGGTAAAATCTTAAGCACCTGACAGTGAGCTGTTCACCTTAATCAGTACTTAACATTACTTTTTTTGAGACAGGGTCTCACTCTGTATCACACTGTATTTTAATGGGAAATAGTAACTGGGCTCCAGGCAATCTAGAAGTTAACTTAAAGGGTAGTACAAACTTTCTAAGTTAAAGACTTATTTCTGTATTTGTACTGAATATAATTTATACTGTACTAGCTCCAAATCACAAGTTTATATAATTAACCAAAAGGAAAAGGAAGCACAAACTAAGCATTCACTAATAAACAAGGAAATATTTCTATGTTACAAATAATGTAATGTCCCCAAAGTCACAGGGTTTAAAAAAAAAAAACTATGCCTTTTAGAAACAAAAATCATGGACATATACCAGAGCATTGATTAGAGAGAAATGCTGTAAAAATATATAAAATCACAGGCAACTTAATTATTTAACAAATACTATAATCCATACATTTGATACCAATTTCATAAATGGTACCAAATCATTCTCAATCATCAATCAACCATGAAAGTTGCAAGAAATTAGAATACTTGTATAATTGAATCCATCAACTCTTTAAAAGCACATTTATATGAATGATACATATAACCTCATTATGAACATGTCTTATGTAAGTGTTATAGCACATCATCACTGATACTTCTGTAACACATACAGCACAGTACAAACACCAAAATACACATTCTGCTTAAGTACCTGGAAATATACAAGGAAGCAATCAAGTTTTCGCTTACTGGAACCTCTGTCAAAATACTGGCCACAGGTATCCAAAATAGTGCAGACTAGTCTAATTCTGAAGAGATGTTCCGGTGGGTCCAGCGAACTTGGAGAACCATCAGGGTTAACACCAAATGAAGTAAAAGAATAAAGAGTTCTGAAAATAACAGCTGATTCCACCATTCGGTAATTATAAAGTTCCCCTAAAAACTTAGCACTGCTGATACGCCGCTGATTAAATTTAGGTTGATTAACCTAAAAAACAAAAACAAAAAAAAGGAAACAGATTTTCACTTAAGAGTAGTAATGTATTTGATAAAGTAAATTTTCCTCCCCAATTCAACATAAATTACTCAAAGAACAGTGAACAGAGAGACATGACGGGTTCATTTCTTATTTTCATATAATGTGCTAGCTTCTGAATGTCCATTTACTATCTCTAAAAAATTGCTATGTTTAAAATGCTGTAAGTTAAAGAACAAATTATATATTAAATTTAGCACTAAGCTATGATGAAATTATTTAAAAAACAATTAAAATGTAATTCTCCCCTAGCAGATACTCACAGCCTTGCTTCTTTGCAACCAACGAATATGCCTAAGTTTTACAGTGAGAGGAAAGTACAAAAAATTCTTATAAAATGATTAGCAACTTTTTCTAATCAGTAAGTTTATAAATTCCTATAACTTCAGACTCAACACTGACCTGGAAATAATAAAAATTTTCAATAGTCTGCTGAAATATGATGAACAGAGTTTCAAATGGAGTAAAAAAATATTCCAGTGCTAGCTTCAGGTTCCAGCAGGAAATGTGACATACCAGGACTTATTAACAAATGACTAACTCCAAAGTAGTAGCAAACGATATACAAAAAAGAGATAGCTTTTCAAGTTACAATTTTTCAAGAGTGGGATTTAAAGACTTTATACTCCACAAATTCCAATTTGGTTAACTATTAAGGAAGTCCCTGTTACCTCCATTCCCAGTCGAATATCTTCTAAAACTCCATCCACCACATGGATCCCAACATCCTCTTGGTAGAGCACGAGTCCTGCTAAGAGGTTGGCTACACAATGGATACTATTATATTTCACATTCCAGATGTTTATCATACAACAAATAACATAATCTTTCACTTCTTGGTCCTGCCAGGGCAACTTTCGCATCTGTCTCAAAACCTGAAGAGAATAAAAAATTAATAAATAAAGTAAGTCTGAACATATAAGTACATTATTAATGTACAGAGAACTTCTGAAATGGCAAATACTTTAGGGAGACTTATAAGCTTTTTACATTAAAGACAGGAAAAATGTGATCTTCTCATCATGCAATATTTATTCTCATTTCTCCTACAGTTCTCCATAATTTCCCCAAATTTCCTAGCATTTCCAGGTCTTGAACTATGCTAACAGTACACAGAATCATATTCAGGTCATTGAAAGGAACAGTCAAAGTTTATAAAAATAGTATGTTCTTTATGTATATTATTTGATGTAAATCATCATTTAAAAAAAAAGGCATCAATTTCCAACAAATAAATACAACCAAGGCCAATTGGTTAAAAGATAATTTAGGATGTCAGACAACACATGAAGACTAACATTGCCTAACAATCTGTTTCCTCATGTGTAAGATGGAAGATAACATAAGCTGATACAATTTAGTTTATAAGCATTAGACAAGATATGTGAGGTATATAACGAAGTGTCTCGTGTATTATAAATGCTCCAGAAATGTCAGCTTTACTATACAAAACTTCTACTACTAACAAGGTCATCAATGAAGTTTTACCTATAATCAAATTGTGTCCATTTTTATTCTGGAAGAAAATGAATACTGCTGAGATGGCAAAATACTCCTTTCACGTCAAACATTCAATACTTTTCAG
Organism: Ctenodactylus gundi; assembly: GCA_004027205.1. Lineage (NCBI taxonomy): Eukaryota > Metazoa > Chordata > Mammalia > Rodentia > Ctenodactylidae > Ctenodactylus > Ctenodactylus gundi. Next base: position 267,443 of record PVKB01001594.1, read on the forward strand.
ATTTCTAGACAATTTTAAAATTATTTGTCTGAGGTAATGAGTATTGAACCTAGGCAATGACTGTACCACTGGGCTACGTCACTAGCATTTTGTAAATTTTATTTTGAGAGTTTTGCTAAGATAGACAGGCTGGCCTCAAACTTGCAAACCTCCTGCCTCAGTCTTCTGAGTAGTGGGCATCAGCGGCATGTGCCACAGTGCTTGGCTTAAAGTTGTGTTAACAACTACTGCTTCTGCCCGTGGAAAAAGCTTCAACTTTCAAAGCTGCACTATTATTCCTTATCACCTTCTACCCTACAGAGAGAGTTCTGCGCTGTAGAAGAGTCAAGTCATACACTTAACCAGGTAATGTTCTGTTCAACATCATTAACAGTCAAGTTTCCAAAAAGGTAACTGCCATAATCAAGATAACAAGATCAGTACTTTGGAAACTCTTCTGGAAACTGATTCCAGCTGGGAATCTAAAGAAAGCTACAGACCCTCTCCAGAAAAACAAAGATAAGCCAGACATTCAAACTTGGGAAATTTCTGAAGGGTCATGGAACTCTTAAAGCCTAATGAAGGTGAAGAACTTTACTAATGCTAAATAAGGGCAAAATATATTATAAATACCAAATATAAAGCATATGTGTGTGTGTGTGTGTGTGTGTGTGTGTGTGCACATATGGTATATATACAATATACGTGGTATATATAGTATATATATGTAGTATATATGGTATCAAAATTAAATTTTTATTTTTATTTTTTTGAGACAGGGTCATTACTCTGTAGTCTGGGCTGATCCTGAACTCCCTATGTAGCTCTGGCTGTCCTCGAACACATGGCAATCCTGTGTCAGCCTCTCATGTGCTGGGATTACAGGTATGCACTACCAAACCTCAATGTCTCAAGTATTATGTATTATCATATAAATCCCTTTGGATAATGTGTACAAAATTGGTCATAATGGACCTTGAGATCTACCCCATCTCTCCTAGAATTTGTATAAATTCTGCATAACCACAAATCTCAAGTCGACTATTTTCAGATGATTTAAGATTTACCTTTTCAGTAGTGACCTTAGAGAGATCCTTATACAAAAGTTTCCGGACATACTCTTGGAGGGGAGGACGTTTCTTCTTCACTGTCTTCTCAGCAGGAGGTGGGTTGCAGTAGTAATAGGCATTCTCTACCATCGTGACATATCTTGCATCAAGATGCATTGCTTGTTTCTTTCTCATCATTTGCTCCTAAAATAAAATGTTCAAATTAAATAAAATGTTCAAATTAATCCACATACTTTCATTCTAAGATTTCTTTATTCCTAACTTTTTATTCTCAATGATAAGATTCTCACATATAGGGTCAGAAAAATAAACAAAAAACTACTAAGCATTTCTAAAAGAATCTGTAAGTATACTATTTTACTACTAATCACATTTAGAACATATTAACCTGTTTAGTGGTAGGCTTATTTAATATGAATATATTTTACATTATCCATAAACCTTAATATGCTTCAGTCCAAACCCACCACCTGTTTTCTTCCCTAAATTCCCCCCACTCCTTTCAGTGGCACCACTATCCATTCATGCCCATGTCAGAATCTTGGTTTGTATCATAGGGCACTTTCTCCTTTCTCATTTTTTATTTTTTTAATTTTTTTTGAGACAGCCTTGCTCTATAGTCCAGTCCAGGGACTGGTCTTGAACTCACAGTAATCTTCCTATCTCAGCTTCCTAAGTGCAGAGATTAAAGGCATGACGCTACACTAGATTTATGAGGTGTAGGGGAATTGAACTCAGGCCTTGAACTAGGCAAGTACGCTTAACTGCTGTGCTATTCCTCCAGCACTAACTTTCATCTCATATGTTAGTCCTGATTTGTTAAAACTTGCACACAAGTGATTATTTTTCTCTGTCTCTCCATCCCTATGTGCATCCACTTCTTCACTATTTTCCTGTTAGATTTTTAACCAGTTTTTCTGCTCTCCACATTCTCTGGAGTCGGCTAACTTACATTAATCCCAGTATACTAATTTTCCTTTCCTATCTGCAGTACTGAAAATGGAACCAAAGGCCTTCGCTCACAGCTACATTTCCAGCTTTTTAAAAAAATTAAATTGTAAGACAAGGTGGGCTCAAACTTGTGATCTTGCTGCATCTACAGTAACGGAAATTGTCCATTTTCTTGTCTGTTGGCCTTAAAACACGGCACAACTCATGTCGGCAGACTCCCACTTCCATCTGAGAGACTGGCACACACTGTGAACTCGATAAAATGACATCCAAAGGTCTGAGACATGAGAAACTCTTGAACAATAAACAAAGTTCTGGGATGCAGGAACAGCTAAGCAAGCAGGAGTTTAATTCCCCAACACCACATACAGCTGGGCATGGTGGCGCACGAAGGTAATCCCAGCACTTGGGATGCTGAGGTAGTTGGATTGTCTGGAGCCTGGGCTTCATGGTGAGTTCAGAACCAGCCTGGGCTATAGAGTGAAACCCTGTCTCATGCCCCCACCAAAACCAAAACCAAAACAAACCAAAGTTCTCATTCAAAAATCAAGTGAATCAATGATAAATGCTAGTTGTTTTTACCTAAAGGTGAAAATGAACCAGAGTTTAAAAAAGAAAAATCTGGTCAGGTAGGAAAGAATTTAGTTTCTTACCACAACAATTCACAGTTTCTCTAGTAAAAAGTAAATACAGAAAAGTCAATGTTATACGTAAAATATAGATATTACAACTGAAGCTGCCCAGCCTGGCATGATGGCACAAACGCACAAGGCCAACCCAGAATGATTGCCTGGCTTACTAGCCTCGTCCACTCAGAGATTAGTGAGATTCTTTCTCAAAAATACGAAGAACTGATGAGTGTAGCTTAGCATGGAGGCATGGGCTCAATCCCCTCCCCCACCCCCCACCCCCCAAAAAAAAGAAAAAAAAAAAAGAGGCTTTGCCTTCCTGGCACTAACATTATATAGTACCTTATCTGATTAGTCTGAGTCAAACAGAAAAAGTTTTTTTTCCCTGTATTATAAAACTTGAACTTGTGATTACCATGACGTAAGCCTGCCAAGAATTTGAAATCAATTCTACTTGATCACGGCAATCAAACACACCACAAAAATAAATTTATGTCTCTTCATTTTAAATATTATCAGTAGATTATTCATGCTCACATCTAAATTCTTAAAACCTATCTAGAGAAAAAGACGTAAGACTTCAGTAACACTAACACAATGTTACTCTCCACCCCAGTGATTCCTACGCCAGAGCTCTCTGTAATGCTAACACCAACGTGCCTCCCCGGCTACACACATCCTCTCTTTCCTGAAGGACTGCAAGCAAATAATATGCAATGACATAATTCCTTAATAAACCTGAGGGTCATTTTAACATAATTTTAAGAAGTAACTCTTTCCTAAGTTAAAATTTCAAGTTTATACTTATCATTTTATTTTAAAGTTTAATTTACTTTACAGTTTACAAGTTATCTGCATATCTGATACATTAACGATGGCTTGACATATATCAAAAACATTACGATGGCTCTAAACTAATAGTATTAGGAATATCTGCTTATCTGCATGATTTGCCCAAAGTTTTTTGGTCTGAACTAATTCTTTTTTGGGGTTGTTTTGTCTTTGAGATAACAGTCTCATTCTGTAGCCCAGGATGGTCCTGAACTCACTTTGTAGACCAGAATGGCCTTGCATTCATGGCAATCCTCTTGCCTCAGCTTCCCTAATGCTGGGATTACAGGTGTGTGTCCCCATGCCCTGTTTATGTGGTGCTGGGGAATCGAACCCAGGGTCCTGTGCCAAGTAGGAAAGTGCTCTAACTGCTGTGCTATTCCTCTAGCTCCCCTTTTGTAGTGTTATGAACTCACTGGCAGCCAGGTCAGAAATAGTTCCAGTTTATATGTATGGGACATTCTAGTTTAGGTAGAAATGCTTATAAATATAAGGCAGAGGACGACAACAAGCAACAGCTGATATTTTTAATCCCCAATGTATATGAATCAAGAACGCTATGGTCTTAACCAGGAACTTCAAGCCCTTACCAAAAGTACACTGGTCCTCAGGTGAGACTCAGGAGATCTAAAGAGAAACCGCCCACATGTCTCCAAAAGAGTGCATGCCATCTCAATATGGTGATGAGAAAAGTCTGATAGAAGCATCTGGAACAATAAAAATGATAAAAAGCTACAAAGGCAACATTTCAATTCTAGTAGACAGAATGTATTTCTCATGTGTGTAATAACTTATAAAATGCCACAAAATCAAGCTTACTGCATTGTACTATTGATCATGTTAGTGTTCCATTATCAAATTTTTATTGAAACACTTCAATATATTTAACATCTTCCCTTTCAGAAAGATATACACAAACAAGCATTAAAGCACATTTTATATCTATTGAGGTGCTATGCATTTAAGTACATGCCACATACACAGATGACATTTTCTCAACGGGTTTTTCTCCAGATATATATATATATATAACATTTACTTTTAAAAATTCATACTACAAAAGAATTACTTGCTCTATGTATGAAATTTGTAATTACAACACATTACCACAACATTTTAGTATTTATTCTTCCAGTCTTGTTCCCTGCATATTTTCCGTATCAAAACAAACTCAGACATGTCATATCACTTAATAACCTGATTTTGTTAGAGCTTAACAGTGCTTTTTTGGCCTTTTTCTATCCTTTCCTCATATGATGTATAAGGTATATAGTATGGTAAAATATAAACTATCTTAAAACTTGACTGATTTACTCTTGCTAATACAAAAATATGACAAACATCCTTGCAGATAAATCTATGAACACATTTATGATTATTTCTTTAAAATGAATCTTAGAAATGGACTTTTGTGTCAAGAAATATATACTCTTTCTATATATTTTTTTTAAAGTACAAAGAAATATATTACTATACATTTAAATAGCTTATGGTAATCCCTTTCAATTACAGCATTCAGAAAACTTCTATAATCTCTCTTCCAATGCTGCCTGGGATTTCCTTAAATATAACTTGTCATATATCAATCACCTGAGATGCTTTAAAAAAGAAAGTCTAAGATACATAATCCCTCACATAATACTTACAGTGACTGTACTTTAAATATTCTAAAAAAATGCAGCAAAGACACTTGATTTCTCTTGATATATATTTATACTTTAAAAACATTAAAATTTTAATTGGAGAAAAGAGTAAACATTTACCATACTTTTTGACAACATCTCATAAATTCTATTGCTGAACATAGTATTAATTCGATAAAGGTTGGTAACTGTATTAATCAGATTCTGTTCAGTGTATACCAGTTTTGTCTGCTAGTTCTTTTAGCTATTCAGAGATGTTTCTTTTGAGACAGCATCTTACTCTTTGGTCCTGGCTGGTCCTCAACTCACTATGGAGCCCAGCTTGGCCTTGAACTAAACGGCAAACCTCCTGCCTCAACTTCCTGAGTGCTGGGACTGAAGAGATGCTTTTAAATCTCTCACTGTGACTGTGGATTTCTTTCACTATTGCCAATTTTGTTTTATGTACTTTAAAGCTGTTATTAAATGCCTACTGACTCACAAAGATCATACTTGTCTATTAAAATGATCAATTCATCACTATGAGCCAACCTTTATTCCTAATAACACTCCATGCTTTAAAGTCTACTCTGAGAGAGAGCTGAATCTTCACCACTACACTACCAGGAATAAAGTCTACTTTGAAAAGCTTTTGTGAAACTAGCTTTCTTTTGATCAGTAAAAGCACAGTACATTTCCCTATCTTTTTACTTTAATCTTGCTTATATAGTTCATAGTATACGGTTGGTTTAATCAAATTTATGTTAAGTATTTTATTTGATATAATTTGTCCAGTTATACTACATGTGATTATTGATAAGCTACCTTTTGTACTTTGTTAATCTGTTTAATATTTAATATTCCCTTCTTGTCTTCTTTCAAATTTCTCAACTATTCTACTTATAACTAAACTTTAAATTTTTCTATTAAAAATAAAAATAATTCAACACTGACCTTTAAACAGTGTAATGTATCATTTTTTGTGAACATCTTAAACTTAGTTAATTCTCCAATAAAACGAACAGTTTTGTTTTTTGTTTCAATATTGATCTGGTCCTTTTTTCGCACCTACAAGTTAAGAGAAAAAGACATTGCTTACTTAAGTAATCAAGAGTTTTAATCTCTGTAGTAAGAACTATTATTCTAATATATTGTAATTCACCTCGAACATCTCAATAAACTGAGCATAAGTAGTGCTACACTTAAGGAAAAATGTGCTCTGTGCTAACACCAGTCCCAGGGAGAACTGTGCAAACAGTTCAATGATTACATGATCTGGAGGGAAGAAAAGCGTATTTTTTTCAGGTTTAAAAGGCTCTTTAAGCTATTTAATTTAATTCATACCAATGTATCTAAAATTTCTTTGGTAACACAGCCCATTTTGAAATGCTAACTTCTATTAGTTAACAGCTTATTAAATTAGTATTATAAGGAACACACTTCAGTAAATGCTGCATTAAAAATACAAACATCAGGAGCTCACATACACAAAAATGTTATGAAGGCTTGCTGGTATGATTACCAACTATATTGCAATTTTTATCATAAATTCATTACAATGAAAAATCTAATACAACTATGAAATTATCATGGACACAGTCATATGTCAAAGCTCAAATCTTTGCTAATTTAAATCCTCTATCACACACATTCCAAGATTTGTAAAACCCAACAAAATTCCATTAGAGCAATACAATATGAACAAATACATTAAATATAATTAGATTTAACCTCAGAATTACACTTCCATCAAAAAAACAAAATAAGATCTCTAGAAACTTTTTATTTAAACAAAATGACCATAACACAGTAGTGCCTTTGATTGGCTTAGTGCTCTTTCCAGAACACTAACTCTCATTTTTTTCCATATGAAAACAGTGGAAATACAGGCTAGAGGAATAGCACACAGGCCAGAGGACTTCCCTAGCAAGTGCACGGCTCTGATTTTGATTTCCCAGCACCACAAAAGATGCACGGTGTTGTACTTCTGTAATCTTAGCCTTTGGGAGGCTGAGGCAGAAGAGGTGCCATGACTAGTAACTCTCCTGCCTCAGGCTAGCCTACTAGAGGAGGCTGGCCTGGACTTCCTAGTGAGTTCAGGACCTGCCTGGACCCCAGAGTGAGATTCTGTCTCAGAAGAAAAAAATACTTAGAACTACAGCTGCTACTACTCTCCGCTACACTCACAAACATGCGAGGACTCAAAACAAAGCCTACTCTAAAAAAAAAAAAAAAAAGGAAAGAAAAAGGGAAAGAAAGAAAGCCTACTCTCATACGCAGTTGTGCACTTAGTAAGAGTCATTTATGCAAAAGTAAACATTTACATACTCAAACAGCTAAGTATTCAATGGAATTTGTTATCTTAATTTTTAAGAAACTATTTTCTATAGCAAAGAGAGGTAAGAGTTTAAATTTATCAGATTTTAAATTTTTTCGAAAACAAAACCATACTTACTAAAAACTCAGAATAAACTAGAAGCTCACTATGAAATTAAAGTATCAATAAAACTGCACATTAAGCAAAAATAAGAGCTCATATTCAGCTTTAACATAGAACTTTCAATCACATCATTTATAACATATATGAGACAAAAAAGTAGATTCTCATTTTTAATATTACACAAAATAGAAAATAAAACTTTCAACCTTCTAATATAGAGTACAGCTGTCATAAAAACCTTTCATAAGTAATTAAGTAAATAAGCAATGAATTTCCTAAACATGTAATTAGTTTACCTTCCTCCAAATTCAAGACCAGTTCTGCTAGGTTTAAACTCAGCTCTATGACTTAATAGCTGTTACTTAAACTCTGTGCCTCAATTTTCTACTCTGTAAGATGGAACTAATAACCAAACAGGTCTCAATAAATATTAGGTTTTTTTTTTTTTTTTTTTTGAGACAGGACCTCACTTTGTAGCCCTGGCTGGTCCTGAACTTACCACGGAGCCCAAGCTAGCCTTGGATTTGGCAATTTCCCTACTTCAGCCTCCCAGGTGCTGGGATTACAGGCGTGTACCACCACACCCACCTTATGTGGTGCTGCCTCGTGCTTGCTAGGGAAGGACTTTAAATGCTGTGCTATTCGTCCAGCCTCAATAAATACTAGTTACTGATCTGACTGTATCAATAGACAAACACAGATATGTATTTATAGGTTGGGTAGCTGATTTATTATTTAGTGGTACTGGGAATTAAGCCCAGGGTCTTCATATTGAACTACATCCCCAGTATATTTTTACTTTTGATTTTGAGACATGATCTCATTACGTCACTAAGCTGCCCATGCTAGGCTTGAATTTGCAATCCTTCTGCCTCAACCTCCCACTGCGCTTGGATTACAGGCTGTACAACGGGGCCTACCCCATCTCTGTATACCTAATACTTAGTAAATAAAATAATGATTTATCTTTGTATATGTGAAGTGAAAGAGCAAGTACCTTCAACCAGAACATCATCCTCTTATGGTCATTTTGGGAAATAGCATAATCTTGGCAATGTCACATAAACTCCCTAAACCTACCTCCCCGCCTGCCTATCTGCACTTCTTTGATATCTTTCATCTTTCTTTTCCTAAAGCCTTATGATCAAAGATAAGTCAAAATACTTTTGCAAAACAAATGAATCAGCAACGCACATTTTCCTACTTTCTATGTGAGGTTACTTAGTAACGAGTGGCTCTTGCGAGAATTTTCTCCTGCAATCAGTCACTCTCAGAAAAACATTCCTTGCAACTCATTTGTCAAAGATAGCTGGGATTTAGATTAAGGAAATAATCTGTGTGCATTAAGAGAAACTATGTTTATGTCAAAACAAAAAGTAAGATGAACCTATGCATATCGCTTACAACTCCCCTCTAGGAAGAAACTACTAGGGCCAGATACTCATGTTCATTCATGAACAGTTACTTCCTTTTTCTCTATTTTTTGCTCACTTAGCTTTATGTTATCTTCAGTGATCAACAGACTTTTATCAAAATCTACTGAATGTAAACATATACTCAAGACTGAGTCTATAAAGTAGATTGTCCTTGCTTAAAATTAACTTTTCTTCTTTAGACAGTGGACTAGTTATCTCTAAAGGAGGGCATGTAATACTTCTGATCCACTAGGATGTGTGTGGAGAGTAGGGAGACTGGGAACTTCTATCTTCAGTTTTCCCTGATCAACTAAATAAAGCCTTTTTGGTATTTAGGACAGAATAAAAAGTCTTTCCAGTATTCAGGACTGTTCACATGAGAAGTCTCAGAGCTGTCCAACATATGAAGAATGCCTGCAGAATCATAAAACATATTGACAAGATGCTCCTCCAAATTCATAATTTAATAAAGTATATAAACTGCTGAGTTATTATCCCTATTACCTTTACTGATCTGCTAAATTAGCAAACCCACTATTATAACTAGAATTTATCAATGAAATTTCATATACTTGTGTGAACCCACTTAACTTCTCAGCTGAGTTCTTAAGCAGGGGGCACATACATTCAGGATGTGGCAATTTGGATAGAAGACAGAGACAGATTTAGAGAGCTGGGTAAACAGCTACTGGCACAACTCAAAACTTACGGAGAATGTAACAGCAGCAGCAGATATAAAAAGAAGATGCCAGATTTTAGTGTTGTAGAAAGTGGAGACGATAGAGTATGACGAACACTGGCACCTGACTATCAGGGGACTAGACACACTCTAACTTTATTGGAAGAAGACAGAGGTATATTAAAAATGGAAGTAAAAGATGAAGACTTTTTTTAGGAAAAAAATAAAGAAATCTGGCTTCTGACATATCCAGTTAGAAGAGTAAGAATACTTTCTTATCAGGAGAACGGTTCCAGCAAGAGACATACATTTTGGGTACATGGAATGTTGAATAAAGCCTAGATAAAAGATGTTTCACCAAAAAGGAAGGTGAAAAGGGAAGACTAGGAAATCTTAACACACAAATTCAGCTAAAAAAAGTAGAAGAAACTGAACTAATAATCCTAAGTAAGCACCAGGACAGACTGGTAGTACAGAAGGGATTATTATTATGATAGTATTCGCACATTCTGTGAGGAATTATATCCACTACTTCACTATCTCACTCAATTCTTAAGAGCAATCCTCTTTTATAGGACACCGTTATGAATCATCTAAGAGACAAGTGAACAGGTTTAGAGCATTTGAGTAACTTGACCAAAGTTATAATGCTAGCATGTGGTGGATCCAGAATGATAGTTCCTAACAAGGCAGGAGAGTCCATCAATTTCCATCTGCAGGGACGTCAACTAACAGGCAATCAAGACAGCGCTGGGGTCTCTGCCATGGTGCTGCAATGATAGTGAATCAAACAGCAAATGTCAGGAGAAGCAGAGACATAAATAAAAAAATCAAAATAAGAGGGAAATGAAAGACGATGGCTGGAGGGTATGTGAGTTGAGACAGGTTTGTTTTGTTTTTTGCAGCTGTTATTTTCATTTGAGGATGGTAGTGGGATTAACATATTTGTGGCCTACAAGAAAATTGCTAAGGGTTTGAAAATGTGGAAAATGTTGGGGGACAGACCCTGAAAGAGAGAGGAGGTGATCAGTATCTTAAGTGTCCTGGTTTGTTTCCTCTGGGACAGTGGTTTCCAAAATATTTACCCAAAATTCTAATACTTTTTCATTGTAATGAAGTATCACAGCAGTAACAATAAAAATGCCATCTCTCCTAATTCCTGCACCAATTCTCAGAGTAAGGGGTGTACATGTGGGCATTTTCTTAGTTTTAATTTTTTTCACCAAACACACTACTATGCCTGGTCTAATAATTTGCTTTAATTTGGATTTTGGTTGGTTTGGTTGAGAAACATAGGCACATAACTCATACATCCAAACTAAACATTGTAAAAAAGGCTCCTCATTTGTAATATGGGTTAATGTATCAGCAAGAATTTTATCAGTCAAGAATATGATTTCTAATGTGTCTGGCCTTAAAACAGCAGCATTTATCGAAGTGTGCCCTTTATGAAATTATATTACTCAGCCATGGGCACACAGTGCCCCTCCAGGAGGCTTACAGAACATATCACTCTAAAGATATGAGAATCCTTATAATAAAACAAAGGCAAACCATTTAACTTTATTCAACTCAATGTTTCCAAACACAGAAACGTTACCTTGCTTAATATGACTTAAGAATATATGAAATAAACTTCAGCAAGAGCTGGCCCAGAAAAATCTTAACCACAAAGTTCATAGCAAATTAACAACTGGAAGAAGCAACTGTAATTACAGACCAATGACTAGTCTTCAACCTTCATGAGACTTCCCTTCCTCTGAATTCAAAGCACTCACTCTACAATAATTCATTTGCCAGTTAAGCAAGCAATCTTTTAAGGATTTTTTATTTCCCTCTTCTTTTTATATTTATGCCTCGCTTCCTCAATTACGAGATTCCTGATCTCAGGAACTTTCTGCTCTTCCCCCAAAAACTCAGCAATACTGATTTGTGCACAGTAAGTTCAATAAAGCCTCTTTTGAGCACAGCAAACATTTTCTGACTTTATGTGTACTCAAAGTGATTACTATAATGCTAAATTTTGAAAATCTGCTTCCACTGGCTAAAACGAACATTTGAAATTCAAGTCTTTTCAAAGTCTACCAATGCTGAATTTCAGTGATCACTAGCGTCACTACTTTTACCCCATCAAGTTTATATATGAAGCTCTATCACTTCTACAAGATGACTAGGTACTTAAGACTTTTAGAACCAGAGCAATATGAAAGCTTTCTGCTGTATGGTAACAGGGCCCTTGTATTTGTCAGGATGTTCTTTAAAGAACATACCACTACCCAAGGCAAAGGATCTTAAGGCAAGAATCAATAAACTACAGTCAACAGCAGTGTCCACTGAGATTACAGAATTTATGGAACCTAAATTCTACATTTCATGTTCTACACACTTGAGATCTTCAAAACCTAATGAGGCCATCTTGTGGAGCACCACACCCCTACTCTCCATGGCCAGTCCTGTTTCCTCTGGGAATACCAGTGAGGCTTCTGTCTTGACTTAAAGAACAGCTTATCATTTATAGAAGAAAACATACAATATATACATTGGAGGAACAAGCTAGTAACCAATGGCTCCCCTTGACAAACAGGCAAGGCAAGATGCTAGGAATTGGACTATCACATGAATTTTAAGCTGTGCTGAAATAGTTTACATTAAAAATTAAGAATTCCTTAAGTTCCAAACTATTACATCACTGTCAGATTTAGAAAATATGCTTAACAGCAAAATTATGTTCTTAAAGAATCCTCACTCAACTTAGAATACACATATTACAAAAATAAATGCTTAAATACATACATGAAATCTGAAATCCCCCCTCAGCATGGAACAAAGATCCTCTGCTACATCAGACATGCAGGGATGCAATGTAGCAACCAATCTTGCATAAAATGGTAGCAAATCCAACCTGCAAAAGTTATATGTGATATGTGTAAAAGGAAAGACACACCAGAAATAGTTCATTTTAAAATTTAAACTTTCTCAGATATATTCACACATTAAATGATTATAAAAACTAATAATCATTCAGACATGCCTACTTATTGCCATCATGAAGTATGTGGGAATTTGGTAAAGCTCGTGAAAGTTTATTTAAATACTCCGGCTTTTTCCGATCAGTGCATTTATTGCACATTTATAATTTGACTATGTTCATAATTTTGATAAAGCACAAAACACTGGGTGAAGAAAATAATGTTTTGAGATGGCTTATATTTTTAATCACAATTACTGAGGAACTATACACTAAGGATAAATAGTATAAAACAAAGTAACAAGGTAACCAATAACCAACACATATCTAAGTTAAAACAGTATCACAAACCCACACTAACGTATTTTACTTAGCACAGGACCCACGTGGATCCTCATACGTCTTTACACAATCAATGGCAGTAAGTGGCATGCATGCTGTGACACCCTTCCCATTCTGAATGCTCCCTCCTATCAAACTGGATATAGTTCCAGAATCTTGCTTAATACAACCTTCCAGGTAGCCACTACTACATACTGATCAGAACCCACACACAAGCCAAATTTTATTTTCCACTCCTATCACAGACATTATTTTATAAAGCAATTCAACACTCAGCAGGATCAGAGGCTAAAGTAGGGAAAAAAGTAACCAAGGCAGCAATGTTGACAGCAGCAAAAGCAGCTGACAAAGAGAAAGGAAGCCAGTGAGTACAGAAAGTAGACAAGGTTCAGGCATGGTGGTTCATGGGGAGGCTGAGGCAGAAGGACTGCCATGAGTCTGAAGCCAGCCTGGGTTATGCAGCATGTTCATGGTTAGCCTGGACTACACAGCAAGATCCTTTCTCAAAAACAACAGCAACAAAACAAAAGTAGACACAGATTTAAAACTACAACAGCTTACGGCTATTCATAACTACAACAAATAACCCTCCAGGTCTTAATTCTTCCTGAAAATATATATTAGAATTAGATCTGGGACTATCCCAAGTCGAACAAATTGATCCTGAGACTAAAGAAATAATGAACATGCATTTGGGAAGCGGGGAAGGGAAGGCGTGGACTGAATTCATGCCTTAAAAAAAAAAAACCTCCAATCTTTATACTCCTCTTTGACCACCATAATTTCTTCAAAAGTAATTATTTCTTTAGTTCTTATGTGCTAGGCTCAGTCTTAAGGGTGTGTGTGTGTGTGTGTGTAAGTATGTATGTATCTATTCCTGAAATATATGTATTCCCCCTAAAATCACCCTGTGAGGTAGCTATTATAAGCACCATTTCAGAGATAAGGGGACAGATTCAAAGTACAGTCAAGAATATGGTCACTGTGTAATAGTATCTTAGCCATCTTTTAAAAGATAAATCATAGTTTTCCTTACAGAAAATGGTGGAAACTAGAATTCAATTATGCAAAAATTCTAAACCTTTTGAATGTGAACATTTACTATTAACCTGCAAATGATTATTTAAAATACTTCTAAAGTTTAAGTATTCAAGGGTAAGCTTTTCTCAAATGGAAAATACAGACATGTGAGTCACTTATTTCTTACGAGGGATTTCTGTAAGGTACTTTTACTAGGTAATACTTTTCTGAGTGTTGCAAGAATTAAGAAAAAAAAAACGGATTGAAGCAAAAAAAATTTAATTTGCCAGCATAATGGATGGATTTATACTAAAACCAAATTTGTAAATTTTCATTAAAATATTAGGTTCTTCATTTGGTGTCTGTACATTTTAATAATGAAGTATTCTATTACTTTACTACAGGGCAGAGATATAACAGCTGAGGTCACAGGATAACAAACAGCACTGCACTAGGAGCCAGGATGGCCTAGTTCCAATTCTATCCGAAACAGTTCTACTGTGACCTTATGAGCTGATCCGACACTGCTTCTCCTGTCCTTTCACTTCTTACAGTAGCAAACTAGCCCGCATAAACTGTCTCATTCAGCCGTGGAATGATCCCTCCTGCTGGCTGGAAAATGCCATCCTCAAATGGCCATGGTGTTTACTCCCTTACCACACCTAAGACAACTGAAAGAGACTCATTCTGAATATTTCATTGCATTTCTCAATCATTTTATAACTTTTTAAAATGGAATCCACCATATGCTACTACAGCTGGTCACACGTTATATATTACCTTGTGTGTCACACTCCTATCCCAAGGCAAAGAAGTCACTAGCACTGCAAGAGTGCCTGGAACAAACGCATCAACAAATACATGTGGGACATCACTGAATGTCTCTGGTATTTCACTCTTAAGTACACTGCAAGCATTTAGTCTAAGATATTCCTCCCCATATTAAGAAAGTATCATCCCCCCCTTTTTTTATAACAATGCTAAATGTTACCAAAATTTACATTTTATCAGAAAAAAGCAAGTTTATCAAATATCTTAAACAATGGGAGAGTCGCATAGTTTCCTATTTTCTCAATTGACATTAATTTTAACAGATTCCCCATGTTAGGGTTTTCACCCATTCCTAAGATAAATCTTTTTGAATTTTAGTTGATTATTTGTTTGGTACTATGGACTAAGCCCTGGGCCTTCACACTGAGCTATATCCCCAGCTCATTTTTTCATTTTAATTTTGAGACAGATCTTGATAAGTCCCTAAATTGCTCAAGCTAGGCTCAAAATTACATTCCTCCTACCTCAGCCTCCCAGTGCTGGGACTGTTGTCTTGTGCCACTGAGCCTAGGTAGAAAACTTGGTATTCCAAATAAAAAAATAGGCACAATCTAACAGAAAGGAGCATGAATGTTATACTGACCAATCTAATTTTTAATTTGACATAAAAATCACATAAAACATCGCATCTAACAGTACACTAAAAGTAAAACCTATTTTTTCATTTGGAATACTAAGTTTTCTAGAACTAGTTATATAGCACAGAAATTACGTATTCCATAAAAGACTTAAAAGAATTCAATAAAGTCAAGAATTAGTCCCGCTGAAATTAAATTAACTGGTACCTTTTAATATTCTCTTTTACAAGCACTTGTCTGTTGGGGCGCTGTGTATTGAATCAGTTCTAGAAATGCAAAAATTTTTTTTGCACAAGGTCTTGCTCTGTAGTCCAAGCTGATACTGAATCCACTTTGGAGCCCAGACTAGTCTAGAACCTAGCAATTGCTGGTATTGCAGGTGTGCACCAACATGCCCAGCTATTACCTGGTGCTGTGGAATTAAACCTGGGCCACACGCTTCTTCAGAAAAGGCTCTCATCACTGAGTATGCCTCCAGCCCTGTTTTTTTTTTTTAGTTTGGGTTTCACTGAGAATTTTCAAGTCGCTTTTAAGTGTTTCTGCCATAGCTTCTCCTCATTTCTTAAACTTTTAAAATGTTCTTTCTTCTATCTACTTTGATTATTCTAAGAGCCAGCCCTTGAATTCCTAAAACTAAGTTTCATTTTGGTTGTCTTTTTCAATGCAATGTTTTCATAATAAAGTTTGAGATCGTAATACTTGGCATCAAAAATTCTTAAACCGTATCATTTCCTTTTCTGTTCTTCAGCTCATCAGCTATACTCTGCTTCGTTCTTTTCATCTTACAATTAACAAAGTTTACTTGAGTGTTTTTTCCCTGGTTCAAAAGAAAGGTGGTTGCTATCTCTTTTAAAGTAAAATAGTTTGTGTTATTTTTTCAGGTATAGAGTGGCAAATGAAATCCAGAGGTAAGTGCGTCTAGCCTTTATAGAGATTTAAAAAACAGATGCAGGATTTCCAAGGACTGCTAAATTCTTTTAAAAAGTCTTACCAGGTAGTCAGTATTCTTAGGTTTTGTTCCTTTTGAAATTGGTCAAACAGAATTAAAGTTAGGTTTTTTGAGTTCTCAGAGTATTCTCCTTTAAAGTGGGTAGCTGAGGCTAAGTCCCAAACTGTACAGTTAAATACTCAAGCTCTGCGACTGTTATTTCACAAAATAAAACCCCTTATGCTGTAATAAACTTATTCAATGTTAGCCCTAGCTCAAGAGTACTTTCTGTCTTAGCTGAGTGTGTGGTACAAATCAGTAAATCCAGTTTACTTGAGAGGCTGAGGCAGGAGGCTGCAGGTTTGAGGGCAATTGGGCAATTCTGTCTCAATAAAACATAAAAAGGCTAGAAATGTAGCTCAGTGGTACAGTATGTGTGAGCCTAAACTCCTACTACACGACAAAACAAAACCCCAAAAGTTACTTTCTTTCTTTTTTCTTTTTCTTTCTTTCTCTCTTTCTTTTTTCTTTTTTTTTTTTTGTGAGACAGGGTCTTGCTCTGTGTAGCCCAGGCTGGTCCTGAACTAACTACAGAGTCCAGTCTGGCCTTGCACTCACTGCAATCTTCCTGTCTCAGCCTCCCGAGTGCATGCCCGGCTTATGTGGTGCTGGGGAATCAAACTCTGGTACTTAGTGCTTGACTTAACGCTTGAACACTTTAATCGCTGAGCAATTGCTCCAGCCTTCTAGTTCTTTTCTAAGTATGCAAGTCAACAAGGGACTGGAGTGTAAAAGGTCACACCAACAGTTTTAACATTATTAAAATGCAAATTATTAATCAACACAAGTCTATTTCGAATAGGCTAGATAGACACTTCATCTGAGTTTTCTAAAAAAAAAAAAAAATTGAAGAAAAGCCTATTTCTTTCTTTGGAGAACTGAATTCTAAAATCTTCTGAGAGTGACAATTATTTTTACCAGCAGTTAAGAGTGACACATTTAAAAGTTTCTTTTTCCTTAGCGTAAAATCTTATTTATTTTCAAGGTCTCTAATCATACCTTTAAGGATCCTACCAGCAGTTAATGACCACCAAATCAGCAGACAATCATCAACCACCAAAATTAAAACAAAAACTCACATAGTTTTGTAACAGAGGGGGAAAGTAAATTCTTATCAGTTTTTATCCAGTAATAAGTTGGCCTGCTAAAAGAAATGTCTACCTTCCTGATTCTCCTTAAAAATCTGAAGATATGAATGTTGAAAGTATTGGTTTTATCTCTGTTCAGCAATGCCTAGAAAAAGCCAGCATGCCTGTAATCCCAACTACTCCATAGGCCAGATTGGCAATTTAGTGAGACCCTGTCTCAAGATAAAAAGGCTGAGAATGTAGCTTAGCAACTCCTGGGTTCAATTTCCAGTACTAAGTTAAAAAAAAAAAGAAGGAAAGAAAGAAAGAAAGAATACTCTTACACTTCAATAAAACGTAAAAAATTTTTTAGGAGATACTAAAACAAGACCAATTCAAACAGAAAATATAAAACAATAGTGGGATAATTTACTCTTAATTCCACAACCAAACACATATGTTGACTTTTTTCAAAATGTTTCTGTTCCCAATGCAACAGCGCCGTCAAGTGGCATAATAGGCTAATGCACCCCCAAAATCTCTCAGTTTCAAATTTGGTCAGAGAGGAGCTGGAGGAATGGTTCAGTGGTTAAAGCAGTTAAAGAGCTTGCCTAGGAAGTCCTATGTGCCCGAGTTCAACTGATTCTCCAGCATCACATAAACTGGGTGCCTATAAATCCAGCACTCAGGAGGCTGAGGCAGGAGGACTGCTGTGAGTCCAAGGCCAGCCTGGGCTTCATAGTGAGTTCAGGAACAGCCTGGGCCACAGATGAAACTTTGTCTCAAAAAATAAATAAATAAATAAATAAAATAATTTGGTCAGAGAAGAGATCCCAATAGTCTCATAAAAATGCCAGCAAAACTCTCCTCAAACCTAAATTAGAAAAAGGTGTTCAAGAATCAAGTGTAGCAGCTCGTATCTGAAGGGCATTCTGCTTATATTCATCTAAAGAGATTCTGGATATCAACTTGCTAATGCTTGGCTAAATCTCCATGGTTTCCAAGTCACTAAAAACATAGCTGCATCCTCATTTTATAAAAAGGAAAACCTGACCCAATGTGAGGGGCTATAGTCCCACCACTCCGGGAGACTGAGGCAGGAGGAGCTTAATACCAAGCCCAGCTTGCACAATTAAACAACTCAGACCCTGCCTGAAAAATAAAAATAAAAATAAATGGACTAGGAATGCAGTTCAGTATGAAGGCTCTGAGTTCAATAACAAAAAAAAAAAAAAAAAAAAAAAAGGTACTTCCCTGACTGTCTTTAAACTCAAATCTGTCTTAGAACTCTCTGGAGAGTTGGAAATGTTCTGTCTTGATCTGGGTGGTGACACACATGAACATTAAATGTGAAGTTTCAATTATATGTATGTATATGGTTATATTTCAGTTTTCATTTCTGTGGAGTCCTTCAAATTAAGAGGTTGAGTGAGACAGTGACAGCCTTTTGATATTTTTTATCACTATTTCATGAAGAACACAACTGACTGATCACACTGTTAAGAACTATAAAATGAATTATCTGAAATTTTAAAAAATTAGAGGCTGCACCTTATACCAAGAAAGTGAAAAGAAAAATGAAGAAAATACTTGCAACTAATTTATCTATAAAAGATGTGTACCTTGAATATATAGACTCTTACACCTCATTAATAGAAAGATATATTCAATTAAAAGGAGGTAGAAGGAAGGATTAGAATTCATTTTCTCAAAAATTTACAAGGGCCAAAAAACAGATGAAAAACTGCACATCACTAGCCATTTGAGAAATACCAGTGCAAAACCACATGGAGGTTCTACCTCGCAAACATTAGGACAGCAATAATCTGAAAATGGACAGTAACAAGGGTAGATGAGAACAGGCCCTCACACATTATTGGTAGTAACGGTAAATGGTGTAGCCACTATAAAAACTATTCTGGCATTTACCCAAAATGCATATATTACTATGTAACTCAACAATCCCATTTCTAGGTACATACTCAGTAGAAGCATACGGACGCTCAGTAGAAGCATACAGATGCTCAGTAGAAGCAAAAAGATGTGCATACAGAGACATAATATATATATATATATATATATATATATATATATGAATGGTTCTAAAACCATTATTCCTAATAGTCTTAAATTGGAAACAAATGTTTATCAACTGAGGGATAAACCAATGTGGTACATTTGTACAATGGAATATTACTCTGTCATAAAAGTTTAGTGTTGATTCCCACAGTTAAATGGGTAAATCTTGAAAACATTATGCTAAAGGAAAGAATCAGATGCAAAAGGTCATGTATTATATGATTCACATTTATACGAAACATCCAGAATAAGCAAACCCATGTCAGACAGAAGCTGGTAGAAAAGGACAGTGAGGGAATGGACTGACCACTAGTGTGTATCTCTTTCAGTGGTATGAAAATATTTTACACTAGATTACAGTGATGACTGCACATATTTAGAACAGCAAATTGCATGCTTTAAATGGGTAAATTAAATCTCAATAAAACTATTAAAAAACTGCAAATAACCTTAAACGTTACCTAGTTCAGCATTTCCTAAAACAAACAGAACAGAATACATAAAACAGCTAAACTCTCTACCACAGTCTAAAAATAAACTATCAGGGATCATAGCACAGGCACTGAAATAACTATTAAATCGTCAATCCATTCTGGTTTGTTAGTGTATTTTTGATTGGCTCAGGCTATACAGATGGAGAGAAACCTCATCACAGAAAATAATGAAGACACTCAGCAGACTTCATGCTCCTTGGGGAAGACAGAAGAACAAAATGGCAGAGAAAGAGGAAGAATGCCTTTCCCACAAGAGACCCAGAGTCCAGTTGGGTACGGAGGCTAGTGAGGCTAGAGGAAGAGGCATTAAAAGATTACAAAAAGTATTTCCTTATACCCTCCCCTACAAGAGGTCCAATTTGACCCTTTGTCCAGAAAGCTAACAGAGTAGCTTGCTACTACTAACATCTCTTAACTGTCCCCAGACCCAAAATGCCTGCTTGCTTATTCTACACCCAATCCTCTGTTTCCCTGTCAGGGCTACCAGTCATTTGTTATCCTAAGGATAGAGAAAAGCACAGATGAGAAACAGCTTGACAGGAGTACTAGCACTTCATTACTATCATGCTATGCCCTCATTCTTAGGGACCAAGACATTTTCCAGGGACAAGCCAAATCCTGCAGAGAGGGCAGGATGCCTGGAGGCTAAGGACAAAAGAAGACCTTCACAATTAAGGCCTCTCTGATTAACAAAAATCTACAGTCAACCAGAAACATCAATATGGTTCAAAATTTTCCTTAAGATACAATTTTACAGATGTATAAACAAAGGCAAATTATACACTATGGAATTTTAGAGACTGAGACAATTTTATTTAAATATTGTAGAAACTATAGAACATTATTTATATTAGAAAAGTACAAAAATTAGAAAACTACTTTCACACCAATTAAGAGATCCTGATACAACTCAAGTGACTGAAATGTATCTAAAACATACAAATGACATTAAATCGTCAAGGGGCTGGAGTTACAGCACAGTGGTTACAGAGCTTGCCTAGCAAGTGAAAGGGCCTGAGTGTGATTCCCTAATACCACATAAGCACAGTGGTACAGGCCTGGAATTCCAGCACTTGGGAGACTGAGGCAGGAGGATTGCTGTGATTTCAAGGCCAACTTGGGCTAGACAGCAAGTTCAGGGCCAGCCTTAACTAGACAGCAAGGTCCTGTCCCTCCCCACCACCCACACAAAAACAAACAAAAATAAACAGAGTAATAGTCAAAGGTACAAAAATTAATCTTTCAAAAGGTTATCTTCTACCAGCCAAATCATAATAATTTTTATGGTTTTCAATAAGGCAATTGCTAGAGGAATAACAATGTAGTAACTAAGAGGAAATCCTGGTAAGAATTTCTGTTAACAGAGGTCTTAGCACTAAATCAACATTCCATGTGCATCCCTATGTTTTCCAAACGTTCTTGCTGTCCCAGCCAATGTGCTACGAGGTATCCCCTTTTGTCCACAGTACCCAGAATTAGCTGAGTGTGTGTGCTCTCCTCCCTAGTGAGGCCTATAGCACAGGACAGGGTGATGAGGAGAGTCTGACCTTCAGGCCTTCTGTGAAAAGGTGCTACTCTTCGAGGCCACCAGTCACACACAGAGGAGTGTGACCAAGAAACCTGAGATGTCCGAGTTTTTTCCTACTACCTTAGCAAAGCTTAGCCTATCCTAGATAAAATTAAAGGTTCAGACTGTAAAGGCTAACAAATGCTTATTTTTGGTTAAGGGAAATTAGAATGAAATTCACATTAAAAAAAGATAAAGTTTGAAAAACACAGGTGAGTGAACATTTTTATCACTGTATTTCTAAGATAAATTATATTACCCATACAGGATAATACAATGTCTAAAAGCCAGGAGAGTCCAGCCTGCTGGGACAGGCCCATAATCCCAGCACTCTGGAAAGCTGAGGCAGGAAAACCTCAAGTTTAGGCATAGGATGGGCAACTTCGTCTCAAAATTTGACTCTGTCTCAAAACCAAAACCAAAAAATGGGCTAGGATGTAGCACAGTGTAAAGACTGGGTGCTACCCCAAGTGCCACAAAATAAAAGAAAATAAAGTCTGGGGAAAAGTGATCTAATCACTCAATTACATAAAGGTTTGCAAATAGAGGAAAACATTTTTAAAAGGCTAATTTTCAGTTTTGAAATTCATTGAGTATAAACACTGAAGTATGATAGATTTCCTCTACCCTACCTATAAATCATACAAAGTAAGAAGTTAAGAGCAAAGAAGCCTACAAACTTAATTTTTAGAGAAACTGAGAGGTAAAAAACGTATAAGCCCAAAGGTTGCCTAATTTTGACTGAAGCTGTCAAGTTAGTTCATGTTTGAAGCAAGGTAAGTTACAGCAGAAGCCATGATGAAAAATGAATGTAAAGCCAGCCTACACAGGGCAGATCCCCAACAATGCCACCAGCATGCTGCTTCATATCGTTAATTGTATACCCCTTACCTATAACAAAAGCCTGGGTTCTGGAGAGGCAGAGCAAAGATTGAACAGAAGCTACAAAAGGAAATTCAGTAAGAATGCAAAGTAGGGATACAGCACCCAAACCAACAAACATCAGAAGCAATGGCAAAAACTTACCCTCAGGAAAAAAAAACCTATTAATGATGAGCCAGGAAAACATAACTCATTACATGTAACAGAAAGAGGGTGAGTACAATGTGATTGTGAAGATAGTGTCAAATTTTTAAAAATACACAAAAAAAAAACCCCTAAAAATCGCCCCCCCTCCCAAACCTACCAAAGTCCACTGGAAAAACACTTACAAAATATATGGAAAAGAATTCTAACCAAGATTTTTACCATTTCTTTAAGAACTGCATGAACTGATGGGAGAATGAAGAAAGGAGCATTAGAAGGAACAGATTACACATAACTGGAAAACTAAGACGGAAAGCAAAGCCACAGAACAGTACTTAAACATGATTATGAATGAAAATCAGAACATCCCTAATATTTTCAATATGAAAATTCAAACGGCATTGAAAGTGAGCTAAAATGACTCACTCCATGGCATAGAAATCTTAGGAGAGTTATTGGACTTAATAGAGAATTATCTGAGCAGTCCTGGTAATAACCAAGGCAATTGTAAGGGTGAAAACAAAGAGCAGACTGGCATCGGTTTTCGTAACAAGACTACCAAATGTCAATTAGGTAACAACTGAAAGCTATTTAAGGTTAAAAAAAGCATATAGGCCATAGATACTATACCCAGCCAAAAGCTATCATTCAAATAAAAAAGTTACAGACGTATCATTTTGAAAACAGAAAAATTCAAATGTTTTTCCCCAAGAATCCTTCTTGAGAAAACTGTAAGATGATAAATTTCAGCAAATCAATAAGTACATGGAAAAATCATAAACAGAGGACTGGTAGGAAATGCTAAGTATTTTAATCTGTAAACCTAATATAAAAACAGGACTACATGTATAACTCAGAGGTACTTAGTGTGCCTGAAGCCCGAGGTTCAATCATTACAGTGCACACGGGTGCGCACACACAAACACAAGCTAAAATCAAAGGGCGGTTATAGTGACAAATCTGAATATAATATTCTTTATCTAGGATGTTATTATCACAGAAATAAAATAACAGAAAAGGAAACAATGACAGAAAGTCAAGGAAGTCTGTGGCTAGCCTGTTTGTTAGAAGTATCAAAGTTAACAAACTGAATAACATAAAAGTAAGCCCAAGTGAAAAAGGAAGACATCAAGACAGAAAATGTTATTAACTAATATCAAACGGGTGGGGAAAGAAAGTAAGAAAGAACACAAGCTAATTCTGTAATTGCTCATAGAGGAACAATATTCAGACAAAAGCCTGTCTAAATAAATGGCCACTAAGCAAAGTTACAATTGCAAAGGTAAGTACAAAAATAAAAAGTTTTCTAAAATCAGAAAATAAGACACACACACACACACACACACACACACACACACACACACACACACACACAGAGAGAGAGACACACCCACAGACACACACCCACCCACCCACCACCCCCAACCCCCATCCCCCAGGAGCTGAGGATATACTTAGTGACAGAGTACTTCCTTAGCATACTGAAGGTCCTGGGTTTCATTCTCAGCAATACACATGTATCCAGCACACACACACACATACTCCAATGCCAAACACAAAATAAAATGAAAAAACTGACATATATAACATAAAAAACAATATAACTCAAAAGAACTCAGATCAATTATAAGTGAATTAACTTACTCTTTGAAAGATTTTTGAAATGGATCTCAAAGTAAAATTCAAGTTAATAATATACGAGACTCAACTGAAGTTGACTCTGACAAGTTGAGTATAAACAATAAAGATATGATAGGTGAAAATGAAAACAAAAGAAAGCAGAAATCCTAAGACCAGATAATGTGGAGTTCACACCTACAAGCATCAACTAACAGCAAAAGGTATACTTTGTAGTGATAAGAATTATAATTCAAATAAGAACCAAGTTTTATCTAACACCAAATACTACAACAGATAATATTCTGACAGCTAAAATATAGTAGTTATTAGAAATGAAACCTATCAGCAGTAGTCTTTAATTCGCCTCTCTCAGCCTGTGACTCCAGGGCAAGTAGATAAGAAAGGATTAAAAATGAAAGATCTTCTTTTATAAAACAGCTTTTCTTGGGAGGGAGTAATTGGGATTGAATCCAGGACCTCATGGACTGCAGGCAAGTTCTGCACCACTGAGCTGTTTCATCTCCAGCTATTTAAGTATTTTACGTATGGTTCAGCGGTAGTGAATCTGCCTTGCACGTGTGTGGCTCTAAATTCGGCAGGGGGTGGGGAACAGGTATTGAGAAGGGTAAACCTGTGAACCTGATCAACACATGTGCCTTTATAATTTAAAATGTCCGTGGAATGTTTATGAAACCTATGCAATAGTCCACAAAGGAAATTGCAAATTATTTTTCAAAAATTTCAGAGACGTTATTCTCCAACCTCAGTGAGATACAATGGGAAATTATGCACAAAAAAGCCCTACTGCCTAGAAATTTCAAAGTTGTAATAACTTCTTGGGCAACACAGAAAATACCCCAAACTGCAGAATTTCTAGAAAACAAACCATCACACGTCAAAACTAAAAGACAGCTAAAATCATGCTCAAAGGATAAGACATAGGCTACATATAAGAGGAACAAAATAATTAAAAGAAACCAAAATGAAGAAATAAATATTGAATGAGAACATGTTTAGAATATGTACACTATAAAAAATAAACCATAAAGGTAAAGTTGGCTTTTTTTGGAGCAGAAGGTAAGACATAAAAGTTATTAGCTTAGAAAACCAAGAGAACCAGGAAACACGAACATAGCATTGCTTGTAAGGGCTATATTGGCAAAAGATTGCAAAGTATGAAGTGGTTTAGCACATTCATGAAAAGAAACACTACAGCTTTAAAAGAAAGAACAAGGAAACATTTATGTTTGTATGTATGAAAAGATGTATGTAATAAGCAGCTCTGTGTAAAAAAACAGAAATAAGAATTTATGATGATATTTTCTTACAGATGCAATGAAATTTTGGGAAGATCTGTAAGAATAAAGATGGCAGCTTCTTGTTGGGAGTAATGGGAACTGGCTGGATGGAGAGAGGACAGGGAAGTGCATTTCTCACTATATAATTCATACTTTTGGGTTTTGAGCTATGTAACTGTACTATTTATTTTAAAAACTACATACAACTAATATTAACTTATCAAGTATTTTTAAGCATATGCTGTGCTTAAAATTAAAAGCACATCCTGGTGGTGTATATGAACCAAATTGAAAGAATCTATTCTCTTCCCAGAGAGAAGGGAGCTTTCAGGTTGGTGTTGGACACAGGCAGCTAACTAACAGCTGGAAAATGACACACCTATTTCTTCGAAAGTCATGTTTGTTTAGAGGGCCATAATGAGCACCTATATTTACATAAGAAAGACACTAGTCAGAGAAGACAGTCTCTGTGCTCAGACTTAAAAGATGAGTGAGAGTTTTTCAGGGGAAAAAATAAAGGCCATCCAGAGACAGAGAGAGAGAGAAAGAAAGAGAGAAGTGTGTGTGTGTGTATGTGTGTGTGTGTGGGGGGGGAGAGCGAAGGATGCTGGAGAAATCACGACAATTTAGGATTTCACAAGATGAAATGTGGCTACAATTAAGACAAAGAAAATGAAAATAGCTACGGAGAAAGGATGTTATATTCTGTGTTTATATAACTGTATCATTCTCTCCACGTCAGGCACTGTGCTAAGGGAGGGGGCCAGCAAAGTAAACAGCTTTCTTCCTACAGCCTACAGTATAGAGGACAGCAGGTTCAAGAAAACAGGTTTCTACAAAAGTTTGATTCCACGTCCTTTCCTGTCTGTCTTTATGCACATACTGCTATGTATCAGAAACACTCTTTACATTCCCAATCCTCATCCATCTTTTTTTCCACCCAATTCCTTTCTCAGGACTGAGATTAAATAACTCTTGTTCCATATACCTGTCTTTGGCCCTCCAGACTAAACCATCAAGTTCAACCTCCTCTGTGCTGCTGCTTCTCGGAGACTGCGCCGAGACTATTCTGTCTTATTCTCCACAATTGAAGATACGTAAAGATAAGAGCTAATTAATCTTATTCACTATAACACTGTCTCCAGCAGCAATTACAACATACATAAATCTCTAAGGATTTAGTGAACAGATTTTAGAACATTAATAATTCCATCTTTGTAGATCATCAGGCTCATTATAACAAACTTAATATTATTATACTAATAAGCTTTAGATTATGGGATTTATTTCTTACAGTTTTAAAATGCTATGTATTTGCTTTTCTTTTGTCAGAGACTCTGAGTCATTAAATTATCCAGGCTAAGCTCAAACCTGTGATCCTCCTACTTCAGCCTCCCAGAGGACTGGGATTACAGATGTGCACCAGCGTGCCTTACTTGATATACATTTTAAATATCTGCATCATTTTATAATACTTTGTTCACTCCTTTCAAATCATACATCATCACTCCCTACTAGTATCTAAACTGTTTCTAGCAGATTTCAACTACAAATAATTTACACTGTTCTACTCAAGCTACGCAGACAAATTCAGTTATAAAAGATCTGACTGGCATAAAACCAAATAATTGTCAGTTTTTTTGAGGATTTTTCTGAGGTGCAAGGAGAATGGGTATACAGAGAAATATGATGAACTTTTATAGGTAAACTAATAAAACACTGCTGCATGGTTTCTTTTGTTAACTAAGCCTTTTATTTTACTAACTGGTTTATTGTAACATGTTATAATAAAAGTATAGTAATTGTTGCTATGTGTCTCCGGTAAAATAAAAAAAGGTGAAAAGAAAACTATGAAGGTACATATTCTGTTCTGTATTTAAAAAAGTTATTTGAAAAAAAATCGTTCAAGCCAGGTCTGCTAGTGCAGGCCTGTAATCCCAGCACTTTGGGACAGTGAGTGAATCAGAGGGATCATGACTTCGGGCCCAAACTGGTCAGCTTAAGACTTAAGTCCTTGTCTCAAAATCAAAAAAAGAAAAAGTTAGTTCAAGATAACTGAGGAGAACACTATGTGAATTTCTGCTAACTCAAGGTATATATTCCTCACCTCCACTTGCATATGTACCTGAAAGTACATCACTTCTTACTCACAATTAAAGTCTTAAAATGGATGAAAAATATTTTCTCTTAGTTGTATATAATAGTACATGTCATGACATATGATAAATGATATAATTTTATATCTTATGACTATGAGAAAGTTATACTGACTTCCTCAATTACCTAATTCTTAATTACCTACTCCCTATGTTAACATTCTTTCTTCCCTGTCTCACTGAAATGGAAAACCAAATGTTCACATTAATGTTACTAGTATGAGACACTTGGTTTTGCTATATTGTAAGTAAGGGAAATCTTACTAAGAGTCACTGGCCTTCACCAGTGAATGAACCAAACTAAAATTTTGCTGACCAAATCCTCAGTAATATCCCTCAGACCCCTTATGTTTTGGAGAAAGTATTTTAGTTATATTGTATGTACTCATTATTAACAGTCAATAAAATTCCTTTTTCACTGTTGAATAAACAGAAATGGATCTCCAGATCCTAAGATAAAAAGACTAAATGGTTCTAAGATGTTCAGGTGAAGTAGAAATTTCACTGTAGCATAATACAAAGAATCGGTAGTTTCCAAAAGCATTATACAATTGATGTGTCTTTAATTACTAATAACATAATGTGATTTTAAATTCTACCCCATGAATCTCTAGACAGATTATCTTATTTTTAAACCATCATAATAAGCCTAATAATATAAAGTTTTTCATTTAAACCTAACTGTAAGAGTTAGATACAGAATTACTATAATCTTTATACAAAAACTTCTCCAAAAAACCTTTACCATTTATTTTTTTTCTCTTCAGAGGCAAAAACATAAATCAATTGCTTAGAGTAATTATCTAGTTCATGGATAGTAATTTTCACTATTGTTTATTTGCTTTGAACAAGTAACCATAAGAAATATTTCTATTAAGACCTAATAAAGACAAAATAATCAATGAGAAGCCAGCTCTAGAAATCATGCTAATAATGCCCATTGAGTTAATCAAACCAAAGACAAATGACTAAATTTCAGAGACAATTAAATAAAAACTTGGATCTTTCAACCATCACTGCAAACCTATATTTAGTGTTCCGTGTTACAATAAATTTCGTGTTTGATTCTTACCTTTGTCTAGGAACTATGAATAGTGCCCGAACCAGCTTCTTCCTGTTTGCTTTTGTGTTCATGTTCATGCAAAAATCCATTGCTGCCTAAGGAGAAAAAGCAAACTTTTTTTTTTTTTCATTAAAAAACCTCTCTTTAGTTACTAAACACAGAAAACCTGTCTACCACCAACTTTACTTCCTTCTCCTGTCTGTTCCCTTCTCTGAATTTTCCCCGTTCCCACTTCATTTTTGTTACTGGAGACTGAACTCAGGCCTTGTGCTTGTCAGGCAAGCACTGCAGCCCTGAGTAACATCCCTAGCCAACAACCAAATAAATGAACATTAACATCAGGGGCTGATGGTGCAGTAGTGGTAGAGGGCTTGTCTAGCATGTGTTAACAAGATATCCCTAAATGCCCACTTTGGGGGGAGACAGCTAACTCAGAGTTTAATATGTAGTCACTACTGGCAATAACTTTTAATATAAAATTGTACACTGAAGGATGTATTTCATTAGTATAATGTGAAACTCATAATAAGGGTTACTAACGAACACAATTGATGAGATCTTTATCCAACTGTGATTTTTGGGCTAGTTCTTATAAAGTGGGGTGAAGAGTAGGAGTGACAAGGTTTTTCTTTTTCATTCTATTTAAAGCCAATGAATATAACATTTTAGCAAGGAACAAATTCAGCCATATTCAAAATTCAGGAAAACAATCAATTGCTTAAGAGAGGCTTCTGTAACATTCTGTACAAGGGAAAAAAGACACAAACTCTTAATATAGCAGATTTTAAAATGCTATAATTGCTAAGTTTTTGAAAATTGTACAGTGATCCAAATACTCTAGAAAAAAAACAACTTTGGAATGAGTTCCAGGTCCATTAGATTACGTGAAGTCACTAAAATATATCTAAACCATTTGAAGAACGGCCAAAATAGGAGAAGAGATCATTTATATTTTTGAGGAAAGAATGATCTAAAGTAACCCTTTTAATATTTTGATGTCAAGGGCCCTTTGCATCTTTAAATTACTAAGAACCTGAAAAATCTTTTGTTTATATGGGTAACACATTAGCTTTTCATATTATTACAAATGAAAAACAGGAAGTTTTAAAAACATCAATTCACTACAAAATAGAACAACTCTTCTTAATGTTTTAAAAAATTTACAGTTTTTAAAATAAGTGAGTTCTTGTAAAGGACAGCTAGATTCCTTTACCTACCTATGTACTGTATCTGTTGGACTCTGTTGATTTGGATAAAAGTGTATGAAGGAAACATGGCTTCATACCATTCATAGGTGGAAACTAGACGTGTATTTTAAAACCTCTTTTTTTAATTACAGCTATTTTTCTTTGATAAAAATAACAAAACTTGGCAAGCAGTAGTTTCTTTCTTTCTTTCTTTTTTTTTTGCATTGTACTGGAGATTGAACCCAGGGGTCTTTGCACTAAGCTGTACCAGCAACTCAATGTCTGGCTGCAATGGCAGGTTCTTAAGGACTGGCTGCAATGTGGAACCTGAAACTATTATCAATAAACTATGTGAATTTCTTAACCCTTTTGTGTGATTTTTAACCCTGTTCACTTAGAATAACATTTCATTGAGTCATGCAAATCTCTAAATGTGTGC
This sequence comes from Ctenodactylus gundi, assembly GCA_004027205.1. NCBI lineage: Eukaryota > Metazoa > Chordata > Mammalia > Rodentia > Ctenodactylidae > Ctenodactylus > Ctenodactylus gundi. The sequence goes on from PVKB01001594.1 coordinate 297,782, forward strand.
ACATTTTAAAAATTATGTTATTTAACATCATATTAATCTTATCAATAAAGTCTCAGCAATAGTTTCCTCGTGTAGAAGTAGAACTTTCATTGTGGAGTTTATGGTGATAGACATACATTTTCCAAATTTCTAACTTGCGTTCAAAAATCAAATTTAATCACTGGCAATAAATATTACATATATTCCTTCAAGTGATGGAGTGACTTTTCATTTTAGAAAAACTTCTGCTAAATATCCAAGACCAATTATCCATCGGTTGTCCATTAGCTCTATTAAAGACGGCATTTACAACAAAACCAAGGAGCTCAGCTTGCAACTACATCACTCAACACTTTCCAAGACAACCTTGAGAGAGAAGTGCTTTCATGTCCTCCCAAACTGTTAGATTAAAAGGGTATGTAGTACTCAATAGTAGAAATGGAATAACTTGTTTCGTAGATTTACTAAAGAGGTAAGTGAAAATGGCATTTACAAATACTGCAAATGAGTGGTGCTGAAGAACTCAATGGTGGTACTGCTGACACACGCGGAGATGCTAGTAGCAGCTTTACCACCAGCATTTGGGCAAACATCAAAAACAGTGAGAAGGAGGGAAATATTTGAATATTAGTATGGAATGTTGAGACCTTCAGAGACTCTCTAAAAGTACCTCAGGTCCACGGAGGTAGGGGAAAGGTGTCAAGCCAACAGGCCTCTGGAGCCATTTCCACCTCCACACTGATCATCATCTACAGACTGGCTTCAGTTTTGTATGAATTTATGTTAGATTCTTAGAGAAGACACCATTTGAAAAAATGGTTCAGTCTATAGTTCAAATAATCTGAAATCACTGACATCGTAAATTACAAGACTCCTGCAAGGTTGACAAGTGTGCATATAGTTCTAGAAGGATAAGGATACCTTGTCGATAAGATCTCGGTTGACACAGTTGGGCAACTGCTGAAGAAAAGCATCTACTATGAGTTTCAGATGAGATCCAGTGCTGGCCTCTTCATCTTCTTGTTCTAATATAAAATTAGTTTTTAAATAGGTTAAAAAAGTAGACAACATATAAGAATAAAAGTATTAACTATTATGTTATTGGGAAATTATCTAGACTACTGTCACACTTACAGAAATATTAGGCATTTTTAAAGACATTCCTAGAAACTGGGTATCCCTAGAATGATGACCACAAGTCAGTAAGATGGCAATTATAAAAAGGCAAACTTTCTGCATTAGATATAAAAGCCCTTTCATATAACACATGCAGACTTCGAGTAAATTTATTATTTTTATCTGCATCCTCCCCCCACATTCTTCAATGATCTGCACTCTCAGCTCTCATCTTGGAAGGACAAAGCCCGTGCCCTTCATACCACATGATTCTGCACTGCCAACATGGCACGGTACATCACTACTGCCTGGGACCACATGTGTAAGCATGACACAGGACAAGACAGAGTTCTTATAATGTACACACAGGCAGTGGAGGGAGGCTCTGTTCCTCTGTGGTTACAATCTGCTATGATTAACCCTGGGGCAGCCTGGAGCTATGCAAACCCTCCCTCATAATATAGAAAAACAGAATTTGCAGTAGGAAATCAGTGAAGTCAACAGAGAGAAAAGCAGTCTGACAAAACCCTAGAAACAGGAATCTTAACTAATACAGTCAACAGGAAGTATTTAGGGAATAAGGAAAGTAATAATTTTATTACTAAGTACAAAACATAATTATAAAGACAAATAAAAAATTAACACAAATTGACATTTAGTTGCATTCCTGAACCATTTTATAAAACCTTTCAGGGGCTGGAAGAATAGCTCAGCAGTTAATGTGCTTGCTTGCTAAGTAAGCGCTAAGTGTCTGAGTTCGATTCCCAGACACCACATAAACCAGGCATGGCAGCTCACACCTGTAATCCCAGCACTTGGGAGGCTGAGGCAAGAGGACTGCTCTAACTCCAAGGCCAGCCTGGGCTTCATTAGTGAGTTCAGGACCAGCCTGAGTGATACCCTGTCTCAAAAAACAAAACAAAACAAACAAACAAACAAAAAACTTTAAAATACGCATAATGTTAAGTTTGTAAAGATTCTGTCACAGGATTTAGTAAGGACAATACTAGAAAGTTGTTAGAAAAGTGGAAAAAAATTTAAGCTATTTAGAATTTAAGTCACTAAAGCTTATAGCCATGTAATATTGAGTAGTGTTTTGTTCTAAATCCAATTCCAAAATAGTGATATGCCTGAAAAATTGGAATTAAAAAAGTGAATTGAAAAGATCCATACACTTACGTATAAGCTTTATGTTAAAAAAAAGAAAGAAAATCAAAATGAAGATGGGTGAAATAGTCCTATACCTTGTTCATCAAGAAGTTTCTTTGTAAGATCTTCAGCTTCCTCTCCACCCTCTAACTCCAAGGAGTCATCATTAATGTCTAGACTCTCCAACTCAAGCTCCAAATCATCAGGACTCGATACTTCCTTATTATCCTTAGGTTCTTTTGTCTCTGTTAAAAAACAAAGATCAAGACATTGAGTATAGTGCAGTATTAGAACATCTGCCTAGTACATGGAAGGCCCTAGGTTTGATCTCTCATACTGCAAAATAAATAAAAATTAAAAATTCCCCCAAAAGTAGGTATATCTGAATTTAAAAAGTTATAAGTAAGGATTATCAAAATCTACATTACTTGTCTTTGACCCTTACATATATCTAGCAAAAAACACGACTGGAAATTTAATGTATTGAAATGTCATAAGATACGTAATGCTCACTGAAAACAAAGATTATATGATTTTTTTGATTCTGTACACACATTTTCCCTGAAGAGATGGAAGAATGGATGAAGGACAGATCGATGAGCAGAAAATTGCATGGATCCATGCTAAAGATCAGCAGCAATAATAACGCGATAAAGAAGTATTACTAAGAAAGGTCTCAAACTCTAAGGGGAGGAGATATTTTTTCCTTTGAACAGTATGACCTTCTCTGGGTTATAAGCATGATATAATAATTAAATGTGTTTTGAAAGAATATTAAATTAGCAATATATAAAATAAATGATATAAAAATACATATATAAAAATTAGATATAGGAAAATATATTTACAATTCAGATGTCAGGAGCTAAAAGAAAAAAGAAAATCAGACATAAGAAAGGAACAGGGGCTAGAAGCAAGAAAGACAAAAAATACAGAGGAACAAAACCTTAATTCAAGAAGACTGGCAAACAGACAATAATTTATGAAGGTGGCAAACAGGAGAATTATGTGTTTAGTATACCAGTCTTTCTTTTGTGTTTAAAATTTTTCATAAGTAAAAAATAAGACAAAAAAATCTGAGTTCAAGAATTTATCCGTTATCTACTACATTTTTCAGCTTCATCTCTTATGTCCTTCAATCTTTGAAAGAAAAAATGTCTTAGTGATACTGAGAGGTCAATCACATTTGGGAGAATGAAAGTTCTAACTGGTCCAGATTGATTTTGCTATCTCCAAATGAGGATAGACTACTATTAATTACTTCTCACACATTCACATTTTGACTCAACTATTATTTACTTAAGTTACCAGCACATGCCAGGCATTTTTCTAAACTTCAGGGCTGTAACAGCATGCTGACTAGAGCAGATCAAAACAAATCAAAAATAAATGCCCTCACGGGGCATATATCCACTCCCCAACGTTTCCTGATGTCCTATCAATAAAGGCATATGCTAAACTACTTAACATTTCAAGAAAAAAAATCAAATACCCCACAAAATGTAGAATGTGACCCTTGTTGATAATTCTACAATCCTGTAATGCCAGCCCTAAGAGAGGCTGAGACAAGTGGGTCACAAGTTTGAGTCTCACCTAGGAAACTTGTTGAGATCTTATCTCAAAATTAAAGGCTCGCTACATACATCAGTGGCAGAGCACGTCTAGGTTTAATCCCTAGGACAAAGGATGAAGAGAAAATGACTCTTGCCCTCAATTTAAAATCTACCTGAGGAAATCAGGCATAAGTAAGTCAAGTAAAGGATATGGTTGAGAGAGGCTTCCAAACATACAAAACACAATGTATGAAGGCCAAAAGGCAAGACTGGCCTATCTAAGGGACTATAAGGGATAGAAAATCAAGTGTAATGTGTAACAGGCATAGCCAAAGTGGCGACCTGAGACAAACTATGCAGGATCTGAAGACAATGTTAACAATTTTAAATTATATTTCAATTAAAGGCTATCAGGACAGTAAAATTAATTCTTAAGGATATACAGAAGGGACCTCAAGAAAATACAGGGCAAACAAGTAGGAAGTATTAAAGTGTCACAGGAAGAAAAAAAATGCCAGCTTCTAACAGTCACAGAGAAGGTAAGAGAACTCTCAGAAACAAAGTTTAACAGGTATCCAGCAACTCCCACTTTGTTAATGACCTCAAAGCTCTTGATTTCTTTCCAGCAACTCTTCCTCATAAAGAGATGCTGAGGTCTAGCCTTTGAAAGAATACTGCAGGCAGAATACTACAGAGTTACACTTAGCTTAATAATCCACTTGAGAGAAATTAATATCCAAAGTCTTCTGTGAATTCAATATGATGTTAAAAATAAACACTTTCAAATAGATTCACAGTAACTTAAATGCACTGGGTCTGGTAAAAGTATGTCAATTATTTCCTTTAACTCTGTTTATATTACTCTGTCATTCATTTACTCAAGCACTTACACTACAAACAAGTAATTTTTTTCCCCCAAATACTGTTTTGAAGCTGGTTTATGTAGCACTAATGATAGATTTCTTCTTCCAGAATTTACCTTTGGAATCATCTTTGTTACATTCTTTGTTCTGACAACTTTTTTCATTGTCTTTAAACAAGATGGCTGGAACGAAAGCTTTCAAGTCAATGAGGTTCTCATAAAAATTCCGAGCATCTTCGTCTTCCCAAATACCACCTTCCAAATCATAATCTCCAGGTTTACCAGGGGTGAATATGTCGATCCCAGGCCCATGCTCTACAATGAACAAACCACAGGTAATGCATTTAATGCCTATCAAGGTACACATAATAAGATATTCTTCATTTTCAATTTTATAGTGATTGAATCTTGATTTTTCAAGCAGCTAGAGCTTCTTCGGTCCATAAACATTTGAAACTGTACATGTGGACACTGAAGTCACAGACTGTTTCAAGTAAGGCCCAATATCAGAGCACAGCAAAGAACAGCACAGGGTAAGTTTTCTTAAATTTATATGAGACAGTAGTCAACTGATATACTAGGTCTACCTCCACGAAACTTAATATAACAAAAACATAAACTTGTTATTTTCTTAAAAGTTCAATTAAAACCCCACCTCCTCCAGAAAACATTGGTATGATAACCCCTTACTCTATATACCACTTGTGTCACACAATCTATATATCTTCACAAACACACCATAAACCTTAAAGAAGTACCACAACTTTTGGTATAATCCTTAGGACAAGATCCACTGCTAAAAATGTTATAAATGCAGTACTTATCAACTGGCAAACACTGACAAAGGAAAAAAGATGAATATACAGGTCTCTTAGTAGAAGACAAAAAGCCACATATATATATCTATCTATATATATATAGATAGATATATATATGCATTTACATATACTCAGTCTACAGCTATAGATTCATATCATTAACTATTTCATAATCATGAGACTACTCATGAACATAACTATTCTTATTGTACTCCCCACTAAACTACAATTGTAAATAGAAAAATAATCATATAGTTTCAAATTAACCTAAAGAAAACTTAAGACTTTTCATTAAATGCTAGTTTTTTTTTTTCCCAACTACTTCCCATTACCAATTAAATGCTATTTAGAGGGGGAAAAAAACACCGCCAACAAAACACTGGCTGCCTGACTAACACACTATATTCCTTTTAGAAAATATACTCCAACACAGTCTTATTAGGATACTAACTACCACCCCCGAAGTACAAAAAAACTGATAAGTTCACCACTTATTTAAGAAAAAATATCAAAAAAGAGAATGACTAATAAAAATAGTCAACATTCACAAAACATAAAATATAGTAAATTATGTATGTGGTCTTCAACCCAGATTCCCTGCAAGAAGCCTCTATAGCCCTGAGATTTCTTAAGTGATACATATGTCTTTTGCTATTCACAAGAAGCCACTTTTAATCTTCCCTTAGACTGTGATGAGGTGACAGGGTAGGCATTTTATCTCAGGATGGTCACAGTCACCAGAAACATCAAGTGAGTACAGGGTTAGAACTCCTGTTTTACCTACAATACCCCTCAAGAAGTTGGACGGCAGGGATTCAGATCTTTAAAAATTCCTGAATGGGGAGATCTGGTAAGTTTCAAGGCCATCTCAACTTCACAGACCCTATGTTCCTCTTCTTTTGGCTGTTCATCTGTATCTTTTATAATAAACAAGTAAACCTGAAATGTTTTCCTAAGTTCTTAGAGCTATCCAAGCAAGTCATCAAAGCACAGAAGGAATTCACTGGAACCCTGGATGCATAGTCCATCAATCCACACTTGTAAACTGGTGTCATAAACGGGGAGTAGTTTTATAGAACTGAGACTTAGATTGTGAGAGCTAGTGTAAATTCCAGGCATAGAGCATCAGAATTAAATCAGGATATCAAAGTAGTATCAGAGAATTGTTCAATGTGGGAAATATCCCACATATCTATTATCGGAAGGGTTCTGTATGAAAATGCAGAAAATGTGTTATTTTTTTCAGAAAGGATGTTATACACAAATACGAAAATTCCAATGCAAGATGGATTATAGTCTTTGGATAAGTAAAAGAACATATAAAAAGATCCTTAACCTCAGTACTAATGAGGATAAAGCAAAACAACTATTACCTTGACCTTTCAGACCATGAAAAATTGAAGACTGACTTCAAATGTTAGTAGGTCAGAGACTGAATGAGGTGGGATTTATCAATGTCTGTCAGTTTGGTGGTTAACCTTAGTTGTGCCAACCTGAGCCATGTAGGAGATTAGTAAAGGACATTTCTTGGTGCGTCTGGATGGGTCATGACAGCAAGATCTTCAAGTCTATATTTGGTCACTGGCCCCTTTTCTTCTAGCACTGTTTCCCTGACCTGCTTCTTGGCCACCATGAACTACTCAAGCCAGCTGACTACTCACTGAATCCCTTGAAACCAGGGGGCCAATTTAACCCCTTTTCCTTTAAGTTGTGGGTGCCAGGTAATTGCCTCAGTAGAAAAGCTGACAACAGAATCAGCATTCAAAACAAGCAGAATCTCTGATCCCACAAGATTCCTTAAGAAACCTGTATCTCAGAAATAACAAAAAATGTGAACGATGATTTAAGATAGCATTGTAGCTCTGCCTTTAATAGAGCAAAATTGGAAAGAACCTAAATATTTGTTGATAAAATAAAGGTTGAAAAATCATACACCCACACATATACACACTGTTATGGTCTGAGTGTTTTAACTCCAAAAAATCATATATTAAAATTTAATCTACAAGGTATAATATATTGAGAAGCACAGCACTCATCACCATCATCATGAACAGAATGAATTCTCTTATTAAAAAAAGGTACCAACAGGGCTAGGAATAGAGCTCAGGAGTTGAGCATTTGTCCACCATTCCAGAGGCCCCGGCTTCATCTCCAGTTCCCCACCTCTAAAAAAACAATAAAAGAAGTGCCAGGAAGCGTGTTAGTCCCTTCCTCCATATAATACTACAAAGCACACACCAAGCTTTCCAGACATCAAATCCACTAAGGTCCTGATCTTAGAATTTCCAGACTCCAAAACTGTAATAACAAATTTCTGCTGTTTTCAAATTATTCTCCAGTCTACACAGTACTTCGTTACAGCAGTTGTAATGGATTAAAACAAGCAGGTAAACCCAGTGAGGTATGTAAAGGAACAATATGTTTCTATAGGAACTAAAACTAACTAAGTAGGGTAAAGCAGGACTGTGAGTTCAAGGCCAGCCTAGACTACAGAGTGAGACCCTGTCACAAACAAACAAACAGCTCAGGAAGCTCTCAGAATTACATTATTGAAAGAAAAGAGGAAGTCATACAAAATGGTGTACACCTACGTTAAAGCCATATTTATAGTTTCACATCATACACACTTTGTATAAAAAATTTTTACAGGGCTAGAGGAATGGCACAGCAGTTACAGTACTTGCCTTGCAAGCACAAGGCCCTGCGTTCAATTCCCCAGCACCACATAAAGCTGAGTGTGGTGGCATATGCCTGTAATCCCAGCACTCACTCAGAAAGCCGAGGCTGGAGGATTGTCCTGAGTCTAAGGACAGCCTGGGCTACACCAGTGAGTTCAGGACCAGCATGGGCTATAGAGTGAGACCATGTCTCAAAAAAAAAAAAAAAAATTATACAGATTCCCATCAGTCTGTTAATCTTAGAGAATAAGAGATCTAACAAGAGACTATTTTTTACTCTAACATACAAATAAATGTTTTACATACGTAAACATAAAGCATTTACGTAAAGCATAAAATTCAACTTCTCAAAGGAACAAAATTTACAAAGTTAAAAAGCAAACACCAGGGAAAAATATTTGCCAAGCATATACGATTTTCTTAAGAGGCAAAGTATTTTTACAAATCAATTTTTAAAAGACATATTTGGTGAGAACAGGGGGGGAGGAAACAGAGGGTTCAAACCATTTTTTTTTTTTGTCAGCACTGGGAACTGAATCTGAACTTCATAATTTTATAGGGATAAGAATATACCAATAAAACAGTGAATAAAGGGGTGGGTGTGGTGCATACACTTATAATCCCAGCACTATGGGAGGTTGCGATGGGAAGACTGGAAGTTTGAGATCAGCCTTGCAACTCAGGGAGATGCTTTTTCGAAATAATGAGGATGTAGCTCGATATGGAGGGCCTGGGTTCAATTCCCACTACTGTAAAAAACAAAAACAAAAACCTAAAATAAAAAATGCCAAATATCATTTATAATTAAAAAATCAAGAACTGTAATATGGTCAATCATTCACTATAACATCCTTGGTTTTCCAAATTTTTTTTTTTTTTTTGTAATTTTGGTGATACAGCCCAGAGACTTCACACTAAGCTATACCACAGACCTATTTTTTATTTTTCTATTTTCAGATAGTTGTTACATTAAAGCTAGGCTCAAAATTGCAATCCTTCTGCCCCAGCCTCCGAGACTACTGAGATTATAAGCCTGTGCCACTGGGCCGGGCAAAAACAATTCTTATACAAGTAATGGTGTTCATTTCACTGAGAAAAAATGTGGTATTATATTATTATTGAACCTTAGATGTATATATTCTTTTAACCCAGAAATTCTACTTCCAGAAACTCATCCTGGAAGTACTAGTATATAATCTGAAAACATCTGGTTCACACAGGCCTTGTGAGGCAGTCCTATAATCCTACCACTCTGGAGGCTGAGGTATGAGGATCTCACGCTATGGAGTCTAGCCTGGGCAAATTAGGGACTTAGTGATCTCATCTCAAAATCAAACTGCAACAGGGGCTGGGAAGTAGCTCAGTCTAAGGCCCTGGATACTGGAGGAAAAGAAGAGTTGGCTGAGATTTGCTTCAGCACTGACTAAAATAGGTAATGACTGTACGAGCTAAAACTAGAGAGTAGTGCCAATCAACTCAGGACACATAAATTACAGCAGAATTATACAACAGGATATTATTATGCAGCACTGAATTAGATGGCTGCATGTATTGATATGAAAAGATATCTAAAATATGAAAGAAACTGAAAACAGCATCCACACAATAATATATATAACATGATCTCATTTCTAAAAGGTAAAAATGGATCTACTGATCACTGGACAGCTTAGAACTCCTCAGACTAAAGTACCAGGGATCTAAAATAACTAACAATGCAAGCAAGCAGTATAGAAAGCTTTCCTTCCTTTCCTTTCCTTTCCTTTCCCTTCCATTCCTACCTTCCTTCATTTTCCTATGTGTGGTGCTGGGCATCTAACCCAGGGCCTCACGCAGGCTAGGCGAGAGCTCTACTGAGCAGTAATAAGAGCTCCAACACTGGCATTCAAACACTGTACATCAGGAAGCACAACAAAATGGTCCCTGAGAAAGGGAAGACAAGACGCTGAGCCTACATCTGCCCTAACTCCCTACCTATATTTCTCAAGGCAGCATTCTCCCTGACTTAAGGATAACAAAGCTAAGAGTCTGGCAAGACCCTAGTCAAGACACCTAGAGTTCTCAGGACACAGTACCAGAAAAGAGACAGCACGGAGACAGGCCTCAAAGATCTACAGAGGGTCCACTTTGAATTCCACCTCTGTACTGTCAGTCCCTCTGTGTGAAGTGAGAAACTAGCTATTCACAGGAATTAGCCCTTACATTGGTGCTCACATGCAGCCAAAGTGAGCCTGTATGGCCATAAAAGACTTGGAGAAGTTTTCTAATTTGTAGAATGAAGAAGAGAGTTGCCTGAGGAGTAGGAAAAATTAAACGTAAAGGCTACATTGATTTCTCCTAACAAAACATCCTCTCAAACATAAAACCATTTCCAAGTAACTGTGCCCCTAAAGAAGGCTCAATATTTATAAACATACAAAAATACCTGGTGCACAACTAGTAAAATGTGACTGGGCATGTAAGTAAATAAGTAGAAAAACTATCAGACATGCAAAGATTAATCAATTACACTCAAATAAAAAACAAGTCAGAAATAACACCTGTGATAAAACTGATAGATAAACACACTGAAAGTCATGGTAACGATATTTCATATATTCAATAAGCTAGAAGAAAGAATAAACATGCTAGAAAAAAGGAAAATATACCCAGCTTCTAGAATGAAAATAGTATCTACAGATGAGGTTCACAGTATATTAGATACTACAAAAGATTAGTAAACCTTAAGACAGCAATACAAACTTGCCAATAAACACACAAAAAACAAGAAGAATGAAATACCGAAGGACAGAGCACCAATGAACTGTGGGACAACTTTCAAAAATCTAATGTAGTTGTTAAGTACCCATAAGCGAGGAAATGGTAAAATTAAGAAGTCAAGATTTTTTATATTTGATGGAATTACAAACCCTCAGATCCAAAGTCAATGAGCCTCCAGTACAAGAAACAAAACTACACTGAGTTACACTGCAATTAAGTTGCCTGAAATCAGTGACAATGAAATATTTTTAAAGCAACCCAAACAAATAGGAAATATACATTTTATTAACAAGAACAGAGATAAGAACGGCAACAGCTTTCTCAATGGAAAAATGCAAGCTAGAGAACAGAAAAATGACATTTTTAGTCTATTAAAAAACATTCTCTTACCCTAAAAGTATATACCAGATGAAAATACCTTCTAAAAATGCTGATAGTATTTTGTCAGGCTATTAGGCCTGGAAAAGGCCACAAAGTAATTCCAAATTCATTTAAAATTTTAACGAATTATCTTAAATACCAGTATGATTTCCTTGGACAAACAACTGTTTAAAAAAAAAAAAACTTTAAATTTAAGGGCTGGAGGAATGGCTCGGCAGTTAAAACACTTGCCCAGCAAGCGCTTAGGCAAGCACTAAGTACCTGAGTCCGATTCCCCAACACCATATAGGCTGAGTGTGGTGGCGCACGCCTGCAACCCCTGCACTAGGCAGGCTGAGAGAGAAGAACTGCTGTAAGTATAAGGCCAGCCTGGGCTCCACAGTGAGTTCAGAATCAGTCTGAACAAGACCCTATCTCAAAAAACAAAACAAAAAACTTAAATTGTTATCAAAGGATGTAATTATTACGAAAAATTTTGGTTCCAAAAATAACATGATAAATATTCTAAGAAACCAGCCATATTCAACCAAAACACAAATACTACAGTAGAATTTCTTTTGAAAAAAATTAAAAATCTGGGCTGAGTGTGCAGGAAGAAAGGGTACTCTCCTAGCAAGCATAAGGTCCTAGGTTCAATCCCAAGTAATACTAACAAAAACAAAGCCAAAATCAAACACCAGCACGGCACTCATTATTATTATTAGTTTTTTTTTTTTGAGACAGGGTCTCATTCTGCAGTTCAGGCTGACCTTCAATCTGTAATCCTCCTGCCTCTGACCTTTAAGTATTGAACTCACTGTTTTTTGAGATAGCAAATCACAATGAATTATATACATAATTACACATAAATAAAATAAAATAAATCCATTCACAGTATATAATAGTTGTTACTGAGAATATAAAACAAAATGTTTTTAATATAAGGATACTTTACAAATACTGCACTCAAAACAGAAAGAGTAAAAGAAAACCAAACCAACAAAACCCCTAAATATTTCACTTACAATTTTGTATAAAAAAGATTGCTGGATACTTTTAAGTTTTATGATTTATTAATATTTATCTATCTAATGTAAACACCATACTCTTTCATGTAGTTGGCAAGGCAAGTAAAAGTAATATACTAGGAACCCAGCCAACTGAAAAATAAACAAAAAGGCAACTTAAAACACCTATGAAATACCTAAGAAAACTCATCTCCTAAAATTACAAAGTAGTAAGTAACACTTTCAGATAATGGATCATTCAAAACAAATAAACTAGAAAAGAATAAATATAGAATTAGAGACCCAAGGTCCTGGAAAAGTAAATCAATGTGTAACCTGAAGAAAGGGGTTTACTACTCTTCCCAAATTAATAATTACTGTCTAAGTATAAAGCCTTTTCCATTCAGGGATGCATTTAAATAGTTTTACAAGATTGTCATGACCAGGTCTTTAGTAGCATTTCTGCATTTTCAAAAATATGAAGCTACTTTCAAAACTGACATTTCCAGTGATACACATTTGATAAAGCTAAAGGCAAGTAACAGTACCTATAAATCAAGTTTAAGGTCATCTTACCTTCTGGGGTTGGTTTATCCTGAGGAAGGTCTGGCATATTTTCATCCAAAAGGTCTGCTAAGGATTGAGAATTTGCCAGCAGCTTCTGATAAGACATAGCAAATTCTTCATACTGTTTATGTCTATCTTCACTTAGCTCCCCTTTAGAATGTAGAATACGCCTAGAAATAAATGATGAAATAATCTGATAAACGAACACAACAGACGTTTTTATGTTGTTACATGGGAAATGCTCCATAACATCTGATATTACACAAATTTAACTTATTTTTATTACCTAACACTTTTAAGATACACCAAAAATTAAAATATGCACGATCAAAATCATTTAAATTTCTTAAAAGATTAAAAAGTATGCCTTCAAAAATATATTTAATATATCACCTAATAATAAAAGGTTATTTAGCATTTTGTTACAATATACCTCCTCCTTTAAGATAAAGTTAAGCAAAATATTTAATGGAACAAATTAGTATCCAAAAAACAAATGGTTAGTCAGTTATCCTTAAACTTCTATGATTCAATACAGAAAATACTATGCTTAATACACCATTACAAAATTATCATTTTGCTATGCCGTATTTTCCCCAGATAGTGAATTAAAAAGTATTAAAGACATTTATGTAATTCTGCTTTTAAATATTACTTTGTGAAAGGGTTCAGAAATACACGAGTTATCCATAAGCTTCTGCATCTGAATCAAGATGATCTTGAAAAGAAAGTCCACATCTCCCACGCAGCAATTCTTAATCTACAGTGCAAGTACTGCTTATTTTTCCATTTCACAAATATTTAATTAAGCACCTCGCTTCAGCCAAGCCTATCTAAGACGATATAACTGGTTTCACTGTACAATGGTATAAGAAGTCAGCCATGATGCAAAACTAAATGTCCAAAGGCATAAAGTCAAAATTCCCACGTTAGTAAAATGGTTAAGACTTACACAGTAGAATTCAATTTTTTTAACACTACATATTTATGTCATGGTACAATGTTTGAAAATCAAACCATAATGTAAATAAATACAGGTTTCAAAAATTCAATTATTGATTATGAACTAAGGAATTTTAAAAAAATTAATTTAATTTCGTATTTCTTGTCTTTTCAGTTTTTCTATAAACACTGAAGAAAATGGGAGAGCTTTTGAGACGCTACCATAAACTACAAAAAACAAAGGCAGAAAAACCATGTCCGCACTTATTATTCTCTGATTATTTGAAAAAATTTCCAAATTTTTCTATCTTACCCTATTCGTACATAAACTTCTGTTTAAATACTGCCAACAACCCACCTAACAGCACTTCTTTAGAAATATCAGCTCCTATTATAAGCACATCAGAGCATGGAGTTTCTAACTCCAGTCATCAAATCTGGCATATTAAGATTTAAACTGGGAAAATTTCACTCATTTTATGATTTCATTATACATACATCAGACAACTTTTTACCAAACATATAAAATGCTAGGGGAGTTTAAACATAAAAATTCATGTTAGGAGTGCTTCTCTAGAAGCACTAAAAATTACCAACAGATTTGACCCTGCTTCAAATACTTTTTTTAGAATAATATTACATACATAAAGTTTTATTCAATTTTTTTAAAATTTAAAAAACAAAAAACTAAAGCACTGTAAAATTTTCACATCCTTGAAAGAAATCACTAACATTACAATGAATGAGCTGTCTAATATGAGACATTCTGTAAGTTTAAAAAAAGAAATCTAAGCTGATGTGGTGATGTACACCTGCAATCCCAGCACCGGAGGAGGCTGAGGCAGAAAGCCTGGCAAGTTTCGGTCTAGCGTGGGTATTTAGTAAGAACTTGTGTCAAAATACAAAAATGAAACAAAAAGAAAAAGAACTTGGAATGTAACTCAATATGAATGTCAGGGTTCAATCTCTAGCAACCAAAAAAAATTCCACTAAAATTACATAAAGCATTTAAATTAATATACAACATTCAAAAGTAAGCTAAAGTGTTCACAGTGTAATACTAGGGAAAATGTTAACTGATAAAAACTAAAGAATTAACTCTGAACTTGTTAGAAGGGATAATGATTTTGAGGGATTTCAAAGCCTCTAAAGTCAATTATGATGTAATATAATTTCAGTACTTGAAAAGAAACCATAAAACACCTCAGGATAAAACAACTTGCAAATTTATTTCTTTTAGTTCTGACCTTCTGGTCACCTAAAGAACATGCACTTCATCGACACACAAAATATTAAGGATGTCTGGCAAAGAGACGATTTTGTGGGAACAGAAAATGAACAGTTCCACTCCATGATCAGGCTCATATTCAAATATCTGCAGGGGACTTTGCACTGCTAGCTCATAGCGACTTCCTTCAATGACACTTCCCTAGGTCTGGGCTCCTATTCCTCTCCAGTCATACTAGAACTAACACTTTAGTTTTAGATATGATCTTGGCATTCCTCCAAATCTCAATTTCATGATCAAATTCTTTAATAGCACGATTCACCTAAGTGAATTATGTATCTAGGCTACTATTCAGGAAGAACAATTCTCAGGGAAAAAGATGAGATTTTGTACCCTTCTTTTGGATCATATACAACACCAAGCACCAATGAACAGAACTACAAGTTGTTATGAACAAAACTTAAATCTTTTCCTTGACCATTTATTTAGTAAATACCTGACAAAATCAGTAACATATAAGGAGTATACCTAAGACTCAGAGCAGAGAAGTAATACATTATGTGTACCCAAATATTCAAAAACCCTAGAATCACCTGGAAATTCTAATGAAATTAAAATGAAACATTTATACATAGGTGCCAGCTTTTTTACTTTACGAAGCTGATAAGATTAAATGTTTTAAAAACCCTACGAATAGTTCTGGAGCATACCGCTCACTGGCAAAGCCCAAGCCTCGCGTGCGCACTACCCGGGATCAATCCCTGCACCATCCACCCCACGAAAGGAGGAAAAAAACAGCTCTGTAAGAGAAATGAACAACAAATAGCACACTCAACCAAAGAGTACCTCTTCTTTACATCAGTATTATTAAAAAAGCAAAAACATGACTTTTTTTCAGTGCTGGAGATTGAACCGGGGGCCTCACACTCACATGGTGCGAGGCTAGTGATCTACTCAAGTTGCACTCATTCCTCACAAAATTTCTTAAATTCCAACAGTATTTAACATTGAAAATACAACCAAAAGCAAGCTAAAACAGTCCATCAAATAACATTTTAGAAAAATATATATTACATGAAACTGAACTGAAATCATTCTTTTGCGACTCATACATCTTTTCAGTAAGTAGCCAAATAGTATAAGGTTTTGTGGGGTTTTTTTGTTTTTGTTTTTGCAGATCAGGGGCTGTTTGTGAAAGGTACTCAATCCTGCTAATAGCACAAGAGCAGCCAGAGACAATGTGTAAACAAATGAGCATGACTATGTTACAAAACTTTATACATGGCTATCAAAGTTTGAATTTCATAAAATTTTCATTTTCCACAACAAATTCTATTTCTCTCAACCATTAGTAAAGGTAAAACCATTCTCAGACCAAAGGCTGTATGAACACTAGTCAAAGGCCTATTCTGCTCCATGGGCCACAGTTTCCCAAACTCCTGTTGTTGTAGTTAGCCAAGTCAGTGTCAATGTTAAATATTTATGAACTAATTCACTCCCTCTAGTGCAACTGTGTAACACAGAGGTGCTGGTACTTTTGTAGAGATATGAAAAACAGCAACATCAGTTCAAAATGTCATAATAAAAATACTTTTTAAAGTTCTTTACCCTACTTTACTAGACATGACTGCCTCGATGCATCTTTAAAGTACAACACTCCCAGATTCATGAAGTGCCTTTTATCTTATTAATTTAAAAAAGTAACAGTGACAGAAAACATGGTTATATCACAAACAAAACCATTGTTTCATCTCATATAAAGAGGCATTCTTTTCCATTTTCTTATTTTATTTTTTATTTTGTTTAAATTGCTGGTTCTTTGCATTGTTTTTAAAAGTTTTAAGATATGCAAGTTTTAACTTCTGAAATGATAAAAAGAGAAATTCTCATTCAAAAGTTTTTCACAGATTAAATAGACAATATATTAACAACAGCTAACATCTGAACACTAAAATGTGCCAGATACTGTTATGCACTTTTACATATATGAAATCACACCATTTACCCCAAAGTTAGAGTACTATTGTTAACACATTTTACAGACAGAATAACTGAACCACAGAGGTATTACATAACTTGCCCCAAATTACAAAATGAGTAAATGACAGGTCCAAGATTTGAACCCAAACAGTTTGGCTCCAGAGTCCATGCTCTTCACACTGGACTATGCTGATGTTCAAGATGACCTAATTTCTACTTCAGAATGAAAGCACATTTCTCAGATGCATACGTCAAAGGCAAGCCTTACACCAAGGTGCTTACTTTACAAGCTGTTTTGGGTTCTTCTTATTTGCCTGTGACTTGATAGTCTGAGTTGCAGATGTGTATATTAGACACCTTACAAATCGACTGTAATTATTAAATGCCCATGGATGGACACTCTATACCTGAAACAGTACCAAGGAACGTGGTTCTGTGACTGGCTACCCATATTAAATTGGGGAAGATTTTAAGTCCCTAAGTCCATGACCTTTAAAATATATGTATTTCTTTCAGGAGCATTATGAGAATCAGTTAAGAAGATCACAGATGGCAATGCATCGTATTAAAAAAAAGTATCTTTATGAGGAAAAAAACCCAAAACTGCCAAAGCTCACTGTAGAAAAGACAAGACTATCAAAATCAAGTATTAGTTTGATTGTTACTCAGGAAAATTAAAAAAGAAAAAAAATTCTGGCAAGAACACAGGACATCCTTTTATATTGTGAACTTGTACAGTTACACAAAATAACACAAAAAACACTGTCAAAGCCTGAAAAAAATTATCATGAAGCAGACCCAAGAAAAGCTTTTGGTGGTACTGGGGATTAAACCCAGGGCCTTAAGCATGCTACACAAGCTACCACTGAGCTATGTCCCAGCCTTTTCTTGCTTAAATTTAGTAATAAAGGTGGGCTCAAACTTGTGCTCCTCCTGCCTCAGCCTCTGAAGCAGTGGGGATTACACGGTATGTACCAATTTACCTGTCCTAAAATTTTGTCTTAGAAAATGTATTAAATTTACTTCTGGTCTCATTTTAGAATTTATTTAGCAACAGATGTCCTACAATCTGTGAAAGACTTTAGTGTATAGTAAAGCATAACTATACCCATCCAAATATGAGTATTAGAATTACTATGTCAAATATATCTAGGAGGAAATATTAAAGCTTTTAGGACACTCCTAGAGACGTTAAGGATACAGTGAAGAAACATCTTAATAGTGCTTAAGTACTACCAGCTGATCAAACAACCTTTTAAGGATAGGTACAATCAATTTAAAACAAAAGTGAAAGGAAAAGCACTTTTTTCATTTTTTTTTTCCTTCAAACAGTGTTTCTTTGTGGCTTAGGCCACTCCTGAACTCACTATGTAGCCCAGGCTAGAGTTGAATTCAAGGCAATTCTCCTGCCTCAGCCTCAAGCGCTGTAATTACAGGTGTGTACCAATGTGTCTGTCTTCAAGCCAACAATTTCACTTTCGATGTCAATTAATGCAGTATTATCTGTCTCACTATTAAGAAATTTTTCAGCCCTGCATAGTGGGACACACCTATAATTCCAGATATTCATGAACCTAAGGCAGGAGTATGCAAGCTCAAGGTCAACCTAGGCAACTGACTAAGACCTTGTTTCAAAATAAAAAGAAAAAGGGATGATGATGTAACTCAGTGGTAAAGTGCGTGACTAACAGTGTGAGGCTTTGGGTTCAACCCCGTATGTCACAAAATAAAGGTATGAAGCACGTCAGCACTCTCTGGGTTCAATACCAAGTATTGTAGGGGCTGGGTGGAACCTCTGATTTTTTAACAATGGAATAGAGGGGAAAGTCTGAACTTCAAAATCAAATAACGTTGATATTACAAGAGGACAGAGAACTCAATCACATCCTTCATTCATCATTACATTTTAAGAATGATTTTCTTTAAGAAAACATCAGAGATTTTACTTGTCTGTACAGACTTTGTAATACAGAGTTAAGACTTCACAACTTCTAAGAATTTTGTTGTCTCCCAAGTTATATTAAAAGGGCTAAGAGCATTCATAAATTCCAGAACGAAAAAAAGATATTCTATTTTCCTAAAGATATATTCTTAAAAAGCCTTACAGAATTTAAGCATCAACTATCTCTGTACTTAGTTTTCCAGCATTATAAGACCTATGAGAAACCATACTGGGGGGAAAAAACCCCCTACTGTCCGTGATTCAGTCCCCTGAATAATGACTTGGAAAGATAAACTTCCAGAAGCTTCTAGCAGTAAACTGCAATGTACCCTCCTGGAGGGAAGGAGACCAACATCAGGGTTAGCAGTGGTTCTGCACTAACTCATCCCTAGTCTTTTTTGCTCAGTCAAGTACTCATCTGCACTGTAGATGCTGCTTGGACAGAAGGAGTCTTAGGGCACGCAATCTGTCAAATGGTGTGCCCAATGTTGCTGATGGTGAGTAACATTCTCAAATTGCCCCAATTTTCCTATCTGTAGTGGGCAAAGTCTCCTGTCAGAAATGACTTACAGAATGCTAAGGTCAATCCATCCTCGGCAAGTAACCTTCTCTCATGATCATAGATTAATAGTTTCATACTGAAATGGATAAAGTTTCTGAAGGCCAAAAAACTATTTATCAATGACCTAATGAAGAGAATGAATGGAATAAATAACAAATGAACAGAAAATATGCTTACCAAAGCTGAAGGTCAATAAGCAAGTTTCCATATAATCATCTGGTTACACAATAATGCACATATCATCAATATTCAAAGTTATCATTAGGTTAAAACAGTATGCCAGTACATCCAAACAAAGCTTAGAAGAGTTAAGCAACTACCCATTTAGACTTGAAGAAGTACTGATTCAAAGGAAACTAGTTAAACAGTTCATCTGAGAAACCAAGCTTCAGTGCAAATAAGCCTAACAAAAAGTCCAAAGAATAATAAAGCAGCCACCAAAGCAAAACCAATTTCAGGTTACAGAAAAAAAAAGTCTGGAAATCATAGGACAAACTGAAAAATTAGAGGAATTTAGCCTGAACAACAGGAAAACACCTTGGCAGTCTGCAAATATCTAAGTAGTTGTTATTGGGAATAGACAAGCATGTGTCAAGTACCAGTGCACTTCAAACTATCAGCGACAAAGGACTAGGTTTCCCCACATTCACTGCAGACACTTTCATAAAATATGGCAAGATTATCCAGGAAGCAGAAAAGTGCTCTAAACTTTCTAAATATTTACTGTCTCTGTACTAAGTTCATTGCAAAGAGGTAAACAGATTTAGTAGTCTTATTCCACCTATACCAGTAAAATGAATTAAATACCTATCATTTTATAAGTTAAATTTCACCTTGATACAACAAAGAATTCACAGCAAATAGGTGTTCCCAACAATGAAACAGCTCAGAGAACACTTAGCTTCTCTGGGAAGTCTACAGAGGAACAATACAAGGTGTGATCAAAAAGTAGGGTAAATACATCAAAAATAAAAAACGACTACAGTAAAGAATACACTGTCCTCAGTGCCCTCAAAAATTTCCCCCTTGCTTTGAACACATGCATTCCATCATCCTTGCTGCTTTCTAAAGCAAGTCTGAAAGTCCTCTTTAGCATTTTTTTTTGTGGCTATCTCTATGTCTAAATTCATTCAATACATTTATAGCAATTTCTGTTAAACAAAATCATTAGCATATCTTCACCCACATATTCATCAGGTCTAGCATCATTTGACTTCTGGCATTCCTCCAAGTCAAAATGACCATGAAAGCTAAATGTTTTCACTGATTCAGGACACGGAGGCAGCCATGACACTGTAACTAAAGACATTATGAAAGAGGACTTCCAGAACTGCTTCCGAAAGCGGCAAAAACATGGGACAAAAGGGCGAGCATTATGAGGATTAATGGCAATGTGTCTCCTGCTGTAATAATTTGTTTTAAAAAATCATCCTATTTTTTTGATCATACCTCATAATCTTATCTGTCAGAAATCCATAAAACAGATACCTGAATTGAAGAGGTAACTAGACAAAATCATTATATGTTCTTTCTACTAAGATTATACACACAAACACTTAAAGAATAAAACCAACTTTTAGCTTACTTACAAAGTCAGGCTTATGATGAATTAGGCAAAAGTACAGAAAATGGACTAGAAGAATGACAAAGCCTAAGTCTTAAATATTTGATAATTATTAACACTCAAAAGCACAAAAGAACAATTCTTTTCCTTCTGCTTTCAAGGAAAGGAGAGGAGGTCTTGCTATGTTGTACAAGTTGGGTCTCAAACACTTGGGCTCAAGTGTCCTCTCAGTCACCTGAAAATGGGATTACAGGTATGCAGCACCATGCATTCTTTCCTTTTCTTTTTAAAGAATCATTGATAACACAATTGCCATCTTAAATTCTCACCTGAATGACCATTAGTCACACAGTCCTTACATCTCCCTTTACCCTGTCTGCCTTAACTATACTATTATTGGCATACAAAGTAACTGTCTTTTCTTCCGGTTAAGTCAATCACCTTCCAGTGAGAGCTACTGAAACTAGTCTTCCTGTAATGTAGAACTCTACGAACAGAAAAATATAATTTCCCATACTAATTTCTAATCAACAGCAATTCCAGATTCTAAATTGTGCAAATTAATTCAATGGGAAGTACTCCGCTACATGCTATTGTTATTAACTCCTTACCTCTCCAAATTCACCTTCATAAAACTTGACTCAATTCCCATAAACTATACCAATTTCTAATTTACTAATGTCTCCTCAATGCAGATACTATAGGGTCTATGATACCTTCTAGCAATCAGCACAGACACCTAAGTCAGGTATTTTCACTTGACTACAAACACAGTACATCATTATGCCCTCAGGATTTTTAAGATGGCCCCAGAAAGAAGACCCCTATAAATGCACTTTATTACCACATATAAAAATTTTGTGCACTCTATTTCAGGCAATTTTGTGCACTACTTCTCAAAATTCTGATCTGAAATACTGCTATTGATTTCTTTTCTTAAAAAGAATGAATAGTAAGAGTGACATTAACTTAAAGTACAAAACAATGGAAGTAAATATGTTATAGAGAACATCAAACCACAGAAAAAATAATAGTAAGTTAAAGTGACAAAGAAAATTTGCTCCTCACTATGAAGTTTTTGAAATCACATGATAAATACATATTCACAAAGCAAAATCACCATCTAATTGGCTAAGTTTCTTCTAAAATCAATAACAAACTCTATTATAGATTCGTATTTAAACATATGAGTACTAAGATTATTACACTTTGAAATTTTCCTGGAATGTTAAAAAATCACCTGTAAGGATCCCTTTTCCATAAGTTCTTTCAGGAGTATGAAGACTTTAAACATTTTAAGCATGAGCTCCAAAATAAATTCTCAATTCTGAGAAACATTTGAAAATCACCTGTTTTGTCTCTCAGTATTCTGGAGCTCCCTGTGGTCCCTTTTCAGGTGTTTGGTCAAAGACGTAAAGTACTCTTTTAAAAGGTTCTGGAAAGGCTGTTGTTTCTCTGGACTAATTATCTCACTAGGAGGAAAACTCAAATTAAACTTCTCTGCAGCACTCTTTACTCTCCTTGGTACAAGTCCAGCAATATCATCTCCACAATGGCGACAGAAACTAATCACCACAGAAACGTGAGTGTGGGATTCTCGATCGGCATTAATAATATTCTTTAGCTGTTCATAGATTAAAGAGAGCCCTTCCTTATCAGTGAAAATCCCAACTATTGTCAACTCTGCGATGAAACGTAAATCAGTTCTTAGCTTGGTGATGTTAGGCGTTTTCTCCTCCTTCCTTGCTTCAAAATGTTTCTTCCAGACCTGAAGCAGCGAGGGAGCAAAGTCAGCGTAGCGCTGGTGAAACAGAGAGCAAAGGTGCACAGCGCAGTTCACATCAGAAATTTTTAGTTTGGCTTCCACAATGGAAGCCACGGCCTCTGCAATGTACTTGCTTAAATTTAGGCCATTAAAATCATGGGATAAGGAGTCTCGCTGTTGTTCTGTAATAGTTTTTAGTTTCTTGACAAAAGCAGTATTTTTCTTCAAACTTGAATCTAAGCGGCTAAAGAAATTTTCCTCTGGTCGGTTGTCGGGAGCACTCTGGTTTCTGCTACGAAGTTCCTTTCTTAGCTGGTGCCGTTCCCACGCCTCCTGGTGGAGCTGAAGGGATTCTTCTTTCTCTCTACGTAAGAAATAAAAACATAAATAGTATAATCTGTATTTCTGATACACCACTGATTAATCCTGTAAGAGTAAATACCAGTGAAAAAAGTATTAGCATCTAAAAGGAACAAAAGATGTAAAATGCCTTTTCATTACTTTTGAGTAATTTTATTAATGACTTAAGAAAATAAGAACTCATTTATTGAGAATACCACAGCTGGTAGAGAGAAAGATTTTGAATAAATAGACCAAAATTAAAAATCATGAGGTAGGGGTGCAGCTCAGTAGTAGAGAACCTCCCTTGCACTTGCAAACCGGCAGAACAAATACAACAATAACCACAGCTACAACAAAACCTAAAAATCCTTCTTAACAACTGAGAACTGAATTAAACACACGATGTTTTCCATAAAAAATGGAACCTGCTTGGAAAGGCCATAAGGTATAAAGCAAAGGCACTGGACCAGTAAGACCCAGAGGAGAGTGATCTGTGAAGTTCTTGTAACAACTGAATATAGTGATAAATAAATACTTCAGTTTTCCATGAAAAAGATGGAACAAAGCTGGAAGTGGTAGCACATGCCAATAATCCCATCACTCAGGAGGCTGAGGCAGGAGGACTGCTGTCAGTTCAAGACCAGCATGTAGTTAGTTCAGAACTAGTGTGCATTATACGGCTAGACAGAAAAAGACAGAAAAAGTTTAAACTGCGGGAAAAAAATGATTTGTGTGGGGTAGGAAGGAAAATCTGACTTAGAGATTTTGAGATACCAGCCTATTTTACTTACTTTTTATTTGTATTTTTGAGACAGGGTAATACTCTGCAGTCCAGACTGGTCTTGAACTCACTATGTAGCCTATGTGGCTCAGGTTGGCCTTAAACTGACAGCAATCCTCCTGCATCAGCCTCCTGGCATGCACCACCTTGCCCAGCTAATGCGGTACTGGGAAACTGAACTGAGGGTCTTGTCCAGGCTAGCATATATAACTTTAAAATATGACTCTTCAGAAAAAAAAGCAAATTTTTATCTTTCTTAAGTAAAAATTCCTGAGTTATATTTTAGCTCAATAATTTTTCCAGTTAACAGGTTTAATATGTTAAGAGTAGTTGTGTATCTATTTATAGGGAACACAGACATTTGCATATCACTTAGAAATTTCTCAGCTATATATAAATTTAAGACTAGCAGTGACCAGTGTATCTTAAGAAAGCATCAGACAACCAAGGATGGGGACGTATGTGTGTAGTCCCAGCACTCTGAGAGACCAAGACAGGAGGATGACAAGCTGGAGCCCATGTTGGAGCTTAACGACACCTCATCTCGAAATTTAAAAAAAGACTAAGGATTTAGCTCAGAGTGAAAGGCCTGTGTTCTATACCCAGCAAGCCCCCTTCCAAAAAGAGCATGAAAGCATTAGATAGCTCATTTCACCTGTACTCCAGATATTTTAAAATACATTTTTTTGTTTCATTTTTACAGTAGCGAGGACTGAAGCAGAACCTTCACGTTGAGCTATATCCCAGCCTTTTATCACCAGTCAGGGTCTTATGAAGCTGCCCAGGTCGGGCTTGACTTGCAATCTTCCTACCCAGCCTCCCTGACTGCTGGGATTATAGGTGTGCACCACCGCCCAGTCTATAAGGAAGTCTTTATGGGTAAAATAGTGTGATATCTTACGGGGAACAAATGATAATTGCTGATGCTGAGTAGATAGCAAGAGAGACTGGTTCATTTACCATCAATTTTTGCATGTTCGAAATTTTCTCAGTAAAAAATTGAGTTTTTGGTTCTGTTTTAAGCTCTTTTTAAGGAGAAAAAGTTTCTGCTTAACTGAGTATCTTTATGAGTTAAAAAATTAAAGAGATGAGCAAAAAACTCTCAAGAATCATGATTTGTGTATATTCTAAAATTAGCTGCTACTATTGCCATCTAGAACTAAGGTTTTAGTTCATCATTAAAGAAATAGGGACATAGCTCACTGGTTAGAACACTTGCCCAGTAAGCACAAGACCCCAGGTGCGATCCCCTAGCATCACACACTAGTCAGGTGTGTTGGCACATCTTGTAATACCTCAGCACCCAGGAAGCTGAGGCAGGCACACTGCCAGCATGGGGTCCACAGTGAGCTCAGACCAGTGTGGACTGCAGAGTGAAAACTTCTCTCAAAATAAATAAATAAAAACTCCCCTTCTTTCTACTCTTTCACATTATTAAAATTTCTTACTTCAACTGAGCAGCTTCTTCCTCCTGCTGACGTTTCACCTGCTCTTCTTGCTTTTTTTTCTCTTCCTCTTCCTGCTTCTTTTTTTCTTCTTCCTCTTTTTTCTTTAAATCTTCCTCAACCTTCACTTTTTCTTCTTCTTTTTTCTTGCGTTCTTTGTCTTCCTTTTTTCTCTTGTCTTCTTCCAGTTTCTTCTTTTTGTCTTCAGGAGCCTTACTGACCTCTTTCTTGGGAGTAATCTTGAGATCGTCTTTTTGTTTCTCCTTGCTGCTCACTGGCCGCCTCTCACTGCAGTCTTTTTCCTTGTTGTTTAGCAAAGATTCTTTTTCATCCATACTGGCTGACTTTTTACGCTCAGCTGGCATTATGTGACCCAGGACAACCTGCAAGAATAAAAGGAAGTCAGTACTATAAATGCATGGGCTCTCAGTAAGGCGACACCATTTTAAATTTTTTATTCTTAAGGAAAAACACACAAAAGTACAGTATAGTAATACTATGAACTTCCATGTACCCAGACTCAACAATACCAATTATAAAACAATATATCCTATCATATCATAAGTATGTTAGTATGGATCTGAGAACATTTTTAATCCATTTTATTTCATAACCATTACAAGATACTATTTACTATTTCATACACTACTCCACAGAAGCATAGATGTATTTAAGGGAGATGGGAACAAACCAAAAACTCCTGTCTCTTACAAATCAATGGACAAGATAGAGAATTGACAACTTATAAATTTCACCTGATCACTCTAACTTTACCATACTTTGAAAATCAAAAACTATTCATTATCTCAAATTAGACAAGACCTTTATCTCTTAATATTAGTCAATATTAATAAATATGATTATAGAATCTATATATTCTGTTATCTGCCAGGAGAGTAGTCATCAGCTTAGAGAGTTTTTAAAACTCAGCAGTACAGACATTTTGAGCAATAATACTTTTTTGTAGTCCTACAGAACAAACCCAGGGCCTTGTGTACACAGGTAAGTGCGCTACCACCGAGGCATATCATCAGCTCACAAGGTAGTTTTTCATCTGGGAAGCTATGAGGATTATTCTATACACTTTATGAAGTTTAGCACACACCAGCCTTCTATGTAGTAGATGCAAGCAGCACCTCCCCAGACTTGACAAGTATATATAAACTACAAATATTGCCAAATGGCTCTGGAGATGATATCACCATAGGCCAAAAATTACTGCCTGACCATATGCTATTTACACATAAATTAATGTCAATGACATTAAGCCTGAAATTCAGTTCTTCAGGCAGTACCCATATTTCAAGTTCTCAATCCCACATGGGATTAGTGCTACTGTTCAGGGCAGCACAAGTATAGAACATTCCTTACCCCAGAAAGTTTTACTGGTCTGCACTCAAGTAGAGTATAGATGCTATATGATATCTGCAAATAAGAGCAACGTCAGAACAAAAACACACATTTCTCTTTTCTTTTGTGAAACGTATTTCTAGACTCAGACCAAGTTTTCTAATTTTTAAAAAATGGACTGGCTTCATATTTTTTAACTCCTATATTACCTGAAAGCCAAACACACACACACACACACACACACACACACACACACACACACACACACGGCATGACGTGGATGGGGTTGGTGACACAGGCCTATGCAGAAGGATCACAGGACTGAGAATAGTCTGAGCAACTTAGTGAGACTCTGTCTCAAACCGAAGAATAATAATCAAGAGCAAGGGATGTACCTTAGCTCAGTGGCAAAACTCTTGCCTAGCAAAAATGAGGTCCTGAGTTCAATCCATAGCAACCCAAAAATGAAAAAGCCTAAAATTACTACTTAACTCTAAGCTAAAGATATATATATATAGTATTCTTAAATGTTTTGAAATATAGGCTTAAAAATATATCAATAAAATTAAGTGGGGGTAGGAAGGAATACCACAGTGGTTACAGTCCATATTCCCCAGCACCAGATAAGCTGGGCATGGTGGTGCACACCTGTAATATTAGCACTCAGGAGGCGAAGGCAGGAATATTGCTACCAGTTTGAGGCCAACCTGGGCTACACAGTGAATTCAGTACCGGCTTGGACTACAGAGTGAGACTGTCTCAAAAATAAATAGGTAAATAAGTAAGGTTAACAACCAAAACATTTACAATAATATTTTATAAACACACAAAGAATTTACTTCAGCAAAAAAGTATTACCACAGAAAGAAAACCTCAATCAACAGAAGCCCTTTTTTCCGGGTACACAGCTAATTTAGTGATCACAACCTGTACCTTTTCTCAGTTTTCCCCTTCTCCTTTCAAGTTTTTATTCTCTTCACTTCCATGTTCTATATATTTATTCCAACATAACTCTCAAAGACTTTAGCTAAGCCTACCAGCGGAATTCAGTACAAATAATGTCTGTTACTCAAATTTAAAACAATCACCATTAAAATATGAAAAAGTCTACTTTTTATGTGAAGACTCTACTGCCATCTATATTATTTGGAACTATAATTATCAATTCTTCTATCTTCAATTAAATACCTACCTTTAATGGACAGTATCATACCCTAAAAATAAGCGAACATTTTAACAGGATAAAACTAATAACTACTCACTGATATACTAAACAGTTTATGAGCAATATGTTATTTAACACTAAAATCTTCATGAGATAGAAACTGTTTCCCCTACTTTATATATGAGCAACCTGAGACTGGACCAAGTAACTTGATCTAGGCCTCCACAGCTAGTGACAGAGCTCAAATGTAAACTACAGTCTCTCCCAAAGTTAAAGAACCAGAGAGTACCAAATTATGAGATGGGAGACTTGATGATAGACAGTGACTATGACAAATCATAGAATCATGAATCTTTAAAACTAGGAAGAGTCCCTGACAATAGTTAAGCAGTGTTTACATTTTTAGCTATTTGGCAGATTCTGGCCAACAACTATGGTTACATGATAATGCCTAAGGAAATAACACAACTTTATTTAGGACCATTAATGTAACTCGTGTTTGCTGGTGCATCAGTAAGTAGTATTTCAAGGTTACAAGAAACTACAATGCTTGAAAAATAAAAAGAATGGCATTAGAGTATGTAACTATTGCTTCATTAAAGATAAAACAAATTTTTCTAAAATACTAAATCACTTGCTACTTAACACGTTCTTAAAGGATTATAATTTAGTAGCTCAACGGAGTCCCAAACTTTTAAAACCTACAATACCCATTTATTCAATGAATTTTAAGTACCCACTACATGAATTAACCTTAGAAGTTACTTGCCAATTAATATGAATCCTGCTGCACAGCATAATAGAGCAGATTCTCAAAGAGACCCCTAAGTTCTAGCATTGGTATTTTTTGGGCTCGCTTAATCTTGGTATTACAAGTACCCAATCTATCACAGTACATTTTAACAAAAATATGACAAAAACCTAAAAGTTCATGTTGCTGCAGCAATATAGCTTGTGAAAATAACATGACGGGCTTTGAAGTTTGCATCCCAATGCTGCAATCTATCTATGGAAATTGGGCCATGTAACTTTTCTTTGATTTATTCTAGTTTGCATCAATAAAATGGAGATAGTGTTACCTATTTAAATGAGTTACTAACTTTCTATCATGGAGAAAAGCATCGAATAAATGTTAATTTCTGTTCTGCCCATCACACAGAAAAATCCATCAAAAGAGAGATTTGTAAGGTTTGAAGAACTACTGGATTTTATCTATTCCAAATATCAATTTTTACACGGAAGTGGCAACACGAATGCAGTCTGACCAAAATGACACAGCTACCTGAGTGACTATCCATTGCTTTTCACTGTATTCCCTGACTCTGAGATTTAAAAAACCAAATAAAATATATGATAAACAAGACTCATATTAGTACATGTCTGCATTACATGAATTTAAAATATAAATTGAGCATTAATTTGCACCCAATAAAGTGCTAAAATTCTTAATTCAATAAAATAGAGCTTTACTAAACAAACAATTGGTTTCCCAGGTTTTCAAGTAAAAACTAATCCTTATAGGTTGTACCTCAAAATAATCAGGATGAAAAATAAGATAAAATCCAGTGACCTGTTAACTGAAATAACTCCTAAAAATTATTTTACTGAAGAGAATTACATTCAAACAGTCCTTAAAAGGAAATTGTGCCTCAAACCACTCTCTAATTCCCAAAACAGTGCTCTGGCATTTGGAATATATACATACATATATATATATATTTTGTAACTATACTCTGAACTTCCCAAACAAACTAATACTACTAGTAGAAGATACCAAAAGAAAGGCAGCGAGAGACAGGACAGAAAAAAAAAGGGTGTTTCCCTTTTAAAGATCTTACTTTAGAAATCACCATATGGACCATGTATGAAATCATAATTGACTGTTCTGAAAATTATCCAGAGAGAATGATTTCACCTTTTCATTCTGTTATTTAAAACGCTCTAAAGGTAGGACAGCACAAGGCTAGGATCTCCAAATCTTTGATTTTATATATTACAAAAGTTCTTATGCTCAAATGAATTATACCAAATTTGTAGACATTTTCCCAGAGTTCCAAAAGGGATTTCTTCGTTTGTTCAATTTCTGTAAACATCTTAAAAGCTAATATAAGCGAGAAGGGCCAGGTAAAGTTTTACTTTTACTTGGCGCAACACCATATAGAAGGTCTTTCACAGAGCTGAAGGTTCGGTCAATTTCTAGCTTGTATCCCTACACTCCTAAGAGGGTTTTGCCATCCTGAACACCCAATACCTTCTGATCACCCAAGTTCAACAGGACAGGCAAAACAATCTTGGAGTGACGGCGAAGGGAGCAATCAATCAGCCTGGGCGATTACGAGGAAGGACGCCGAACAGCCCTGTGCCCGCCATCCCTAGACAGACCCCCAACCTGAACACCTGCAAATCCCCGATTGGTCTCACCTTACGCTCCCCGCGCCACAACTCCCCCCGCCCCGAGGGATCCAGTCACCTCCGGAGGCCACCCTCGTCCCCACACTCCCCCCACACCACAGACTCTACGGCAGGTCTCTCCACTCGGCATCCTCCCACACACGCGCCCTCCCCACTTTCTCGCCCGGATCCCCAAGAGCGTCCCCCAGCCTCCCCTCGCTCTACTCCACGCCCCCAAACACCTTGGCTCCGCCACAGCAGGCTCCCCGCTCCAGCCCCGCGGCCTGCCCCAGGCGTGGGGGACGGGCATCTCCTCTACCGCCCCTAGTGCCAGCCTCGGCCCGGCGAGGACTCCCGCGTGGGTGAGCGCCTCCCAGAGAGGGGTCTGAGGAGGACGACGCCGGGATCCGCAGTCCCTCCGCTGCTCGCCGCCCCCGGAGAGCTGAGGCGCGGGGTCGCCGCTTGGGTCCCTCTGGGAGTCAGAGTCCGGGCCGGTGCCCCACAGCCCCACTTCCTCCAGCTCGTTGGCGCGGAGGAGGAAGAGGCTCCCAGGGACTCACCTCGAGCCTGTTGTCAACATTAGCCCCGGGTTTCCCAGCACCAACTCCAGCGCTCAGGCTCTCCCTCCCCTCCCCCCACCGCTCTCGCCGCCGAAGGCCCGCCTTCCCTCCGCTCCCCCTCCTTCCTCGGCCCGCGGCCCTCCCGCCCGCCACTCACAGGAGCGGCCGGGCTGCAGGTGGAGGCGGGGCGAAGGGAGGAGAAAGGAAGAAGCTGTCCGTGTGATTGCCAGTTCAAAAAAACTGTCCGGATCCCTAGTTTCCCAGCATGTCGAAGCCCTAAGCATGATTGTGTGGTGGGAGATATGATAAAGAGTCTCATAAAGCTGTCATCCTCTTACTGTCTCGTTCAAAAATCTCCATTCGATGAAAGGAGCAAGTTATCATACAGGCACTCAGTAGGGCAGCCACGACTGGTTTGTTCAGTCAGAGCTCTAGTAACGGGGAGGAGGGTCCAAAGGAGCGAAGGCAGGAAGTGGATTGGTCGCCAAGGAAAGGGAAAGCGCCTGAATTGGAGACGCGCAGGCGCAGGCCCTCAAGGAGGGCGAAAATGAGGCGGGGCCGAGCTAAGAGAGGTGAGGAAGGGCGGTGTAATAGCAGAATTACGGAACGCCATTAAGGACAAGTTTTGTCACGTGGTTCTCGTTGGAGATTCTTGGTGCGAACGGTAAGGGAGAGGTCCAAAAAGGGAGAGGTTGATTGGACTAATTCGAAGGCACTGGTAGAAGCATTAGGAAACTGAAAATTGAAGAAGAATATGGCTGGTGAAGAACGTAGAAATTGTTTAGAAATGGGTCTAGATTTAAGAGCTCGCTAAAAGACGAAAGTCACGCGAGGAAAGATTTCCAGAAGCTGCATCAGGTGTTAGACGAAAAGAAATAAAAATAAAAACAGAGTAGAGAGTAATTAAGGGTTTTCTCTTGGTTCTTAGAAAATACCTGGTTATAACAAGCAATTTAAAAAATGACAACCTATTTAAAAAGCAGAAAGGCTTGTTAGGCCATTTCTTCCGAGTGTAGACTTTTTTAAATGGGTTGACAGCTGCTCCATACTACCTGTTTCTACTAAACTGTTGAAATTGTGCATCTTATTTTCAAAACTGTGCTTAAGTCTGCCAATGTAACTTGACTGGATGCTGGTACCGCTCGGTTTTGGGCTGGTCCTAAGCCAAAGGAACAAAGGTGCAAAACTGGTCTCGATTCTTGCTTGACATGGAGCGCCCCACCCGGTGTCCAGGCCCACAAAATGAGCTGCAGCTAACCTCAAACACTTAAGGCAGGAGGTCTAGATTATTTTGTTTTTATTTCTTGGTACTGGGAGTTCACACTGAGCCACATCTCCACCTCCTTTTATTTCTTATTAGGATACAGCGTCTCCCTAAATTGCCAAGGCTGGGCTCCATCTTGGTGGTCCTCCTGCCTCAGATTCCCAGTGTGCTCAGGTTAGAGGCCTGCCTTGCCGGTCCTGGCGCTAAAATATTCTTAAGTCAACCTTTGCCTTCCATCAGGTGTTAAAAGGAAGTCACGTGAAGATAGGAACCAAAAGAGAAAGGGAGAGGCTAAGAATGGAGCTCAGTAGTACACCTGTTACCTAACCCTCACTAGGCGCTAGATTTGAACCCACTACTAAAAACAAACCCCCAGAAGAAGGCTCCACTTACACATCTAGAGATCAAGTAAACAGAACCCCGACAGAGCTCTGGCCAAGAGATGAAATTGTGACCATCAGTAGAACAGATGCTCTTCTGCTTATGATGAAGTTGTGTCATCATAAACCTGTTGTAAATGGAATATGTCATAAGTCACAACTAATTAATAGTACCTACCCTAGAGGAGGTTCAACCTGCAGCCCTCAGACTTTTTCTGTTCTTTGTTTTAATGTCATAGTAAAAATAAATGCTAGCCAAGGCATGGTGTATGCCTGTAAGACCAGCATTCTGGAGCCTGAGGCCAGAAGATTGTGAGTTCAAGGCCAGACTAGAATCCCTGCTCCTAAGTGTTACATATATATTATGTTATATATTTAATATATAGTACAAGATAATTCCTCTTCACTTAGTGCAGCCCAAGCAAGCCATGAGGCTGTTCCCTTTGTGATCATGTGGTTAACTAGGAACTGCCAATGTCCAGCACCAAAAAGTTATTGTACTGTTTTGCTACCCTGGGGGAAAAATACAGTTTCTGCTAGCTGTGTACAATTTTCATACCATTGTAGAGTGAAAATAGTCATATGTTGAACCATGGTAAGCTTAGGAACCTCTGCATTTAAAGTCTGAAGAATGAGTGAGGTCACCAAATAAGGGTTACCAAGAGAAGTCCCAGAACTAAGCCCTGAGAACTTTCGAGATGTATAGAAGTTAGGTCTGTATAAACAGGAGGTTGAATGAAGGAAGGGAAAGACAGGAGAATGTGGTATAACAAGTCAAGGAAAGTGATGCTTCAAGAAGGGAGGAATGGGTCATTATCTTCAGTAAAACTGAGAGCAAGGCCTATAAGGACAGAAAGTGCTTCTATGGATTTATCCCGTAGGGATCAATATTGACCTGTAGGGTACAGATCAACTGGAATTGCTGGAGATGGAAAAAAGTCTTATTTCAGAAATTTTGTAGAGAAGAGCAGCCAAAACTAGAACCATAACAGAACATGTACTTCTAAATGAGAGACACAGAGAATGTGTTCTAATGATAGTCCCATAGAGAGGGAAATACTGATGTTTAGAGAGCAAAAGGATACTATAGGAGCAAAATTGTTGTGGCAAGAAGATAGGGAACTTTAAAAGGAAAAAGTGCCTTTGGTAGAAGTAGGAATATTTCTACATTAAGAGAGAAGACAAAGATGATGGGCATATGTCTATATTGGTTTGTAGATAAAGAGGAGGGACTATGAAAGACTTCCTCCTTGATTGTTCCTGTTTTTCACTGACCTTTGAGGCACATCATCAGCTAAAAGAGAATTGCAGGGGAAAGTTTGGAAGGTTCAAAAAGAAAATATGAGACACTTTGAGAAATGGTGAAATGCCTTCACGTCACCAGCAAGTGAGGCTGAGAAACTGCTTGCATTATGTGACTGAGTTTGAAGTAAAACTATCCATCCTGCCTGTGCTAATTATTCCAGTTGCAATGGACAGTTAAGTTTATTTGGGGTTGGATTTCTTCCCATCCATTGGAGAAAGAGAAGAATAAAGGAAGTGAAAGTGTTTGCACGAGAGTGGCTAGAATGGTCGTGGAGTATAAACCTGTTAAGGAGGGAAGACAAGGGAAATGAGGAAGGGGTGAAGTGTGGGTAAGGTTGATGGGTTGACAAGAATAAAAGTTGCAAAGACAAGGAACTAACAAATCAATGTTAGTTGAACAGAATGGGGCAGTAAAAGGTGACTCTGGAGAGCTGCAATAACTGGGAGTGTTGACAGAAGGAATAAGCTCTATAGGACCTGGGATGTTTGAGGGATGGAAGAGAGCTGGTTGGGAAGCCCCAGTAAAAAAGAGCTCTGCAGTTGTACTGCATGAGTTCAAGTTCTGGTGTCAACATTTAGTAGCTGGACAGTTTAATTCTCAGTTTTTCCTTTAAACTGTGATAATAGTACTTTTCCAGGGAGTGTGGCAAAGAGTAAGTTCACTGATTCAAATAAAAGCACTCAGCACAGTGCTCAGATGCTGCGTGAGTGTTGGCTGTTACTAAGTCGTTTTGGAAATAATAAGCAATTTCAGTGGCTTTGGAATTTGAATCAATAGTACTTCAAGTTGGCCCTCTTTCTTTGCCTTAACATTGATTAGAAACCAATATACTTGAAACCTTTTACTCCAAGAATTAGGATTCTACAATGACAGAGAACTTTAATATGAAGATTAAAAGAAAGGTGGGGGTGGGGTGAAGAGGAAACATTTGCTTTATTGCTACCAATAATCATAAGTTTGTAAATATTAGCAGTTCTAATTTCTGTTTTTACCTCATTTTGTCCAGAAAAAGAACCAACTTCAGTATTCTTGAGGGAGTTACTGGGTATGTAGTGAGAAGGCTAATGTTCTGTCATCAAACTGGCTTTCATCTTTGAGTTTCTCATCTGTATTTCTAAGTCCCTGGGATATATGTAATGAGATACTCCCTTATACACTTTGACCTAAAATGCCAAATACTGAACTTAATACTGGTTTCCACTGTACCTCCATTTTCTATTGTTGCTTGGTTAGTTAATATGAGACAAACCTCACTTTTCTCCCCCTAATCCATTTACCAAATGCAGTCTGTGTGTGTGTGGTACTAGAGACTTTCACATCTCCATTTCATCTTTTTTTCTTTTCTTTTCTCTTTCTTTCTTTCTTTCTTTCTTTCTTTCTTTCTTTCTTTCTTTTTTTTTGAGATAGGGATTCGCTGTGCGTTCTGCCTGGTTGTGAGCCCAGGCTGGCTTTGAACACACAACAGTCTCCTGCCTCAGTCTCCCAAATGCTGGGATAACAGATGTGTGCCACCACACCTGGCCCATTTTTTATTTTCTTTTTTAAGACAAGGTCTCACTGAGTTACCGAGGCTGGCCTCAATCTTGGGATCCTTGTGCTTCAGCCTCCCAGAGTGCTGGTACTAAAGGCATGTACTACCACATCCAGCTCAAGATTTCTTGAAGAACCTTACTAGGTCCTTCTTATCTTCCCTGCCCCACATGAACTAATTCATGTCCACATTATTTCTCACCCCCACTATTAATCATCTCTTAATTCTCACTTAATTGCTTCTAAGTCTTTGTTCCTTTTACGTTAGAGAGTATTGTTTTAAAGAACAGATCTATTCAGTTAACTTACCTGCTAAAAACCGACCAATGGCAGTGTTCTCCAATCGTCTCTCATCTTGTATTGTGATAGGTGGAAGGGAGGAGAGCATGAGTTCTCACCCCACACATGTATTTAGGTATGAATTGTATATGTGTGCTCTACTATATAAATTCATATATTATGACGCATAGCTGAAAAAAACAATAACAATAAATGAAAATATTCTAATATTTTGCCTAAATTTCTCATCTTGTATCCCTCTTCTGTTAAGGACCTTTGGTAGTTACTGATGTTTGGGATGAAGAGTCCTTAACAAGAGCACTTACCTGCGGGCTCTTGCCTGTACACCTAGTCTCATGTTTTGCTACTTCCCGTGTCTAAGTTGCAGCCATAACAGATAACCTGCATATATTGGGCTGCTACTTTCCACTGTACACATGTCGTGACTTTGCCTAGAATTCTTAGTGTAACTTGCATTATGTTATATTGGAAAGTACCATTCATTAAATTATATTGGAATAGTTTGTTTTTCCCATAAACCTAAGCTGCATGTTCAGCTAACATAGTGAGTAGATGTCTTAAAATTGAGGTTGAGGCATTTTTGCATTCCTGGAATGAACCTTTCTTGACAAAATGTATTATAAGTGATATTAGTTTAAATAAAACTAGCATCACAAGGCTATGATTTGTATCTCATTAATCTTGGGTTCCACGGCCCTAGAGGACATTAACGTTTTCATAGAAGGATTAATAAATGAATCCTTCTTAGGAGAGGAAAAGAAACTTGTGTAATAAAGCAGGAATGTGTAAAACTAAACAGAAGAAGAAAGGAGTATTTTAGGAGAATCAAAGCCTGGAATTTCATATTTATTTACCAAGCAATAAATCAACCCTTAACACATCAAAAATAGGATTTCATACCTCTTTTTGTGATCTGTATCAAAGGTGATTTAACTTTTTAACACTGAAAATCACATGGGTAGATGAGAAGAGAAAAATCAGTGCCTTTATCTTAGGGTATCAGGCATTAATTTACTGAATGACTCTATTTGTGGTATTATTTTCTTTCTTTGTAAAAGGAGGAAACTGAGTCCCACCATGGTTAAGCAGTGTGCCTAGGATCACACAATTAGTAAGTAGTATTTCAGCTGAGGACTGTCGGACACTAAATTCACACTCTTACATAATAAAATTCCTTCCGTTCTTGTATGTTTCCCCACCTTATACATCTGAGGTATGTGCATGATAGTACAGATGAGAATATGTACTAAGGAAGACACAATTTTATTAAATATAATCTAGGTCTAACAAGACAAATCAGTGTAACAAGAATGCCTGCCTGGATCAGACCATGTGTTGCTAAATCTGTATCCATGATAGTATAAAGAAGGCAGTGCTGGGAAGCAGAAACGTGTTATCTGGTCTGAGAGCCCACCCACGTTTTGAGCAACATGTGGAAGGAGGGCAGGTAGCCCTCCTGGTAGCCCCTCGGTGACTCAGATGCCTCATTTAAAAAAGTTATCATGAGATTTCATGATTCCTAGCTTTATTAGTCTAATTTAATTTTGGTAACACATTATCACAGCTTCCAATGTGGTTGCCTGCATAATTCAAGTCATAATTTGGAGTGATACTGTCACATCAAGT
Organism: Ctenodactylus gundi; assembly: GCA_004027205.1. Taxonomy (NCBI): domain Eukaryota; kingdom Metazoa; phylum Chordata; class Mammalia; order Rodentia; family Ctenodactylidae; genus Ctenodactylus; species Ctenodactylus gundi. The sequence continues at coordinate 335,057 of PVKB01001594.1, forward strand.
GATACAACTGGAAGAAAAATTATTATCACCAAGAGGGTCTTCTACAGTTGTTTTACTTCCTGTGTCAGTTGCCAACAGTATAATAATGACATAGATGTCATTCTAGCACACTTATTTTTTCTTGGAAGGTAATACTCTACAGTAGATACAGTAACATATATATTGTAAGTTTCTCCATGGAAACTATAGAAAGATTCATTTCATTGGTCCCTATTTAAAAAAGACTCACCTGAGCAGAGATGCCCTGTTATATTAATCTTTTCAATAACTGAGTTACAGTAGCTTTTGGGGACATTTACTATGTGGCAATTTCTAGACATTTATGTTCTATTTTAAAACAGCCCAATCATAATAATCTCTAATACTGATGATTTACTATGTTTAAGACATTATGCTTTATTCCTTTAATGCCTATATTAAGCCAGATACTATTATTAAGCCTATTTTACTGATGAGAAAAATGATTGGTAGAAAAACTCCCAGCAAGGAAATGCCAGAGCCAAGATTAAGTAAGAATTGAGTAACTGAATTACAACCCTGTGCTAGCTTTCTCTTAAGATAGGCAACATTGTCTCCATTTTATAGCTGAAGATAAATGTGATCCAGAATCACATAGCTAGTAACTGGCAAAACTCCAAGAAGCTCCATTTTTTAAAAAATTGGTAATGATTTTTTTCTTAGTCTGCCAGAACTACTTTGTATCCCAAACTTCAAACTTTTGAATTCCTCAGCATTACAAGTCTAGGATCTCAACTCCCAGCATACCACAAAGGAAAAATCGATCTCACTTATATCCTGGGCCTCAGTAACATCTCCCTTTCAAACCATCAAGTTTATTCTTCTAGACTCTGCCTTCTAAGCTCCAGATCAGTGCATTCATCTGCCACCTGGACAGGTCTGCTTAGTATCACACATACAGCTCAGATATCCAGAAATGAACCCTGCTCTCCTGGTTTACTCTCTTGCACAGTTCCCCGTCTCAATGAGAAGCAGCAACACCCGCTCAGCTGCTCCAGAAGCAAAGCAAGGAAGCTGACGACGGAACAGGTCACCTATGTGGGGACCCTTTCCAGAGGAACCACATTCACAGTAATGTTTAAATAGGTTGGCGTGATAGAGAAAGTGATGTCAGAGGAAGAAAGTGGAAGACCATTAAGCAAGTAGAAAGGACAGTTAAATACAATGTGATTCGTATTTTAAATACATTTTATCTTCCCTTACTGCCAATCAGAGAGCATGAGAAGCTGTTGGAATCCAGTTTGGACCCTCACCTGTCATCCTTGACTTTGCCCTTATCTGACACCTATTTTCAGGTTTCAGTTTACATACACACTCAGATTAGGTGAGATTTCCCATTTATCTGCTCTTGTCCTTGTGTTTCTACCAGGTTTTGTAGAGGGAATGAGGTACTGAGTTCAAAATACTAGAATATGAAGGCCTCCCATAAAATACCCATGCTGTACACATATAGTTAAAAATGCGCTTCAGCCAGGCCTGGTGGCACAGCCCTCTGAGGCAGGAAGCTTGGAAGCTTGGGCCTACGTTGGGCAACTTAGTGACCTAATGAAACTCTCTCAAAAATTTGAAAAGCGGGCTAGCAATATAGCCCAGTATGAGGGCCCTGAGTTCAATACCAAATCCCCCCACCCCCAAAAAAAAAAAAACCAAAAAACAGTGATCCTCACTCCTGAAGATTTTATTTTTGAGGAGACAAAAGGAAAGGAAAAAAAAATCCTGGCAGAATGGCCTGGCCTCTGTGTTACAGGAGTTCAGGAAAGGGGTAAGTTCGAGTTAGTGACTTTATATAGCACAGGTGAGAGGGTTAGATTTCCAGGTCTCAATGATAGCATGTGCTTTCTGAGAGAGTAAGTACATATGTGGAAAACCAGGATTGTAAGAGAAAAATAACAGGTAAAGGAGCCCCAATAGGAATACTAGTGGAAGGAACAGAAAACAAAGCCAAGTGAGGGCATGAGACACAGGTCACAAGGACTAGGACTGTGCATCCTTCACTCACACGTTGCTATAGATGGCCCAGGGCAGCAGGTGGCCTCTGAGATGGCCCTCCCATTCAGTCCCTGCGTCCTCGTGTTCATGTTCTCGTACTCCTCTTGTCTTCATTGTACTGGATGTTGTGACTGACTGTGGTGCCCCAAAGGTGATGGGTGTTAGCGCCCCTGTTCCTCTGGGAGGAAAGTAGCCCCCCTGCCATGAGTGCTCAGGGAGAGGCCCACCTGACAAAGCCAGAGGGAGGCTCTGGCCAACAGCCAGCAGCTACGTGAGTGGCTGGAAGCTGGCCCTCTCCCATTTGGCCATCAGATGAATCAAAATCTTACCCAATAGCATGAGTGCTTCCTGGGAGACATTGAACCAGAGGCCCTGAGCTAATCTATTTGGTGTACTAATCAGGAGTTTCAAGACACTAAGCTGTGGACTGATTTGCTACAGAGAAAGAGATAAATAAGACAGTATTAGTCATTATAAGTTATTATTTCATATGGTATACACATAATCGTGTATTTTTAAAAGTATGATTTTTTTTCACTACTGGGAATTGAGGCTGGTGCCCTGTGCATGCTAGGAGAACACACTGTCTGCATCACATCCCCATTCCCAGTGTTACGTATTTCTCAGTGATTGGCTATATTTTATGTTGCCTCATCATCCTGAGCTTAGCTTTCTTCAACCAGAGGCAGTGAACTGAGGTTCAGTACTGTAGCTCACCAGAGTGACACCAGCTGGTAGCCAGGCATTGAAAATTTAGGGGTTTTCTTCTACCTGATAGGCTGGGATCTCTATTTTCTTGCCATTTCTTTAAAGGTACCATTCAGACATTTTCCTGAGAGTTTAAAGTGACCACCTCTCAGTATGACCTCCAGAAACATGTCTGCTTGCTTTGAACCCACTAAGTAGAGCTTCCAGTGGGAACTAAAATTAGATAATACACTGGACCCAATAAAATCACTGGCCCATCCCTTTCTCCCTATTTGTATTCTCTGACTTGTATTGTGTACTCCTTCACTCTCAGCAGAGCAGAGGTCTGTTAAGTACTGAAAACTCTTATTAGATTTTCACATTGTGTTTGTGTCATTGAAGGCTTTTTATTTTTCTTGCCATGAGAGTTGAGCCCAGACCCCCTTCCCACTGAATTACACATCTCCAGCCAATTTTGATTTTTTGATAAATTTTGAGACAGGATCTCACTAAATTGCTAAACTGCCCAGCCTGGGCTTGACCTCGGGATCCTCCTGCTTTATGTGCTGGGATCACAGGCCTGTGCCACCAGGCTCAGCTTGAAGTCATTTTGATGGTCATCAAGGGTACTCTAGGAGTCTCAGGTAAGTGAGTCCTCTGTGATGCTTTTCTGTCCAGGCTTCTACGGGCTGCTGGAGATATTACCTACCAACTAGATTATAGAGAACCTAAGAATTTTATATAAAATAATTTCACAGTGGAGGGGAAAATTGTAAAGACAAAAAGAAGACCCCTAGTATTAGCTAGAGAGAATAAAAATAATCAAGTAGTTGTTTTTTGTTTGTTTGTTTTTAGGAATTTAAATGAATAAGGAAAGAATTGAGGTCAACTAGTAGCAAGAGAGAAAAGATGGTGTTTTGCAGCCTAAAAGGATGAAGCTCTTGAAGAAATTCCATCTTCTTCTCCCCGTCTTGGTCTGAAAAGTTGGTTACTACACGGTATTCTGCCTTTCTTGACATTTCTAGTAAAAGTGGGCAAGGGTAAGGAAAGCAAATGAAGTTAGTCAACTTTGGTATTAGGTAAGTTGGGGTTATATGTAAAATCAGTAAGCATGCATATGACCTGTTTTGACCATTGGAAAGTTTCTTTTGCTAAGAAGTCACAGGTGGAAGAAGTTAAGTCTGCTTCAGAAGTATGAATTATAGCATGCACAGGATTTTTGTCTGTTCTAGTTTGGATTTGGGAGGTGGTGGAAACAAGAAACAGCTTAGTGGAGGAAGGTCATGGGGGGGGGCGTGGTTTCCTCTGACAGACATGTATTGTCCCCAGCCTGGCCTGTGGTCATTCGGTCTGCTGGTCTGTTTCTGTCTCTCTGCCTGCCTCTCTCTATTTGTCCATCCTCTCTCCCTTTCCTCTTATCCCTCCATATTTCTTCTTTAGTTTATTTTCTTAGGCACTTTGTCACAGTGACAGAAAGCTGTCAACACAGAACCTAGACAAGAGCCTTCAAAAAGAAAATGGATCTTCATAGAGTTATTGCCTAGCATTTGTGCTGCCCTGGATTCAAACCCAAGCACTGCAAAAATAATAAAATAAAATGAGCCTGTTTGTAGCCTGGTGAGCAAACTGTTAATGAGACAGAAAAATCAATATCTAGAATATTGCTGTTCTTACACTTAGTCACTTGCTAGTTGCCAACCCAGACCTCAACCTTGGTGCAGTCATGCAGCCATGAGTTAGTCTTCAGAGTTCAAGCATGTTCCAGATCATTAAGTCCCAGGAATCATGCTGAAGGTGACTACCATAAGCGAAGCCTTGAAATAACAGTAATTATAGTAAGAGTTACTATGCATTAAGTTCTTAGAATGCACCAGACGCTTCAGCTAGGAAGGGGTAGCTCCAGGACCTGAACACAGACAGTTGGACTCCAGCATCTGTACCCTCTATGGCCAAATGTTGCCAGTGCACCTAATTTGTGCCAGACATTAGAGACAGGTATCAGTGAGCAATGCCTTCTGCAGGGGTCTTTGCCCTCATGGAACTTACGTATTAGTTCAGAGAAGTGTAAAAATCAATAGATGACGTATTGGGAAGTGATACATGTGATGGCTTTAAAATGTGTGACAGGATAAGGGGAGCAAAAGCGTACTGGGAGGTGAGGTTAAAATTTTAAGAAGGATATTGGGGTAAACCTCACTGAGAAGTGAACTTTTTTATTGATGCTTTTTGGGAATAGTTTTAAAATAATTTTAAGTGTTTAAATATTTTAGATAGTTTAAGCTGGAAAATAAAGAATACTGAAATACCTAGTTCCTTCTACCCACAATTTACCAAATACTAGTACTTTGCTGTTTTTTTCAGTAATATTTCGAAGAACTAAAGCATTGCAGAAAACATAACAGCCACTGTCTTGCCCGTTCTTCCTTTCCCCTCCATAATCAAATTTATTGACATTGGTATGTATCATTCCTGTCAATATATTTATACTTTACTAAGTACCTACTTAAAAAAAACTGGTAAGCTAGTTAAATGTGATTTTTTTAAAAAAAATTATGTGAATGTCATTCTTATCTTTTTTTCTCAACTTTATATCCTTGGGATGTACTTACAATATGTATGGCTTTAGTTCATTTTAAATGTGTATATAGCATTCCAGCCATATGAATTCAGGGCCTTGTGTATACAAAGTATCCCTCTGCCCCTGAGTGACAGTCCCTCACCCCTTGAAGGCCACATTTATATCATCTAGTGATCCAGTACACATTCTTTATTATTTATGTTTTTCTTCTGTTACTGAGTATTAGACCCAGAGCTTCCCATGTGCTAGTCAGTACTCTACCAATGAGCTATACCTCCAGTCCCTTCTACTTTTTTTTTTTTCTTGAGACACGGTCTTGCAAAAATCAGGTCCAGATTGGCAATGAAATTGCTGTCCTCCTGCCTCAGCCTCCCAAGTAGCTGCAGTTATAGGTGTTCATCTGTAATCATTATGGGCATCCTTGACTTTTTATATTAAACTTTAGGGTAAAAAAAAACCATTGAGAACAAGCAGAAACCTTAAAGATGTTGTAGACTGAGAGGTAATTGAGATTATACCAGTGCAAAGACACATAACCAATCAGAGGAAAGCATGGTGCGAACTAGAACTGTATAGCCTGCTACTCGGCTCTGTGCTTGTTCAGTCCCAATGCTGACCTTTACCTGTGTGTAGCAAAGTAGAACTAGCTATAGAAAATAACACCAGCATAAGCTCATGACTTTACATATGGCAAGTAAGAGGGAAAACCCATTTGACAGATTTTGAAATCTTTACATTCTTTTCTGGAACCCAAACCCCAGGCCCACATCTCTGTTGAATGTAGCAGGCCAGGAGCATGGAGTGCAGCTGCCGGTCTCAGGTTCCTGGGCTCAGGCCTTTCTGTCTCCCTTGTGTGTCTTTATTGCACATGCGCCTGACTCGTCATCCCGTGTCCCCTGCCTGTGCTGCGCGGAAGGGACACTGCACTGTCCCCTAAGCACACCCCTGTACGTGCCCACATTACGTCCTTTATCACACTGAGCCCAGACTGGAGCTGTGCTGGGAACAGGTCACTGTATCAGCCTAATCCTTTCATCCTTTTACCCAGCAGAGGACTCCATGGGAACGTAGCATGAATGGGCAAGAGAGGAAGGTGTGTGGGGCTCCTAGGCGTGTTGGGTAAAGTTGCAGGTTGGAATGATGGCTGAAGGGGAAGGATGCAGCAGAATTAGAGTTGGCAAAGTTAAAGGCGAATTGTGAAATGAAATTTTGTTGGCAGCCCAGACATGGATCAACAGGCAATCTTAAGTACCTCAGGTACTTCTATGGCTGTAATACATGATCAATTTCTTTTGAATTGTATTCTGTCCTTTTCTTACAGTTTTCCTCTTGCCTGTTTTTTTTCTTTTTATTTTCTCCATTGTTCCTTAAAACAGCATCAACCCAATACGTTGGTACATACCTATAATTCCAGCACTTGGGAGGCTGTGGCAGGAGGAGCACTAATTTAAGGTCAGACCTGACTACATAGTGAGAATCTATCTCCAAAATCAATAAGGACCACCTAGTTTTATATTAGAAAGCCAGTAAGGCTCTGTGGGACATTTTCCCCCCGTACAATACCAGTGGCAAACTGGCAGACTCCTTGGGGCGTGGCACAGTGCAACCCTCTGCTCTGAGTTGATGCTGCTCATCCTCCTTTGTGCTGGGAGCCACCTGAACATGGACTTGACCACTGTGACAGCAGCAAGATGAACCCTCAGCTAAAGAAATTCGATGTGGCGTGGAAAGGCCCTGGGTTGGATTTGCTCTACCAGTTAGCACTTGTGAACTCCTCATTCTGACCTTCATCTTAAATGGTTTGGAGAATGGCTGAGCCATTCCTTCTATTACGTGGACATGATTCAACAAGTGCAATTCCAACTTTGTTCCTCTGCATGCAGACACTTACTTACTGAGACAGGATCTTGCCCTGTATTCCAGACTGGTATTAAATTCACCATATAATCCAGGCTGGTCTTGAGCTCACTGCAGTCCTCCTGTCTGAGCCACCTGAGTTCTGAGATTACAGGTGAGTGCCACCATGCCCACCTTATGTAGTTCTGGGGAAATCAAACTCAGAGCCTTGCCTTGGCTAGACAAGCAATCTTAACTTATGAGCTATGCCTCTAGCCCTCCACCCCATCCACAAACAGACCTTAATTGAGATACCAAAGCTAATAGATTTATAGCTTATAAATGATAAGTCAGGTTATAGCTGTACCTAGGACTGGGTGCAAGCAGAGATGAAAGGCAAAAAGAATTCTCCCTCCAGTTTCTTACAGCTTTTAAAATAGAACACTGGTGACATCTTGTGGCTATTTTAAAAGACCCCACTGAAACAATAAAACCTGAAAAACCAACGTGCAAAATCTTCCTCTCTAAAAGGCTGACTGCTCTTATAACCTGGAGAAATATAATTACTATCGAACTGCTGAGACTACATGATTGCTAACCATAAAAAAGCACTGATTTTTATAATTCTAGGAACTGAACACAATTCCCCTTTTAAAAACTCTGTTAAGTACATGGTAAAAATTAGGATTTCTATAAAAGTTCTGATAATAGATGCAGGGGTTCCTCCACATTGAGAAACCCAGCTGAAACAAGCTAGCAAAAATACTGGAGACTGGAGGTGGTACCAACTATACCTCGCATATTTTGTAGAACTTCTTTCTTATAAAAAGTGTAGTGGAAACGGGATATTAAAAGCCAGGAGTGCGATCCCATGTACTCAGGGAGGCTGACACATGAAGATCACAAGTTCAAAGCCAAGGTAGGCAACTTAGAAAGACACTACTCCCCCACAACGTGTAAGGGGTGGGGCTGCTATGTATTTCAGTAGTAGAGCATTTGTCTAGCACTTACAAGCCTCTGAGTTCAGTCACTAGTATTACAAAAAAAAAAAAAAAACAATGATCTCATGGGCCACTTGCATGTGATTACTGAGGAAAATGGCATAGGCAAATTATTTAACCATGACATATATTTTCTTTATTGATATCACTGACAGAATTTACATATTGGCACTCAATTTATATATTACACATATTTAGCATGTAAAGTATGATCTCTAGCATAGTCATATTGTTAACTATGAAAAAAACAGTAAGTACAAAGTACATTAACGTTAAAAAAGAAATATTATTAGGTACTATTATTCCTTTAAAATCAGAAAACTATCTGTATGTGATGATTGTTCACAGTAAGTGAGAAAATATCCACAGGGGATTGGTAGGAAATGAAGATTATCAGTCACAAACCCCACCGTGGGTGCTGCTCCCTCGAGCCAGGAAGTGTCCCCAGTGACTCGCTTATCTCTAAGGAGAAGCTAAGCACCTCAGTTTCTGAGATTTCCTACCTAGCGCTGGGAATGGAAAGAACTAGGCACACAAGTTTCCCTAGACCACAGAACAAAGTGGTGGTTTAATGTGGGCACAGAAGTACTTCCAGGGACTCCATGCCCCAGGATCATGCCAGAGAAGTGACTAGACCTCAAAGCCCTATGTCTAGAAGGTGTTTGCTCTCTTCTAGGTGTTGCAAATAACTGGCCTTCTAACTAGTCGGCATCAGGGAGTTAACTAGGCAGATCAACCATGGGCCTCTGGGAACCTGAGGGGAAGTCCAGGCTGTTACATTTTGGATCTGGAATGCCCTCTCAAAGCCTCGTATATTCTGATGTTGTGAATTATCTATGGATTTTTGAGTACTGTTGAGAAGTAGGGCCTTGCACGGTTTGCCAGATTATTGGGCATGTGGGGAATTACTCTGCATGGCCTGGAAGGATAGATTCTTGCCTGTTTCTCCCTTGCCCCTATTCTTTCCTCTTGTGATGCTGTGAGCAGCTATTCTCTTCTAGACCCTGCCTGTCATTTCAAGCAACCCACAAATGGACTGAGAGCTTCTGAAACTAAGCTAAAATAAACCTTTCTTCTCACAGGTTGTTGGTTATTCTGTCAACAAAAATGTAACAAGACACAAAGCCCTATCTTCTGACTCAGCCCAGCAATAAATCCTTGTCAACCAATTCTTCTAGAAGGAATCCATCCACGCATTAACTGTTTCAGCTTTTACAATTTTCAGCCAAAGGACTGTGTCCTAAACCTAGATCTGGAAGAAGAAAAGAGCGGATATGTTCAGATTTCTCTAGGTCACAACGCAAAGAGGTGATTTTAACTGGATGTGCAAGGACTACCAGAGGTCACTTCCCCAGAGCTGTGCAGAGGAGGGGCTAAAACACATAACTCAGTTTCTCCCAAGAAGGCATTTGCCACCACACTCTTCCAGCTGCTGCTTGGCATTTGGGCTTTTCACTGAGTTGCATCAGGGAGTTAATGAGGCAGATAACAATGCACTTTCAGGAACTTGGATAGGAATTCAAGTACTTCCTTGAGTTTTCTCCCTCCAGCTCACTCCAGCAGTGGTTCTGATCAGGGATATAAGGAATATTTCTGTGGCTGGAATGCCCTAATATCTACGGCCCTTTCCCAAGGGACTGTCATGATCCACTAGGCCCTGGGAACGGAAGAGACTTGAAAACACATGAAACAGATGGTTTTCAACAAGTCTGTAAGCATTCCCAGGGCTTCACCCTCTGATTCAGTGCAGAAAAGGGGTTCACAAACACTGTGCCCCCCCAGTCTCCCCAGGGAGTGGGTGTGCACACACCTCTGGTGGCTGTTGGGGGGTTGGGCTCTTAACCTGCATTTGGGTGCCAGTGGGCAGAAAAACATGGAGCTTTGTGGTACCCAGTTGGGGAATTGGCATTTCTGGAGTCTTTTGCCTAGTGTCTCTCTTGCAGTAACATCACATTTGTTGTTGTTCCTTGAAAGATACCTGTCCATACATTGAACACCACAACTTCTACAGCCCCACTTAAAGGCTGCCTAGGAGGAATCAGAAGCTGCTGTCGTCGTGGGGCAGGCTGTGGCAAGACAGAAACGTGTTTCTTAGGAGGCTGATGTCGGTAACAGCTAAGCATGTTAATTTCTCAGTAGCCCTAAAAATTTAGACGGGACTGTTGAGCTCTTAACCTAGTAAATTCATTCTTCTTTGGGAAGAAGATAGGATACGAAATAGCTTTGATTTTCCTCTCTACTTTTCATTCTGTGGACTTAATACTTGTAAGTTTTTACAAGGACGGTTCAGTGCCGGATGGTGTGCCATGATGAATGAAATTACAGATGAAGGAGGCAAGTTGCAAGGTGGGTGGTATGTCTGTAAAGATAAGGGACTGAGGAGCGCAAGCTTATGCTACCTGGAAGGGGTTCCCCACATGAGTTGCCAATAAGGCTCATTGTCTATGGGTCTTGTGCTAGGTGAATAAGGGAGTAGGCTTTAAAATAACTGTGCTTCTCAGTGGACCCCAGGGGAGGGCAAGTATTTGGATAAACATCAACACAGGTAGAGAAGAATGTCTCCTCAAGAGGCCATCTCACCACAGAAATGTCAAAATCAAAAATTTTTATAAATCAGAGTTGTTAAACTTTGAAAAATAGCAACCAGGTGAACACTGAAACAAGAAAACAGTAGCTTAAAGAATGATAGGAAAGCTTTGTGGCATTTTATATGTCCGGGTCTCCACCACCTTCCCAACTCGGTGCTAGTGGTTCTCATGACAGGAGCCTTCTTTCCTAGAATGAAACCCTGATCCCTGACTCCAGGGACAGAGCCGACACAGGTCACAGTGTTTGCCCTAACCTGGGCTAGGCTATACCACATATTGCTTGACCACGTTTACGCTCGGTTTTGCCTTGCTGTGAGCAGTTGTGTACATATTGTTTTTGTGGTACTTGCGATGCAGTGCAAGGCCTTCACACTGAGCTATGACCTTAATCCACCTTTATTTTAGATTTTGAGACAGGGTCGTCCTAAGTTGCCCATGCTAAACCTGAACTTGTGATCCTCCTGCCTCAGCCTCCAGGACTGCCAGTACTACAGGACCTGCACCACTAAGCCTGGCATGGTACATATTCTCACAAATGAAGGTTGGGGGTTCCTAGATTTGTCTCTTGTGTGTTCAGAAAAACATAGATGATAATCGTCTCTGTGCTGCTTGAGCAGAGCAGAGTGGTTAACTTATGAAAGGATGGCCATACGGAGACTTTCTTCTCTTTTGGTCACCTTTTCTCTTGGCAATCTCCAGCCACAGACCTGCACAGACCAAAGCCACTTTATACACAGTCTGTGTCCATACAGAAGAAATAATTTTTGTCTATGGCTACAATGTTCCTGTTTTATTTTCTAAATAGCAGAGGCAAAGTCACCTTTGCAACAGTGCAACAAATTCCAAGAACAAAAATGGCAAGGTCCAAACTGAATGACCGTTCTGTGCTTGGTCACAGCTTTGACACGGACCCTGAATTTTTTTTTCTTTTTTGTTCCTTCTTTTTAAAATTTTAATGTGATAACTTATTCTGGCAGTAAGAGTCTCATCTCTTAATACCAGAATTAATTATTTTAAATATGCATATGACATTTTAAGGGTTTGAGAGTTGTGTGTCTGCACTTCCCTTTATGTTGTGTTTCACTCTTCCATTGGTTCTACATCTTGCAGCTGACTCCTCCTGGGGTATAGGATGGGAAGAAGGGACAAAGCCATATGGTAGGACCATTACTGGAATTGCAAGGCCTGTCCTACCCTCTGAAGACACAAAAATATTAGGAGAATCACTAGACTTATGCTGAGAAAGGGTTAGGGGCTTCCTCAGGATTTGGAGGAAAAAAGCAAACCACAGCATCCCAGACCTTTTCCCCCACACTTTTTCCTGGATAAAATACTGAGGAAACAAGTAGCTCAGTTCTCACCTTTTTATCCTTTCCGTCCCTTGAGCACTTCTGCATGACCTTTAAATGTGACAAGACATCAAAGGTGTCCTCACCTAGGAGTCCACGGTGGATCTGCCTGCAGGATTTTCTCTCCTGGGGTGAACTCAGCACCTCAGGCCCAACAGGGCACAAATCTTCCCCTGTTATGTTGATATAACAGGACAGATATGCCTTGACATTTGCACAAATGCCTCTGGGAGGACACTAGAACCTGGGAGAATATTCCAAAGACCATGCTGAGCCTAGCTGAGAAAGAGGAAGCTGAAACAGAAACAAGAACAATACTGCTTAGGGAGTTTATCAAGTGGAAATTGGTTCTCAGGTTGGCCGTATGGTGCACTGTCTCTGAAGAAGTCAGAAGACCCAGTTGCAAGTGGGGAAAAGGCAGGCTAGGGCTGAGCTCTCCTGCCTTTCCAGCCAAGGCCAGGGTGTGGCAGCTACTTCAGCAGGGCATCAACTACTGTCCTCCCCAAAATGGGAGTCCCTTAGGGTGTCTTGCAGGGATAAGAGCCTGTGGGATTTACATATTGGGGTTTACAGTCTTTTGTCACCTTCCAAGTCTCGCATGAAGCATCACCTTTGAAAATATGTCCTTAACGAAATGTCAACACCAGTCACTGTTATTACTGCAGAATTATATATTCAATGTGTGGGCTGATTTTGGTAAATTGGTTTCAAAGAAATAATAAGTCTTCAAATTGAACAAGTCGATTTTTAGCAAACTGCATGTTCTAGAAAAGTGGTCATGAAGCAAATTGAGTTTTGGTGGTTGGCTAGCTTTTGGATTCATTACCAATGTGGTAGCCAGCGAGCAGCCTTCTTCTCTCTGCCAAATAAAGCAGGTAGTTCAAAGTGATGCCTGGCAGGAGCAACAGCAAATGACTGTTGCCAGTGAGGTGCATCCAAGTGGGGCTTGTGCAGCATTTCGGACACCAGAACAGTAAGCAAGAGGCAAAGTGAGTACTGCCCCGAGGAGCCCAAGGAATCCTCCTCACTGGCTGCTGGTGACTTTACCTGGGACAGAAGAGAGAAGTGTTTCCTCTCTACATGATCAGGGAGTAGGATAGTCATGGTACCAAGTATTAATATCATAGTTATTCTGTCCTAGGTGCTTTCCATATACTTCATTCATCTATAGCAACTCTTTATGTAGGAACTCTAATTACCACCTGGGTTTTAGGCAAAGGAACTGAATTAGAAGGGATAAAGTGACTCGGTGAGATTTTGCAGCCTCAGGTGTTGAAGATGGGTTCAAACCAGTGCACACGGCCCACAGGAGGAATTTGTGACAAACCAGTACCTCTTTATTTGTCTGCCTTTCAGATAAAGCTTTACTCTGCAATCCAGCACCTCTGGAAGATGGGAGTGTGGCAGGTGCAGCTCTTCCTGGACAACAGACCCTTTACACAGCGTCTGTGTGGAAGAAGGGTTGTTCCCCCAGTTGGGCCATGGGTCCCCCAAGGTGGGTGTGGAAGTATGCTGGAGAATGAGCCACGGTTAATTTGAAAACTGGGTGTCTCCTACAATTGGCAGAGCCCTGTGGCCACACGAAGAAGATAAACATTTAGTGTCTGCCTGCTCCTGGGTTCCCAGCCCTGCCATTTAGAATACAAACACTTTCAACTTCAGAAGACACTCGCTTCCCTGCAGGAGCCTAGACATCCAAAAAGCTTCGTTCCTACCACTCAACCCACCAAGATTCCCAGTAGAAGAGATAAAACAGAGGAGAGAGTCTGGACCTCAGAGTCTCTGAGGGCTCATTTGCATTTTAATATTTCTCCTTGGGGGGTTAATAATATTGGTGAAGGAGAAAAGTGTATACTAACAAGATTTTTAAAATCTTAATACTTTGGGTCCTGGTTATTTATCTTCTGTCTGTGTGTGTCCCCACAACAGACATCGCTAGCTTTATGCCAGTTCTCTTTCCTCCTCTTATCCTCATTCCCAGCTCCCCAAAAGATTCCATCCATCCAGATTGGTTCCTGGACCTATGGAAATATATTTAAAGAATGGAAAAAAGAAAGGACATTAAAAATAATGTGTCACTGGGAAGCCGAGTCCCCACACTCTGAGGAACTGATGATGCTCCTTGGTTTTTGGTGTTTCTGATGAGGGAATTCAGACCAGGTACAGAGGTAGTCGTCTGGAATGTAGGTAGAATTTATTGCAAAGTGATAGATTCTCAGAGCAACAGAGTGAATATACCTTCAGATGTGAAAGTGTGCAAGCAGTAAGCTGGTTGTTGCATGACGTCAAGACATAGACTGCATTTAGATGATTAAATGATGAAGAAATATTACTTCAAGCCTCTCAGGTGATTGTTCTTTTGCACAGGAAAGGTGCTATTCTGAACAGCTTCCAAGGGAAGAAGTTTCCTGTTTACTTCCTGGGTGGAATGTTTTCACTGAGTTTGTTTTGAGATTTTTGAAGGTTTTTTTGTTGTTGTTAATGTTGATATATATATATATATATATATATATATATATATATATATATATGCATTTTTTTTTTTACCAAAGCCTCACTTATGGTCTGGACTTTGTACAGGCCCAGATCCTTATCAGCAAGAGGAGTTACTTTCTCTTAGGCTATAGCCTGAAACCAGAAGCTTGTGCAGATATTATCTAGAGCCAATGATTAAGAAAATAAAGGGAAAAGAAAGTATGTCCTGTTTTTTTGTTTTTCAAGTATCTCCCAGCTGCCTGTTTACAGAAAAGGGGAAAAGTTTGATTATAGAGTGGGATGTGGTACTGACATTAATGATACACAATTATAAGAATGTGAACATTCTAAAATTTTTTATTAAAAACAATTTATATAAAATGCTACAATGGTAGTACAAAGTAAAAAAATACAAGTCTTTAACCAAAATATTAAGCATAGCCATATCTTTATAGACACTTAGAAAAATGTGGAAGTATAAGCACCAGATATTGGCAGGGAAACATTCTGGGTAGCAAGAAAATAGAGGGAACATAGTAGGTACTGTAGGCTGTGTGGGAAGAAGTTCCGGAAATGAGTTTTCGTTGACATGGCTTGCTTGAGTTATTTGGGTATGTTTTAATCAGTTGCTATAACTGATAGCAGACAATGAGCTCTTTTGACCTGGAAACAGTAGAAATGAGACTGGGCCAACTATTGCAAGCACCCAGGCTCCTGCACTGGGAAAACTT
The DNA here is from genome assembly GCA_004027205.1 of Ctenodactylus gundi. Taxonomy (NCBI): domain Eukaryota; kingdom Metazoa; phylum Chordata; class Mammalia; order Rodentia; family Ctenodactylidae; genus Ctenodactylus; species Ctenodactylus gundi. The sequence goes on from PVKB01001594.1 coordinate 350,309, forward strand.
GGTGGGGAGGCTTCAGCTGAAGGCAGGCAGCAATTGGTTGAGAGAGTGACTACAGTGCTGTTCTTAGAACAAAGAGAACGATGATAGTTTATTGATTTGTTGGGGTGATCAGGAGCATGGTTCCAAAAGATGATTTTTCTTGTCACAAACTTGGACCACCAAGTGGCCATGGTGAAGTTGTCTTTGAGGCTGTTAAATTTTCATGAAGCCAGTGCCATCATCTTGTGCAGAGCAGTCCATCTTCAGGGTCTGAGCCCTGTTATAGTGCCAGAGGATCTCATGCAGGTCCTTGGGCCCTACTGGTTTCTGAGGAAGCATGGGATTGGAGCAGAAAAGAGGGGAAAGAGAAAGAAAAAGAGAAAGAAAGAAAGAAAGAAAGAAAGAAAGAAAGAAAGAAAGAAAGAAAGGTAAAAGAAAAGAAAGAAAACATAATAGCTCTGTGGGCAGTAGGCCAAGTGAGATCTTGGGCTAAGCACTTGTAAATGTTCAATATGGCTGCATGCGGAGCTGAGGAGAACCTGAGGGAAAGGTAAAGCCAGCTAAGGGGCTGTCCATAATATGAAGACAGAGATGCCAGACCTTCTGTTCTCACCTTAGTCATCCATCAGATCCCTGCAGTAAAGAGTCAGTTATTTCCGTAGAAGCAGTATTCAGGTTCTTGGAGAGTAACCCAGGCACTGCTCCCGTAACCTACATCTCCGGGTGGTGGTGGCGGTGGGGTAATCTATGGCAAAACTAGTGGAAAACTACTAATGCATTGCCCAGCTGTGTAACCTCCAAAATGAGTGATTTGAAGCTGGCTAAGAGCAAGTGATGTTAGCAGGGGCTTATTTAAGTCTTTCTTTGGTACACATTGCTCATTTCATGCAAACATTCTCCTTGCGTGGTTTTATCAGAGTTTCATGATAGAACTGTGAAAACCTGTGACACTATGAAGGATAAAAGTTCACTGTGTTCAGGGTCCAAGGCTTGGGTCCCACTCGCCCATCAAGCAGGCCCCTAGCTGCCATAGGTAGAGGATAAAAGGCTCTGATGGGCTGGGCTGACGATGGGTAGAGATGAGACAACTCAAGGTAGGTCACCTGAGTGGAGAAGGTGCATATGGGAGGGGGAGTGGAGAGAGTCCGGGGACAGTTAATGGAAGCTGGCAAAACAAAATCCACACGCGTCCACGCTAGACTTGAAGTCCAAGGAAGGTTTTCATCATAGAATGTTGGTGGCCTATGTGTATTTACCTGTCATAAAAGAGGCAGCGGTGAAGAACAGCAAATGTTCCTTGTTATTTTAAAACTCACCTTTACTTTTCGTTTATTTACAGACATTTGCTGTCTTTCAGTTACTCCTTTAAAAATCCTTAGCTGGCAGTTTAAAGTAATTGTTAAGTTTGAATAACTGTTATAAAAGCAATTCTATTAAAAATAAATGAGCCATGGAAAGGACATGTTTACTCAAAGGCAAAATCTTCACCAGGGAAAAGATGTAAGTTAAAAGAAAAGGCAGCCGTTTAGGGGTTAAGTACTTGCATATTGTTGTTAAAAGTGAAGGAGTTGTGAATACAGCTCTAGGAGGAAAATTATTTTATCCGTAGAAGAAAATAAATGACTAAAAATACAAATGATTTGCTTCTTTAACAAAGGCAAGATCTATCTAGAAATTCATTGATGAGATAATTACATATAGACTTTTTTTTTCTTTGTTTTGTTATGCCTGTGTTGTTAGACTAAACCCTGCTCCTGGCTTCCTGTATGAAGCTAAGGTCTCTAGTATATGACTGGGAATATTTTCTGCTGTGGTATTGATTAATTTTAGTATTTGTGTTTAACTCATTTATAGGACCCAATTAAATACTACCATAGTTTGACATCCAACAATGTTTAACGTTAAGTGGAAAAAGCATGTTGCAAAAATTTTCCTTCCATCTAATATTATTTTATGTTTAAAAACCAAGTAAAGGAGTAGAGGAATGGCTCAGCGGTTAAAGTGCTTGCCTAGCAAGTGCTAAGTATCTGAGTTTGATTGCCCAGCACCACATAAGCCGGGCATGGTGGCACATGCCTGTAATCCCAGGACTTGGGAGGCTGAGACAGAAGGGTTGCTATGAGTCCAAGGCCAGCCTGGGCTCCATTGTGAGTTCAGGACCATCCTGGGATGCAGAGTGAGACCCTGTTTCAGAAAAAAAAAAAGTAAAGTAAGATCTAACATGTTTAAGATGTTATACACATGGAATAAACATAAAAAAGGGTTAAGCAAGAGAATAGTTATTTTGGATTAAGAGGAAGGGCTATAGTTCAGGGAAACAAAATTGTCAGTGTGAGGACTTTAAAAATAATATCAAAATTTCAAACACAGCTATGTAAAATATTCTTGGAAAATATAAGCCTTGTTGTGGAAACTCAATGTAGTCTATGAAGGCCATTTCTAGCAGACATTTGGTTATGTCTAATGTTAAAGGAGGTTGGAGTGGTACAGGAGAGATTGTGGCAAAGTGGGGACAGACCATGGAGATGGGAAGATTGAGGGGTTTATTCTCCACTAACACATGTTTCAAAGAGAATAAGTGGTGTTAGTAAGTTGTTACTCTCCCATGGCCTATTTATTATCGTATACCTAACAGAATGACAGAGTGTTGGAACTTTTATATTTTGCAGGAAAAAAAAAAAAAAAACCCTGGAGTCCAGAGAAGTTATGTGAAACTCCCAAAGCTACACAGCTCAGCAGTAAGAAAGAGGACATGGCATCGAATTCTTTGCTCAGTGTTTATTGAGGTACATTTATTGCCATATTCCAGCTGTAGTTTAGAACTGGAATTATGTCCATGACTGTGTTTGGAATTGCTTTGTTGATGTTCAGTTGATAAATGCAAAATACCTACCGAATATCTGAGAAAGAATGATTTACTTGTGAAGTCTCAGATGAGAAAGTTTTATTTGCAGTATTTTTTTCCTTTGAGACTAAATAGAAGTTACAGTGCATGAAAGAGTACTTTTTCTTATTATGTTTTCATTAAGCTACTTCATACAAATCTATCAATGTTAGTCTGTGTTAGATTTTTGTATAGGCTATTATCAGTAATAACATAAATACTATTGCTAAGCTATGGCAAAAATAAACTTTTAGAAAAGAGATAAAGAGCCTATCATTGTTTGTATTTATAGAAAATAAAACAACAGCATCCCAAACAGAAGGAACTGGGTAATATGGGCTCAACATCCCTGCACACCTTCCATTCAGATTTGTAGAACTATTAGGGTTTTTTTTTTTTTTTTTTTTTTTTGTACTGAGGATTGAACCCAGGGCCTTCACCCTGAGCTATATCATATCCCCATCTTTTTAAAATAATTTTTTTTGAGGTAGAGTTCCACTAAATTGCTCACGCTGACCTCAAACGTGTGATCTTCCTGCCTCAGGGTGCTGGAGTACTGGGATTATAGGTGTGTGTCACCATATTTAGCTAGACTTTTAAACATTTTGTTATGAGACTGTAAAGGGGCCACAGGGATCCACAGTTCAAGGCTCAAGGGGGCAAATTCAGATCTGGTCAACCTGAAGAGAAGTCCAGTCATGCTTTATTTAGGTGCAGCAGAGTACATAGCAGGCACAGGTTGCCTCCACAAGTCATCTCTCAAGTCATCCCCATAGGTCTTTGCCATAGCTGCTGTCTTACAAAAAGTGAACCCAGAGCTTATATAGTAATGAAGACAAAAGTGGCATTCTGCTAAGCAGCTACATAAGAAGGGGCTGCATGGCTAATATGGCAATGGCCTAGCTGAGCCAAGTCGACCTAACTATGTTTATGACAAAAAGGCTCAGGCAGTGGTGAGGGGACTCAAGGGTACACTTTGAGAAGGCCTTGGGGAAACCCAGAGCCTAAACTACTCTCTCTTTTTTACAGAGACATGTAGATATTTCACAATGGAAAACACTGATGACTTCATTGTTTCTGTTCATTTGAAATGAAGATGGTTTGATCCTTGCACCTCCATCCAGAGCAAGTTCAACTTGCTGTGTAGAGGCAGGGGATGGAGAGCCATCTGGCCAGATGATGTGAGAAAGGGCCTATCCATCATCAGCATGTATGTGGAGTGACTTAAGAGATTGAATCTCAGGAATATATTTATGGAAGTCAGCTGCACTGTGCATCCAGGACAGCTCTGGGGATCTGTAAAGAAGGACCCTGTGGCTCTGCTCTGAGCAGAATTAGGCTTCTCTACAGTCTGATACACATGTTCTCATTTCTTGGGTTTATTCTGTCTTTGATTTCCAATGTAAATATTGGAAAGGGCTTCTGATTGGCTCAGCCAGTAAGTGTTGATTAACAACATCTGAGCAAAGCCTAGGGCATGTAGTCACAGGCACGTAGTCACATCATAGACTTCAGGTGAGTCTGTAAACAAACTGTCAGTTTCTAAATCAGTCTGAGCCACGAGATCTGGTCCTGAGTCATACTGTTGTTGACTAAGATGCTTATTGTGGGAAGGGAATAAAACACCATGATTGAGATGATGGAATTGTTTAATGTATGCAGTATTTTAAGGAAATACATCTTGCAAACTTTATGTGAATACAGAAATCACTTTCTGAAACATCATACAACAAACAGTGTTGCTTACCTGATGTTTTCACTCTGAGCAAAAGTGGAATAGTTATGTTGTTCAATTGATAGCTCTAAAGTTCAAAAATATTTTTATAATAAAACTTCAAGTTTGTGTTCTGAAGAACTAACTTTGCGCAAAGAGAAAGTCTTGCTTACCTGCAGCTTCTGGAAGGTTACCTCCTCTGAGGCCTTGGAATGTCTTTTACAAGGGATCCTTGGGCCACATATGAGTTATTGTCTAACAATGTAACTCATGGTGGGGTCTTCGAGCCAGGCCATATTCCATGCTTTGTATGATAGTATCTTAATGTTGAATTAATGTTGAATCTTAATCCCTAATGCAACTACGTGAAGTATAGTTCTCAGAGGTGATAATAAGCACCTTTATAAAATGGATTGAGACTGGGCATGGTGCACAGACCTGTAATCCCAGTATTCTGGGTTGCTGAACCTGGAAGACTGACAGCTTGAACCCAGCCTGGGTAATTTGGCAATACCCTGCCTCAAAATAAAAAAAAATTAAAAAAGAAAAAAAAAGAGCTATGGCTGTAGTTCAGTGCAAAGGCTCTGAGTTCAATCCTGAATAAGCTGTTTCTTGTTCTTCTATTCCTTACACTATGTGAGGTCACAGCATCTTCCCCTCTAGAGGATGCAGCCACAGTGGTACAAGAGAGAAGCCTTCACTGATCATGTTGATGCTTTTATCTTGGGCTTCTCATCTCGCTGGACCTATGAGAAATATTTTCTCTTTGTAAACTATTCAGTTGGAAATATCTCATTAAGTAGCACAAATGGACTAAGACAGCTGAAGAATAAAGGTCAGCCAAGTAGGCAGTCAACCATGTCTCTGTGATACCAGGACACCAAGGCTTGGGAAACTTTCCCAGTTGGCAGTCTTCCGTGTATTGTCACACGTCTTTCTGGGAGAAGTTAGTGCTGTCCATGAGTCCATGAGAAAGGACAATGGCAAGGTTGGGGTGTGGAATTCTCCTGGCCTCTGTTTGATCCACCTCTCTTGGCTGATTTTAACTTCGAAATAGTTTCTGGTGAGTTCTTTTTGTCTTTCTAGTGAGTTGTCAAGTTTGAGTGTGGTTTTGGAGAGTAGCTAACTAAACAAAATAACATTCTCATATTCATTCGTTTGTTCATTTTCTATTTATTTAATGGTACTGGGAATTGAACCCAAGACCTTCATGCTGAGCTCCATCCCCAACCCTCCTTTTGTTTTTTTATTTAGAGACAGGTTCTCACTGAGTTGCTAAGTTTCTCATGTTAGGCTCAAACTTGCAGTTCTCCTGTCCCAGCATCCCAGAGTGCTGAGATTACAGGCTTGTGGCTCCACACCCAGATTTATTATTCTTCATTAAACTCTTAGTGTTTAAATCATTAACTAGAAATAACTTCAAGAAATAAGCAAGTACATTGCAGCAAAATGACTTAAATTGTGCGCAAAAAGTTTCCAAAGTGTGTGTCTGGAATTAACTTTCAACCTTACAATACTGAAAGGCTCATGACAGTTTTACATGTCAGATTTTGGTAAGGAGTTAAGATAGTGTTCTGCTCAGACCCATCAACTTTTTTCCTTCTCCTTGTTCCAGCTCAAGTCCTTTTCTCTGTGCCACACTCTTCCATATGAAAATTACCATCTAGTGTGAGTCCTTAGTTTAGCGATAACAGAAATTAAAACTGATGCACAACTATAATCTCAGCACTCTGAGAGGCTGAAGCAGGAGGATCATAAATTTGAGTATAGGCTGGGCAATTTAGTGACGTAGTGAGACCTTGTCTCAAACTTAAAAAAAAAAAAATTAAAGGGTTAGAGTTGTAGCTTAGTATGAAGACCTTGGATTCAATCCCCAGTACCAAAATCAAACAAAACCAACCAACAAACCCAGCAAAAATTCAGCACAAATTTATAGGAAAAAACTTTAATTGGAAAGTGAGAGAAAACAAAACAGGCTTGGCATCTATCAGGTTGGCCTCTAACCAAGAAAAATAAGAAAAAACTAGGGAAAGGGCTTCTGTTTGAAAAAATGAATGGGGCTCACATTTGAGAGGTGGATCGGACTGGCCCATTCACTAAGGAGTGAACATCTCTTTATGGGCTGGACTCTGATTGATCATTCTATAGTCCTATTTTTGTAGCTCCCAAGGAATCTGTTGGCTTGAGAAGCTATTTGAGTCCCATGGCATATCTGATCATATTTGGGGCAGTCTGAATCATGTAAATCTCTCCCAGAATGAAAAGTGATCATAAGTTTGGTGACTTTTGAACAGAGCTCCAGAGGGGGCATCTGGAATGGGACAATAACTGGATGTCCTTGTAAATCTGAAAATTAGTCTTTGTGCCCTCAGTCTTGAAGGGAATTGAGAAAGGCAAGGTAAATTTAAAGGTAACACATTCATTTTTTTTGTATGTGTGTGTGTGTATGTGTGTGTGTGTATGTGTGTGATTCTGGGGGTCAAATCTAGGTCCTTAACATCAAGCTACATCCCCAGCCCACTTTTTAAAAATTCTTGTTTATGAGACAGGATCTTGCTAAGTCACTCAGTTGACCAGGGTAGGCTTGAACTTGTGATCCTCCTGCTGCAGCTTCCCATAAATGCTGGGATTATAGGCTTATGCCACTGGGCCTGGCTCTAAATGATTAACATACCCATATCTGAAGTTTTAATGTGATAATGGACATAAAATGAAGGTCCAACTTTGATGTTTTAGTTACCATTGGGCACCTGAAGGCCCAATTAAAGAATCATGTTCTGATCAGTGCTTTTATTTTTATTTCATACTTTCTGTTTCTCCCCCTCTCCTTTTCCCTCTCCCTCACTCTTCTCTCTCTCTTTCTCTGTCTCTCTCTGAGTCCAATTTTTCCATTTCTAGAAGAACACTGTTCATATTAATGTGTACTCAGCCCTAATACCTTCATTTTAACTTAGTGACTGCTGTCGTTTATATCCTGGGTGTCCCCTAAAAGCCTCAGTATTTAAAACTGTGTGTTATTGGGAAGTAGGGCTTGGCTTGGAAAAATTGTGTCAACTTTTTGCCATTGAGGGACCCAGAGAAGAGCTTTCATGTGTGTGTTGTTGACTTGTGGGCCAGGAAATGAGGAAGTAGCACCTATCCTTGAGGTGAGGGCAACTGGCAGCTCAAAGTAATTAAAGGAGAGAAGAAGAAATGTTGTTGTAGCTTCTTCCTGGGAAAGCTCTAGCTTTGCCTTCTTCAGCCATCAGCTTAGCGTCACTTGGCTTCTATCCGCAATGCGATGAGCAGCTCTCTAGACTCTGCCATGTGCCTTCTTGTTGCTGGCTGCCCCATGAATGGACTGTGTGGGGGAGACCTTCTGAAACCGTGAGCTAAATAACTCTTTCCTCCCTTAAATTGTGGATGCTGGGTATTTTGTCACTGCAACAAGAAAGTAACTGAGACAGTGACCTACCTAAATACCATCACAATCTAAGATATTAGGAGACAGGACTCCAACATATCTTTTTGGGAAAACATCATTAAACCTCTAATATTCTCATATTCATCTTATTACTTGTTATTACTCATCCAAATTCCAGTTATGATCTATCCTGTTTAAGAAAAACCCTGCTACCAATCTTGCTAAAGTAATGATTTTTCACTGTTGTGTAGGGTGTATTTTTGCAATGTAGACAATTGCACAGATCTGTTTTTCCATTTCTTCAATGCAATTTTTTATGTTAATATTAAATCGTAAAATTAGGTCTAATCTTGCTCAGGACTATAAGTTTGAGTGTGTATGTAGGTTATCTGTCATGGTAATGGGTTGAAATCAAGAGACCACAAAACACCAACTGGGGCAAGGTAAGGTTTTTTTTTTTTATTATACCTGGGATGGTGGACTCCGACTGGGCTGTCTCTGGACCTTTGAGTGAGTTTTTAGAGTGCACCCCCAAGCAGGCTTAGCAAAGTGCTTATGAAGGCGAAAGAGAAAAAATTTTATATCATTTACATAGCAACCAATTACAACTGACAAATAAACATAGACACTTTAGATGACCTGTTAAGTTTGCATTTTCTTGTTCTCATTGGGGTGGACCACACTGTTATCAGGTGACCAATCATAATCTGACACCCAATAATCATCTTTGGTGGGTGATATATGACTTTCAGCATGTCCCATTCTGGTAGACTGCTACGTCTCCAGCCTTGGGGCCAGAAGAGTTACATTTTATGTTGGCTAGCCAGCAGAGTTACAAGGACAGCCAGGAATTCACTGGGTACAATTTATCACAAGATTAACTCACAACCTGGTTATAGAAAGTCACAACTTGGAGTTATGGAAACTTACAGAATTTCAAAAGTCCAGAGAATTATAGCACATTGCACAAATCAGAGACTTCTGTAGCACCTTTATACTTGATACAATTAACAAAATTAGCAGAAGATACAGAAATTATAGAAGTTTAACTCATGCAAGAGATACATAACTTGAATAGCATAAGCACCACAGGGTGGAAACCTTAAACTCCATTCAAAATGAAGTCACTCTGGTCATCACAACAAGTCTGGATTTTAATGACACTGTTACATCATTGAGGTTGTGTACTATGGGAACCTACTAGTTAAGTGGTGATTACTGGATTTATATAGCATCTAGTCTTCAGAGAAAAATACTGTAACTGCATGGTGCCTCAGTTTCCTGCATACTTACAAGATACCAGCTGTCTCTCCTATGTCAGAGGTCTTGTGCTGACTTGGTAAAATGCATCACTCAAAGTCTAGAAGATTTACATGCAGTGTATGTTGTATGCCTAACTTATTGTCACCTTTGTTCCTGTTCATTCAGGTTTCATTAGTAAGAAAGGATTTGGTTAACTGTAGAATTGGCTGCATTGTGGAGTATTTGGTAGATGTTCTGTGCCTTCTCGTCAAGGGACTACCCTTGGCATTCCTGCCAAAGCCATTACATGCTTAAACTCATTGCAGCCTTCCAGTCAGCATTTTTTCCTTAGAGCATGGAAGAAGGCAGAGGAAAGTTTGGGTGTGTTTACATAACTGAGCAGGCAAGGTAAAGAGGTGAGAAGAGTGAAAGGAAAGAAAGGTTCTGAGACCCGAGGTCAGAGCGGAGGCCTGTCCTTTTCCATTGTACCCAAATACTCCTTGAGTATGGTTAATCCCAAGGGTCTCTTCCACCTCCTAGAGGAGAGGCTCACTCCGCTGGTGCACCGGCCTCCCTTTCTCAAGGAGGCCCCTGTATGCTTTGGGAATTGTAGAGCACACAGGCAGGTCTTCCCAGACTCCAGATGCAGAGGAGAAAGGTGGGGAGAAGCCGTGGGCCGCGTTTCCATGAAGGAGCTCTCAGCCATTTAGTGAGGTGCCAGGGAAGTTCTGTGAGGGTACAATTCGTGATGAGTAATATCATGGAATCATGGAGCTGAGAACCGGCCAGTGCAGCCCTAGGACCTCATCCCTGAAGCCACGCAGCGCCCGGGGCTGCAGTACCTGTGGAGGTCCAGCTGGTCGTTTTTCCCACTTACCGTCTTCCTATAGCAGGGTGTAGAAGGAAGGGTTACAAAGTTCACCCAGCAAGGCTCCAGGCCGCTCCGCCCATCACCTGCTCTTGTGGGGTCTGGCTCATGCCAAACATAGCTTCCTCCATGTCCGTGTTCCTTTCCCTCCATGCGGTGCCTACACCGGGCCCCCTACCATCCTATTATGCAACCCTTCGTGAAGACCAATGGCAGTCCGGCCTTGCACCCCACCCCTCCCACACTCCCAGTTAAATTCTCCTCGAGTGCGCTTCGAGCTGCTCATTCACCATGTGGCGCTTCAGAGGAGAGCCCATGCTGGGTTTGCTGCAGCGACTGAGCTACAGGTGAGACACCCGGGGCGACAGAGGCTCAGGGTCCACGGACAGGGTCGGCGGAGCAGGGCTGGCGGCATCAGTCTTTCTCTCGACGCTGTGTTGGTGTGACTGTGCCACTCTGGAGGCCGCACAGAGTACCCGACCTGGGCCTCTTCACTTCCACTCGGGTTCTCTGTGCTTCCGGAACCTCGACACTTTTGTTTGGGGTTCCAGCAATCCCTCTTCAAGGGCTCCCAAACCCAGATACCTCAAAGCTGATCCTGAGGACTTCAGGGCCTACCAAGGGGTGACTTCAGCTTTGGGAGGTGGTGGCACCTTGCACTCCCAGGAGTTTCTGGTCCAGTGACGAGGGTTGTGGTCTAAAGGGGAACCAACCCCAAGAAGTAATCTGACCCACTTTCCCTTCCTCGAATTCGAGCTATCCCAGAGTTGGTGGGTGGCCCAGTTGGGTTGACAAGGGCTTTTTGAAGTGAAGAGGGTCATTGATGTGGATGGTAACCTGAGTTGTTCAAGTAACTGGCAGTTTATAATTCTCATTGATAGATTCACTCCCGTTTCACTTTTGTTAGCGGGCAGAGTCCTTTAGAGACCAGGGACTATATTGCTATGCGTATCTTGTTGTATTCTTGGAATTATGGCCTTCTGGAGTTAAACTTTTAAGGGCTCGATTTATGGAAAAATAAAGATGATAAAAAGTGTTTGGTTTTCCTGTTAAGCTACCGGCTTTATTGAATTCATAGTACAGTTTAGCTCCTGTTAGCCAAAGTGAGGAAACCTGAGGGTGTCAGTTGTCGGAGTCCTTATGGAGCATTTGAATTTAGTGGCAGGAACTTTATCATGTATATGATAGGTTACCAGAATGTGTGGGGTGGAGGACTAGTGTCGCCTCTCAGGTTTGCATATATGTTGTACTTTTAATAATTTCTTAAAGTCTTTCTCTCTCCCATAATACATGCCAAGTCAGTCAGGAGATGATGGCCCTACTATTGCCAGTAACTGAATGTTTTCTTCCTGTACCTATAACTTGCAAAAGGGATATTTCTGAGGTACATTGTTAATGTAGAAAAAAGTCTTAAAATATGTAGTTTGAGAAAATAGTTATCTGGAAATAAGCTGTATCTAAGCCAGACATGATGGCAAATGCCTGTACTCAGCACTCTGGGAGACTGAGGCAGGAGGATCAGATCACGGTTCAAGCTCAGTTTGAGCAGTCAGCAACTTAAGGAGAGACCTTGTCCTCAAACACACACATCTTTCTCACCATTGCTAGCATCAAGATACCCTGATTATAAACCTTTACTTCCTTCAGAAATGTAGTTGTCATCTATTTGTTTTTATTGCTAACTGTTTTACTGAATGAACAGTCTACAGTTTATCCATTCTCTGTCAACGGACATCTGCATTGGTTGATTTTGGGACCACTGGGATTAGCACCAACATTCCTGTAGATGTGTGCTGTTGCTCAAGTACAGGTTCTCTAGATGAAACCATACAGGTGAAGGACTTGGTAATCTTCAGTTTTTCTGTGTTACACCAGATGTTCTTCCAGAATTATTCCACTTTAGACTCTCACACAGTATCAGAGTTCTTGATAATATCAATCTTTTTAATTTTCAACAACTTTGTGAGTATATAGTGGGACTTTTACTAGTATAATTTGAGTTTATTCCTTTATTGTGAAAACCTGTGAGGATTCTGTCATGGAAAGAAGCCACATTGACATGAGAGTTATTTTTATGCAATGGAGGGAAATTTATACATAGTTGTGTTATGGCTCTTCGTGAAGATATACAAAAGAGTCAAGAGTATTAATTGCTATTATGAATGTTTATGTGAGCTGAGACAAAATGTTAAAGTGGAAAGAACTTTACTGAAAATTAGTTTTCCAGAATGGTTGAGATTGTGGAAAATGCAAGGATTATTTTTTAGTCATATGGCAGTGTTTTAATAATGTTGTGAATTATGTTAATCACACCATTCTTACCTGAAGATCCTCTAACTTTACTTACTGGAATCATGCAGCGGCACCCAGCACAAGACGTGGAGGTGGAGCAGCGGCAAGGCGTGTGAGAGAGCTCTGCAGTACACGGTGGGAGAAAAGATCCACGGGTTCACCGTGGAACAGGTACGCTCTGTCTTGGTGTGCTCTTCATTGCTCAACGTAGGTGATGCATGTGGCTTTTGCTGCCATGGGTGGTCGTGTGGAGCTAAGACTCGTTTTTATTCTGTGGCCCCGCCCTAGCATACTTCTTGACTCACCATAGGAGCTCAACTGAACAGCACCTGCAAAGGAACTGATCCTCAGTTCCTTACCAGTATCCTCTGAAGCCGGCATCTCTTCCAACATTAGGTGGTAACACCTGGCAGGGTCTTGATGATCAAACAACAGCGTTCCGGCCGCCCAAATCAAATGGTTCACTCCAAGTGTGATCAATAAAGACTGAGTTCCCTACATCTGCTCAGTTAGGTTTTGTCATCAAACAGTTAGCTGTAACCTTCAGTGGAGGGCTAAAGGAATCATGGTTAGAGTGCTTCCCTGGCAAGCCCAAAGCCCTGTGCTTGATTCTTCAGCACCACATAAGCCAAGAGTGGTGCCTGATGCCTGTGATCCCAGTGCTTGGGAGGCTGAGGCAGGAGGATTGTTGTGAGTTTCAGGCCAGCTTGGACTACATGAGTTAAGGACCAGCCTGGACTGCAGAGTGAGACTCTAAGTAAATAAACTTAACCAGAAATTTTGTTTCCTGAGACATTTTGAGTCTTACAATAATAGAGAAGAGATTGTGGGCAAATATTTACTTGGTTTATTTTAAGAACGATTCTTTGGTTGTTTCTTTGTTTCTTGGTTAACCCTTTTGCTTTATTTTATTTTTACTTACTGGAATCATTGAAAAGTATGTGCTTCAAGTACTTGGTTGTTGACTTGAGCTAGACTTAATGCTATAACAAATATGAAGACAAGCAGCTTTTGTAATCTAGAGTGATTCTTCCACAGCTGTAATCCAAGGGATAGCATAATGAGAAATGCTGCAAATGAGGGAGGAGATGACGGGGAGAGCGCTGCTGCTGCTAGTGGGAAAGGGAGGGCTTGTGGCAAAGGTGGCGCTGAAGGAAGACTGTCACTTTCTGGCGGGATGTGAGTGAAGCCAGTGATGGCAGAAGTAGGGTGGTTCCAGCAAGGTCTACAGGCAGGTCTAGAATGGGATGCGAGCACTTAGAAAGTGCCTTGAAGGCCATGCAAAGCACTCTGGGTTTACAGTACAAGTTAATTATAAAAAAGAGCTTATTAGAATGGTAAAGTTTTTTTTTTTAATTTACTTTTACTTACTTGCCTGGGATACTGAAGATTGACCCCAGGGCCTTCACACTGAACACTTCTGCAGCTCTGTTTGTTTTTTATTTTGAGATGGAATCTTGTTACATTACCTGGTTTGGACTCAAACTTATAATCTTTCTTGCCTCAGTCTTCCAGAGTGCTTCTTTTTTCAGATTTTACAAAACAAACAAACAAACCTATTTTATGGCAAACTTTGTTTCTTGTTTGAGAAACAGTTACCTTGGAGGCTTCCACTAGGTGGGCACCCCACTGTGTGCACTGACTTTAAATGCATTGAACAATTATGTGAAATATTGTAAGCTTAGAAATGTAACTAGTAATTTACTAGTCATAAATGAGGTAGATCTTAGCAGATTAGATTGTGCGTGTCTTCTGTGTGGCAGGGCCCCTAGATCGGGCTCATGAGACTTGAGTTCTGTGGGAGAATGATCAGGTTGCTTTCATGGTCCTTATAAAGGAGATTGGTACATGATATGGTTAGCACAGTGATATCATAGGTGATGGAAGGAAAGAGTCTAGATGGAATAGATGGGAGACAGGACACTTTGAGGGCATTTATACCCTCTGACCTTTCCCCATGTTTTGAAGGCCCTTGCTCTGTGCGCGGTGATCTTCCATCTAGGTGACCAACTTACCACTGAGAACCCACTACGCTCAACTAGAGGAAGCAGGTTTATTCATAGGATCATCCTTCCACATCACAGGCTAAGGCCCATTCCTGTAGTTGTCCTTCCTGTGGGATCATTCTGAGCATGAAGTGAGATTTGTAAAAAAGCCAGGGACACAGCATACGTGCAAAGTGTGAGCCATCGATATTTAGGTGTCTTGTAGTGTAACGAGAAGCGCAGATGGCAGGTGAGTCCTGGCTGTGTGTGATCTAGGCACTTCTACTTCATCGCTTCAGACTTTAGTTTTTAAATTTTAAATTAAGTTAATTAATTTGTATACAATACCGAGAATTCAACCCAGGTCCTTCACACTGAGCTACACCCCCAGCCCTTTGTTTAATTTTGCTTTTAGTCTCACCAAGTGGCTAAATTGACCAGGCTGGCTTCCTCTTGCAATCCCCTTTGCCTCAGCCTCCTAGAATGCTGGGATTGTGATCCCAATTCTCCTGGGCCTGGCTACCTTTTCCTGTTTGTTTGTTTATTGTTTTTTCAATCTGTAAATGAGGATGAGAACAGATATCTCACAGGGCAGCTTTTGACATGTTTAGCACGTAGTAAGCACTCCAAAAGAAGCATATGATTACCACAACCCTTTCCAGTTATTATCATATCTTCCTAAGATCAGAGATTTGGGTAGGTGCTCTGTTCCTTCCAGTTCTGAAATGGTGGCTTCCTGATGTCATTTAATGCAAGGCAGAAAAGCCAGTTCTGTCCATGTGTTGGAGGGAACCATTCCACTTTGGCTGAGCTGCTCACGTTTTAACTCTTTCCTCAGGTAACGTCTGTCCCTGAACTCTTCCTAACTGCGGTGAAACTCAGCCATGACAACACAGGAGCCGGATACTTACACCTGGCGAGGGAGGACAGAAACAACACATTCAGGTACGTGGGGCAGTGGAAGAACGCATTCTTGGACGTTCGTGTTTAAAGCTACTTTAAGTAGTCTCATTAACATTTCATTTTTATTGATGGGGCATCCTGTAAAGATAAGGGAAAGACATAGGAATTTGTAGTTCCTGACAAATATGTTTAAATTTTATAGTTTGAATCAGCAATTTTATATATTATAGAGAGAAAATGTTTTTTAGAATTTTTTTGAAAGATTTGAGGAAATGTTTAGGAACTCTGTGCACAGTATTAAGCATAACCTTTCCTTTTTTGTTTATCTTAGTTTGCAATTTCGTACGACTCCGTTGGATAACACTGGTGCTGCACATGTGCTTGAGCATGCAGTCTTCTGTGGGTCTCAGAAATACCCATGTAGCGATCCTTTCTTTAAAATGAAGAACCGATCGTTATCTACTTTCATGAATGCCATCACAGGTCAGACCAGTGTCCTGGACTGAAGTCATCACTATTGGGTTTGCCAGGCACAAATACTTGAATTCTGAGAAAAAGAAATATGGTCAGCAACAATTAATACATGTATTGTAATAAATTACCAACCTCTATTCTAGATGAAAGATGTTATAAATTTAGTCCATTAGGAAAGTTGTATTGTGATCCTGTTTTAGAAGTTGAAGTTTTAGAAGAAAGATATGTGAGCTTTTTGGAAATGTGTTAGATAGCTTTCTTGGAGAAATCTTGTTACATGAGGCTTCTGTAGCATCAGTAGTGCCAGTGCTGCTTGAGGATGGTGCACAGGCTCGTAGTGTGAGCAGCACGTTCTGTGAAGGAGTGAAGTTGAGGGTAGCCTGTGTTTGTGCTTGTGTCAGTAAGGTTGTCTTTGCAGCCACAGAAAACCTCTCTACGTGAAGTTGAATGTATAAAAGTTCACGGGAGAATGAATGCCTCCAAGTGCAGACTTGGAGCTCAGTGTAGGGAAGGATGCTTGGGGTGATGAGCTGATGTAGGAAATGAAGCGTGAATACAGCTCACTGTGGTGAAACTTAACTGTTAGGGTGGCAGTAACGACTTTTACTTGACGGAATCTCTTGTATTTTAAAATCTTACTTTTCATTTGTTCCCAGATAGCGATAATACTCGGTATCCATTTTCCACACAAAATGCCAAGGATTTTCAGAATCTTCTCTCGGTGTATTTGGATGCTACCTTTTTTCCATGCTTGCGGGAACTAGATTTCTGGTATGTAATGTTGTGTTAATTGATTTAAACTCTAGTATTTGAATCACTATCATTTTAATATCTTTATTTTATCATTTCTTCATCATGATTTAGGCAGGAAGGATGGAGACTAGCACATGAGAATCCAAGTGACCCTAATTCGCCCTTGATCTTTAAGGGAGTAGTCTTCAACGAGATGAAGAGGTCTTTTGTAAGTTGTTTTTCCTGTTGTATTAAAATTATCTTATGTAGAGTTTTGAAATACAGATGTGGTTGGAGGATAGTTGGCATTTAATTACTTCATTGAATAATATTCTCATCTTATGCAATGAGTTTTCTCATTGGGGCAGTTAATGCTGTAAGTTATTGCTTCCAGTGGAAGGGGCAGGTTTTACCATGTGCTCTCTTGATTTCAAGAATCTGTTGATCCACTCTGGTCTCTCTGAAGTGTGTAGGGTGGTGTGTGTACTCCATGCTGCCCCTTGATTCCTGTGGCCTCTTTCAGCTGGCAAACTTTCTTATCTTTTTAAATTCTGTGTGGGTACCACGTCTTTCTGAGAGACCACCTTGAGATTCATGTTCCAGTGGCTCCTGGACACTAGAAATCCTAGGACATCCACCCTTACTTCACCATACCCTTCTCCTTGACCTTAGTCATGCAAAGACTAAGAGTATTGAAAAGAAAATTTGTCTTCTCTTTGAAGAAAGGCAGTGCTTGGGTCCCATGTACAGAGTGAGCAAATTGAATTATTCACTTATAAAATTTCCTGTATCGATGTCCTTGATTACCATTAGTACAATTTTATTTTCAGAATGTTGTAGGTAGATGGTCCAGAATGTGATTAACTTGCTGTATTGCAATATCGTGTGTTACAGTCCTGTGTTGTACAATAATGGTTCTGAGAAATGCACTGGGAAGTGACTTTGTTGTTATGTGAACATTGTAGTGTGTACTTACATGAACCTAGATGGTATAGCCTCCTATACATCTAGGCTATATTCTAATATTATGTGACTATTATATGCATGGCCTTATAATTATTATTTTTAATTTCCAGACTGATTACAGGAAGATATTCTCACATCAACTTCAGAGCAAACTTCTTCCTGACCACACTTATGCAGTGGTCTCTGGGGGGCACCCACTGTGCATCCCAGACCTCACATTGGAACAGCTTAAGAAATTTCATTGTACTTATTATCACCCAAGTAATGCTAGGTAATGCTTTGTTCTCAAAGTTTAATGTTGTAGTAAGAATTGACTTATTTGCATTCTTCTACTTAATGGCATACCATCTCTAACATTTAGCAAAGAAATGTTTGCCTCAGACATATGTAAATTTTGATAAGATTCTTTGCGTAAGTTTCCCTGTCTAACTTATTGGAACGTTGAATTTAAGACCTTCAGTGATAACTTTCTGTTGGTATGATATGGTGGTTATCAATGGATCTTGTGGTCACCCCCCTGGAGAGTCCTGTCCCTTACTCTGTTTCTGTCACAGCTTCATGATATGTACAATAGAAATGTTTGTGATGGCATCCTAAAAGAACTAATTTTCACGAAACCTGTAAAAAGCATTAGGCTCTGGGCTGCTGGGAGCTTAGCTTAGTGATTAGTTTTCTAGGAAGCACCAGGCCCAGGTTCAATTCCAACCACCACATTAGCCGGGTATGGTCATGCACACTGTAATCCCAACATTCTAGAGGCTGAGATTAAAGGGTTGCAATGAGTTTGAGGGCAACCTGGACTACATAGTGAGGTCAGGACCAACCGGGACTAGAGAGTGAGACCCTGCCTCAAAAATACAAAATAAGTAAATAAATTAAAGCAGGTTTTAGGTTCTTGGCCCAGAGAAGGATTTTGTAAATGTTGGGTGCAGCACTTGAGCCTTAGGTACTTAACTTTTAATAAGTTGCTTCTTTTATAGATTATTAATAATTATGCTTACAAATAAATACTACTGTAAAATCATAATTGCAAATTATTTTTTAAAAATTAAAACTTTGAATTATGCATATTTTCTAGCATAGAAAAGTAGACTAGAATCTTGAACCCTTAATACCACTTACCACATGCATTGTTAATATTTATGAAGTAAATTAGAATTATTATTGTTTACCACCAATAATTTTGTGATCGTAAAACATAACAATATTTTCTTATGTAGAAAGATACTTTTATGTTTAATAAAATGAAACATACTTTAAATTGTTTGACCCAAATGAGGCGCACATATGGCATTTTGTCATTCTGTGTGTCCTGGGTACCTTCTTACGGAGGACAGTGAGAGGTGACAGCTGGCTTTTCCTGGACTTAGCACTTTTTAGGGTGTCTGGCTGCTTCTTTGTGGTATTGGTTGACAGGTCTGTAAATTTTCAAGAACTGGAGCTCTGATCCAAGAACTTGGTTGGAGTCAGATGAAGCCTTTTCAATGGAGTCCTTGCTAGGTGATGCTCTGTACCCCTGTTGCACCCCATCAGCTGCCATGTTTAGTGCCTTCAGGCAACAGTGGGGATGCTAGCACCAGGAACTCTGCATTGGGAAGGCCTTTTATTTTCCTTTACAGGCCCAGGCCATGTGGTGAGTGGAGATTTTAGTGTCCAGAGAGTGTTGATTCAGTGCTATGATTGTGGCCTGAATCAATTACTTATTAGAAGTTGCTAACTTTTTTCTCATCCTATAACTTCTCTATTTATTATTTCTGCAAAGAAAATCTTTCCTCATCAGCTGAGGGTTTTGGTTAATATAGACTGACAGGAAAAGCAAGAGCCTTCTATTCTGCATTTTTCTATAATGATGATGCTAGTGACATAGGTTATGAAAGAAGTCTCCTTTTTTCTCCCTTATCTTGTTTTCCTACATTCTTTCTGTTGCTTTGTTTGTAGTATCACTGTGACCTCATGGAAATGCACACGCACACATGCATACACACACACACACACACACACACACACACACACACACACACACACACACACACTTGAAGTTATATGATCGAATGGAATCTATGTATTATTTTTATGTTTGAATTGTTTCAGCTGTGACCCATGGGAGTCCCTCTCTGACATTTTTTCAGCCTTTGGTGGCTTTGGTTGATGTCCCTCTTCTGGTCCCCAGCCTGTGCACACACAGGCTCTTGCTGCTCACCATCTTTAGCTGATTGTTTCTCACTGGGTTCTTTGATAAGATGCGGAAAGGCATTGAGAGAGACCAGTGTCTGAGTGCAAGGGTGCTAATTGCTACTGGATCTCAGAAACCTTTGAGTGAAAAATTAGTTTCTGTATTTTTTAAAGGATCTATAAGACAGTTTTCCAAATCTTAACTTTAGCTTAGACAACTTTATATTGGAGAGAACAAGATCCATGCTGGTATTGTAAGCTGTCCCATCTGGTGGAATAAGTCTTAAAAATGTATAATCTGAACTTTATAAACTAAAATTGAATTTTGGTGAAAATCTTTATTTTTATCTGTTAGTCTTAGATAGTTTGTTGCACTATGCTAGCTAGCATCACAATTTACCAAGTAGCTCATTTAGTTTTTGTAATGCCTTTACAGCAGATTTTAAATAAGGCAAAATACCTATTTTTTCTGAATTTGCATTTAATTGAATCCTCTTTTGCACCGTTTGTATTTTGTTTGAACTTCCTACCTCATGAAGAGGACAAAAGGTTCCATTTGGTGCTCGTAGTTAAAACTAAGTGAAAATAAAAATGTACTTATGTAAAAAGTTTCTGTCGGTAGGAGACTGGCTTGTTATCTGCTGCTATATACTCTGTATACGTCATTTTGTGCACAAAGCCATCACTGTTGATTTTCTAATCATTTAAATAAAGTAGGCTAATGTAACATAATTTTCTCAAAATTTTAGGTTCTTAACTTATGGAAATTTTCCATTAGAACGCCACCTACAGCAAATTCAGAATGAAGCACTATGTAAATTTCAAAAAAGAGAACCAAACACTGCAGTGCCAGCCCAGAGGCCCTGGAATGAACCTGTAAGTGCCCCAACCAGTTATTTGTATTTTTATCCTACCTGTTAAATATACTAACATGAGGACTTGATCTGTATACTAAATGTGGGCTATACAGTGTATATCAGAGGATTTTAAGACTATGGAATAGCTAAAGCCTCTCGCGGACGATTTTATGATAACCTATGGCAATTTAAAACCATTGAGACTTTTCCAACTTAAAGCATCACATCATTTTACAGAGGGAATGCCAGATAACTTGTGGCCCACATTTGCTTACTAGAGATGCCTCTAAACAAACTGTGGTCAGCGTTGCCTTCCTCTTACCAGAGTAAGTATATGTTGTTAATGCTGAGATTCCCTGGAAAACACTAGCAAGATAGCAAGGTAGAAGGGTAGCAGGAGAATTTGACAATTAAGTATAAACATAACATATAATTAAGATTTTGATGTCAAGCATTGTTTAAGGAGGACAAAATGTCAAGGTTTTTTTTTTTTCTCTTATTTAAAAGAAGTGAAGAATGTCACTTATAGAAGTCAGAGTCCGATACAAATTAAATGGCAATAGCTTTGCAAATAAATAAAAAAGTATGCTGTCCATGTCTAGGAAAGAAGATCGCCCCACATGACAGGTTCCAAAGAAACATGGGACAAGATGTCTGAGTTTTAAATCACATCTGCAGTGGTTATAGGCTGTCAGTTTGGGTAGTCATTCAAAAGAAAAGTCATTCATATTTTGTAGCTCCATTTCTCCAGAAAAAAGACTGCCTGTCAATTTATTGGTGTCATTAAATTTGAAAATACTATAAGTTCTTGCCTCAGGAAGATATACCACACAGGAAACTTTGTAATTCTAAGGTTTCAGATTAGAACTCTCGGTATTGATGAGATTTTGCGTCTGTAGTTGAAACATATGTGAAAGTAGCTGGCAGACGGTCACATCATGAACATTCATTGTGCAGTTAGATTTCTGTTGTTTCAAATAAAACAAACAAACAAAAACTTCAGTACATTAAGGCAAAGGATTATGTTTTGTTCCTATAATACTAAAAGAAATATTAAGACGTAAGCATTTCTTGGAGAATGTCAGCTTGTTTGGAGATAAAATTGTCAGTAGTGATTTTGGATGATTAAAGAAAGCCATTTATAACAGCCAATAATCTTCCCTTTTGTCATTCCTCCTATTTTTGTATTTCCAATGCAGTATCACTGACACATCTGAAGTCTTCACATTAAATCTTCTGTCTTTACTTTTGATTGATGGGCCTAATTCCCCCTTTTACAAAGCCTTAATTGAATCTGGACTGGGCACAGACTTTTCTCCTGGTGTTGGGTAAGTTTTATCATTAGATTAGATTAGTGATTATCAGTTGGGGTAGTTATACCCTTGGGTTCCCAAACACTGGACAGTGTGCGGGGCATTTTGGGTTGTGTTCCTGGAGTTGATGTAGTGGGGATCTGGGGCGTGGAGGCTGGGGATGCTACTCATTGTCTCAGTGGGCAGGGCAGCCCGCTTCTTGTTGGGAAGTTCTTGGTTAACTCAGGGACCTTTGGAAAAGAATCCACAAATAGCTTTTCCAAGTTATTACCCTAACATAGAGCCAACTACTTAGAAATGCAAGTTGCTAAGTGTTCTTTGAGATCTTAAAAGAGTTTGTAAAAATCATTCTCTAATACTGGATTTGTTTTGCATTGCTGAAGAATTATGTATTGATTTTAAAAGAATGTTTGAAAGTATGTGAATGTATTTTTGCTCATTTGCTTCTCAGAAGTATATATCAGGGACCATTTCTGTGGGACCTTTCTTTAGCAGGTACCTGTAGCTTAGAGTCTTAGCTCTGATCTTTAAATAAAATGTGTTATAAGTTGGGCATGGTGACAGAGTCCTGTAATCCTAGCATTCTGGGAGGTGAGGCAAGAAGACCACAAGTTTTGAACCCAACCTGGGCAACTTAGCAACTTAGAGAGACCTATCTTGCAATCAAAAATAAAAATGGGCTGGGATGTAGCTCTGTGTAAAGGCTCTGGATTGCATCCTTGATACTGAAAAAAAAATTTTTTTCTGTCGCAATGAATGATGAAAGTGAGAGGATTCTAAAGTGTTACCTGTTTTGTATTTTAGATATAACAGCTTCAAGAAGGAGGGCTACTTTAGCATTGGCCTTCAAGGGATTGCAGAGACAGACATTCAGACTGTTAAAGAAATTATCAACAGAACATTTGATGAAGTAATTGAGTATGTGGGGCTGGTGTGCAATGAATTCATGCGTGGGTGCTCTGTGGGGAGGGACTGAGCCTTCTCTATTGTGTATCCATCTCTGTTACGGACTGTGAATTATTTCACATTTAGTTGCTCAGATATAATTTATGCTACTTTGTTTCCAATTTTTACTTCTTTTGCACATCTCAGTTATGAATTGTGTTCTTTAGGAAAGGATTTAAAAGTGAGCGAATTGAAGCTTTGCTTCAAAAAATTGAGCTACAGGTGAAGCACCAGTCTACCGTCTTTGGACTCGTCCTGGCATCAGTATGTGGCTTTTCAACCTCTTTTATTTTACTTTTGGAGTGCGTGGCTTATGGCAGCACGAAAAATATACATTGGTATTGATGGTGCTTTTCATTTGAGCCTTGAAAAGTATACTCCTTTGGACCAGATCTAAATTTAAGTTTAATACAGCCTTATATTGTCTTTCTGATAACTTATTTGTCTTTTTTGGATATCCTGTGTTTCTTTGTTAAATAGATTTACACAGGATACTTTATGTGGATAGGGGTTTATGATAACTAGTAGTTCACTGTTGAGTATTTTCTAAAAATTACTTAAACTTATGTTCTTTATTTTATTAGAGAAAAGTAGGATTAAAGTGAATATTTCCTTCAACCGAACAATGACAGTTTTAATACACAGTTCTCTGAGGTATTTTAAAATGCAGAATCTAGAATATTAATAAAATATCATGTCTGTAAAATTTACTGAGATAATACAGTACTGTGAAGTAATGAAATATGTGTGGTATAGTATGTATTGTGGATTTAAAATTCTTCACTCTAGCACATAGCTTCCTGCTGGAATCATGACGGGGACCCTGTGGAACGCTTGCAGATAGGAGGTCAGATAGCTAAATTCAAGCATTGCCTGGAGGAAAATCCACAATTTTTGCAACAGAAAGTGCAACAGTATTTTAAGGTAAGAAAATTGGAGAATGTGTGTCTATAATTTTAGAATTGGATTTTGGAATATTGACAATAATATTCAGAACATAATTTATAAATTCTCTTCCCTCTTTCTGATACTGGAGATTGAACATAGGGCCTTCGCAGGGAGATATAGCCCAGTCCTCATTTTATTTTTTATTTTGAGACAGAATCTCATTCTGCCTCAGCCTCCTCAAGTGCTGGGATTACAAGTGTGTACCACTATGCCTGGTCTGGCTTAAATTTCTTATTACAAGTTTAAATGTCTACATTAACACCTTCTGTTTTACACAATACAGGTTGGCAGTTGTTTTTCACTAATATATGTGTGCATTTTTTTTTTTTTTTTGAGTCAGGGTCTTACTCTGCAGTCCAGGCTGCTGCTGAACTCACTGTGTAGCCAAGGCTGGCCTTGAACTGACAACAATCCTTTTGCCTCAGCTGACCAAGTGCTGCGATTATAGGCATGATCCACTATTCCTGAATCATGTGATGCTGGGGAATTGAACTCACAGCCTTGTGCTTGCTAGGCAATTGCTCTAACTGTTGTGTTATTCCTCTAGCCCTAAGTGTGCATTTTTTACATGACTGAATTCTTTAGATAATTGCTTTTTTGCTTTCTCAAATTTCTAGGTGTTGATACCTATTACATGTTTCTTACTAGATATGCATTTAAATGGTAAAAGTTTTTAAAGATACTACTGGTGGATTGGCTTAGCTGTTTAGAAAATGTGCCATTGTTTTGGACATGGATATGCCTTAATCATTTGACCTGCAATTTCTCTTTGGCAGAAGTTTTTATTGTACTGTAACTCCCTTATCTGTAATATTGTGAGTATTTTGTGCATGTGTTTATTCAGTGTAGATAGAAGAAAAGCAATAGATCATCATGACTATTTTTACAGTAGATTAACAGCAGCTTTGTCCTAACAATTTATATTGTATTAAATTAAAAGGTTTAGTTCCAGCCTTTCATAATAACAGCACAGTGAATGCTAGGCTAATACTAAAAGTTCTGTTATCACTATTTTAGAATAAAGTAAAAGATTAGTAATATTAAAAAGTGTAAGTAGTTTCATTTTACAACCAACATGTAAGAATGTTGGGTATTGAGATTATATATATATACATATATATATATATATAAAATATGTATATATATATATATATATATATATATATATATATGAACAAGACACTGTAACTATAATAATTATAATCCTAACATCAGTGGTGACAGCATGCACGAATCATGTGTTTACTACATAGCAGGTATGGTTTTAAAGATTTTATATGGGTCTTAATACTTTAATCTGCAGAACATTAAGTTTACCATTATTTTAAAATCATTTAAATGGAGCTACAGAACCAAGGGCATACTATGAGTGACAGGTTCAGTGTGTTAACCTTTAACAAAGTCTTATTTTAACTTTTTTATTGCTGTTGTTGCAGAATAATCGTCATAAATTGACTTTATCCATGAAACCAGATGACAATTACAATGAGAATCAAAAACGAATGGAGACAACAAAACTAAACCAAAAGATAAATTCTCTCTCCAACCAAGAAAAGCAAGAGATCTACACAAAAGGTCAGATAGTTCATTCACTGCCTCTAACTCACTGCCATTGACCCTAGCGAACTTTTCAGTGCACCACTAGTGGAAGGCAAGAATGATTTCTTATGGAAATATGTTTTTAGAAAAATGCAACCTAAAATCACAATGTTACACCATTATGAACCTAGTACAATACCTGAAATATTTAAAAAGGAGAATCCCAAATGTAATCAATCATGAGAAACATGTGAAGTGTTCCTGTGTTGCTGATAATGGTGCAGGCACTTAGGAAAAGTTTCATAGTTCCTTTCTGAGCTAAATCTATATTAATCACAAATCTCAAATGTACTACTAGTCAGAGTTTACCTAGGAGAAATCAAAACTTATGTTCACACAGAACTTGAAACCACCCTTATTTCTGTCAACATGTGTATCTAAAGAAATGTGTGCTACTCAGTTATAAAAAAGGAGTAAAATAAAGTTCAACATTGCTGAATTTCAATTCTTCATGCTAAATGAAATAAGCAAGGCACATAAGAATACACACAAGACCATTTATTTGAACCCCCAGCTGTTGTAGTAGTTTCTAGCATCCAGGATTGGGGATGAGTTGCCTGCAGAAGGCCATGAGGGAACCTCCAGGGTGGCTTTCCGCTCTTGTGTGAGAGCATATGACCATTAACAGTGCACTGAGACATGGGCTGTGGGTCTCCATGAGCATCTGATGTAGTATGTTAGTCTGGGGGTTTTCCTGTGCTCATCCTGCTGTTCAGTCCTGATTCTTTAGGCCCTGGCTCTGGAGCAGTGACCACCCTCACCAGCAATGTCTGTTCTCTAGGGCATCAAGTTCTGCTCTTCCCTGTAAGTTCAGTCTAGTAGACAGCAGGTATATTCTTTATTGTGCTGGGAATTTAAAAATTGACCCAATTATTCCTTATGAACTAAGACAGTTGTATTATTTGTGTGATGAAATTTTAGGCTATGAAGTCTCTTTATACAAGCCCTGTTCAGGTCTCTCTTGAAAACACCTGGCCCTTTTAGATTCTCTCCTCTGATGGACCACCTGGTTCTGTGGAGTAATATGTTTCCATGAAGGAGCTTCCTCCCTCTTATTAGGTACAGGGACCGTTAGGCCTATAAACTGTGTTTTAAAACATTGCTATTATTTGTGAAATTTAAATGAGTATATAAGTATTTTGCTAAAATGAAGGAAAATGAAGTGAACACAAGTATAATAGTCATTAAATTTTAGCCATGCAGAAAACATTTGAAAACTTTAAAAACAAGTTCATTCTGTCCAATATACACTTAAAAATTTTTTTTTTTTTTGCAATTTCAGAGATTGAACCCAGGGTCTTTCCCTTTTTCATTTTTAAACTTAGAGACAGGGTCTGAGTTGCCCAGGGTGGCCTTGAACTTGCTATCCTTCTGCCTCAGCTTCCCAAGGTGCTGGGATTATAGGCATATACTACCATGCCTAGTCCAGTATAAAATTTGGAGGAGTGGAGGGGAAAGAGCTCAAGTAAAATGCCATTCCCTAGAGAAGTTCATTTGTCTAAATAATTGAGGGATGAGGACTAGAACAGAGGTCCTAGCTGAACAGAATGTGAATGCCTCTGAGTCTGGTCTGCTTGCTAATGATAGGCCTATTATACCTGGTGATTTAATGTGTGTCTAGCCCTTGGCCTGGATGGGGAGGTCGAGTTTTGAATGTAGGATAATGCAAGCAGAGAGGAAATAAACTGTGTAAAACCTTTTAATTATACTCCTAAATATTCACTTTTTTCTTCTTTGTTTTATTTTTTTAGGCTTGCTATTACAGAAGCCAAAAAGTAACAATCAGGATGACTGCTGTCTCCCAACGTTAAAGGTGTCGGATATTGAGCCCACCTTGCCTTTCACGGAGTTCCAGGTGGCCCTGGCAGGTTGCTGTCAACATCATTCTCTTGGGTGTTTGGGCACTTAGTTAGGTTAAACATCAAGTTCCCTGGGTGAAGTAGGGTCATGTTTCGCATGTTTTCTATAATATATTTGAAGTTCTGTTTTTATAGTCTTACTCCTTGAATGTCTTGTAAATTATTTTGATCTTTCCATAGTGAAAAATTCACCATGTGTTTGGATCGTGGCTTTGTTTTCCTGTGAGTGGATTTGATGTGGCTCAGAAATTGGCTGCTTTTATCTAGAGTCAGTTGGGAATTTGGATTATGCTATGCTTAAATGTGACTTATTTTCCCCAGCCTTAACTTTATAGGTTTGCCATTGTGATACATAATAATTTCATTCAACCTGAGGAACTGGTGCATATACATATTGCATCTTGGTTATTTTTATTTACCTTCATTTCTTTCTATCCTCTCATACCAATCACCCCTTTTCCTCTCTGAGTTTTCTACCATCAGTGCTTCATTTTTGCTTTTATTTGTTCCTTTGTTTCTCTTATTAGAGAAACCATCCCACATGTGACCATCTGTGTCTAGAAAAGCGATGGTTAGCTACCACAGGGTGGATGGCAAAGCCTTAACCTTGTGCGTGTTGTGAGGCCCAAGGATATCTCCATCCTAGTCAAGGGCAGTGCTTCTCGTTCTCCTGTCCTGTGGGCAACATAAGTGCGGCTTTAAAAGCCTGTAGGCTCCCTCTGAGCCCTTTGCCCAGAAAAACTCAGCAGTCAGTGTAGGAGAGAGGAAGAGAAGGGATAAACGCATCAGTAGTTTAGGTATTGATGAGTTACGGATGACAGAACAAACAGGGAGTGGAAGGCTGTTGTCAGTCTCCTGTCTCATCTTTGTGTTTGTATATGTAGTCTATGGCTGCTTTTACATTCTCAGAGTTGCTTAATTTCACTTTGACTTCTTGTTACCAGCATAAGAGACACATGACTCTGGAGTAAAGTTACCTTGGAAAGGTTGATGATGAGGTTACACGTGCGCGTGACTGAATGGTACTGATCTAGCACAGATTCATACTTTAATTTGCACTGTCCAGGGTAGGACTTGGAACTGTAGCTGTAAATCACGTGGTCTGTAAAACATCTCCAGTCTGCTTTCTGTTTTTTGACACTGCCTGTCACGTTTTTCATTCTAATTTACTTGTATGTGTATATGCATGTACAGAGTTTGTGTGCATGGGTATGTGAGCAGGAGTGAACCTCTTCTGAAACCTAGGCCTAACAACTCACTTATTTTATTTTACTTTATGGTGCTGAAGAAAGAAACCCAGAGTCTTTGCACTGAGCTACATCCCCAGCCCATATTTTAGTTTTTGTTTTGTAAGACAGCCTCACTAATTGCCCTGGCTCAGCTTGAACTTGGAATCTTCCAGCCCCACTCTCCCAGAGTGCTGGGAGTGTGGGCGTAACAGTCACTTTGGTTTCTCATCAGTTTGTCAATCCCCTGTGGTTTTTCTTTATTTCTGAATTTTGTAAGGGCTCATTAAAAGAATTAGGGGAGATAAATCAGTCATCAACAAATGCTTCAGTCCCCCTTCTAGTTTAGGGCACGCTGCTAGGTAGGGGTATGCAAAATAGAATCTGTAGCTTCTCCCCTCAAGAGAC
The DNA here is from genome assembly GCA_004027205.1 of Ctenodactylus gundi. Lineage (NCBI taxonomy): Eukaryota > Metazoa > Chordata > Mammalia > Rodentia > Ctenodactylidae > Ctenodactylus > Ctenodactylus gundi. The sequence continues at coordinate 379,078 of PVKB01001594.1, forward strand.
TTGGGGTTATATAGAGATCATGGGTTTTAAAGAGCATTACAGCATCTTGTGTTGGGGGCTCCATGGGACAGTCTCTGGGTCTGAAAAAAAGTGCAGTAGGGAAAATTATATGAACTATAGCCAGGGAATATTTTAAATAAGTTTTAAACTTTCTTCTTTGAAAAGAAAGAAGATTAACTTTTGTTTTTCTAGCTGGAGAAATCCCTGTGCAGTTGTGTGCCCAGCCCACCAATGGCATGGTCTATTTCCGAGCCTTTTCTAGTTTAAACACCCTTCCTGAGGAGCTGAAGCCCTACGTGCCTCTCTTCTGCAACGTCCTGACCAAGTGAGTGTCTCAGATATGGAGCAGATATGCCATGCCTTTCCTTGCATCTCTAAAATGTCACTAACCTATATTGTTCTGTTACTATGTCTATTGTTTTAAAGCATTACTAGTAATCATTTTTTTAGTGATTCATTTTACTTTCAAAACTTAGTGTTACAGTATATAATGTAAGTATATTAGTGAAGTATAATGCATATTTGGTTGGAATTTGTTTTATTACAGAGATTTCATGCTCTGGTATACATTAAAACATCTGTGAATATAGAGGATTAGGTAACACAGGTACATCTGTTGCAACAATATAGATCTGTTAAGATGTTGGAAAAGAATAGCTGTGTCTAATCAGGAAATGCAAGCAGTCCACCTTAAGGTGGACTGGGCCCTTCTTTCTGGCTTGCCTCTTTGCTGAGCTAACTGTACAGGTGATGTTCCATAAATATGAGTGTGAATAGACTTGGGATCTCTTGCATGCGTGCACACACCAAGCGTGTCCCTTCCCTCAGCTCCACTCAGGTGGCAGGATCAGTAGTAAATGGAGCCAAAGTCTTCTGTGTCTGTTGTAGGAAAATGGCGGGAATCTAATCCTTTGCAGCCCACGGAGCTGGGCCTGGCGCACCTTGTAGAGGTGAAATTGCTGGCACACTGCAGAGCACTGTGGGGGCTGCTGGCCTGTGCCCTGGCTGGGGAGTTTGTTGGAGGGAAAATCCCCTCCATCTTTGGGAGACTCCCAGCCTTTTTCTTCCCATGGCTCTTGTTGCTTGTTCTTTTATACCAGTTCCAGAGAACATCTCATAATTGTCCCGGTGGCTCTGATTATTTCTTCTGCTGGGATCATTGGTGAGAATTTTCTTCCCAAAACAGTAATGTTGAGAGGATTTTTTATTTTTATTTTTTTTGCTTTTCTTAAATATTTAAAAGGGTATATTTTTTAGCCCACTTTCCCTTCCCAAAGCCACCAGATATTTGAGCCAATGAAAAATACATGTCAGAAGATTTTGGAGTAACATGTTAACAAGGGATACTCATAAAAATTTTACAAGGTTAGGGTAAACAAGGCAAATTTAGAATTTTACCTGTTGATGACCTGGATGTAGGCATTGAGTGAGCCTGAATTAGTAAAAGGTCCAACCCAGGGAACAGGGCACACGAATAATATGTGGAGTGTCAGTGACAAAATGCACTAGGGCTGTCCAACCCTTGACATTCACCAGGAGACATTTATGAGGCTATAATTATGAATATGCAGGGTGTCATGGTTTGCTCAGGATTACTTTGTCATAGTATCTGAAGTAAAACTAATGCTACTAGAAAAATTATGCAAGCACCAAATTCAAGGTACAGTATTTCTCCAAAATCACAATACACAGGAAAGATTATTTCTTTGGGACAGCCTGTATATATAAACAACTTTTAATTCAAGACACACAGCTTTATAAATGGTACCATACAGATAACCTTGGTAATTCAGGAAGTACTTCTTTGCCTCTCAGGTTGGGCTGTGGCAATCTAAATGCCAGAGAACTTGCTCAGCAGATAGAATTGAAGACAGGTGGCTTGACTGTTTCCCCCCAGGTGCTCCCTGACACCTCACATCTGGACTCCTATGAGCAGGTAGACTTGTATTTCTGCCTCACAGTGGAAAGTTTGTTCCTACAGTCTTTTTAACTTTTTTCAGATTACCCCATCATTAATTTCTTATTTTGTATTTTTTTCTTTCACAAATTAGGGTGTGCATTTTTCATCTCTGTGCCTGGAGCAAAACCTGCCAGACATGATGCATCTGTGGATGGAAATATTTAATAAGTAACATTTTTTGCAAAAGATGTTACAGCTTGGGAGGCTTGGGAGATCTAACTCTGGAATGTTCTGAAATGTTTCAAAAGTAGATGGTTTTACTCACTTGATCCTTATTGGTTTCCTAGCCTGATTTTTCTCATACTTCCTATGAAGTTATGAAATGCCCAAGGATGTTGCAGCAGTCTGAAAACATAGATGTAATAAAACTTCCATGATATTGAAGGGGACATGGGTGGGCCTCCAGATCTTTATTGTCTTTTTCTGTTTTTGTAGTCCATCATTTGCAGATGAAGAACAATTCAAAGTGTTAGTTAAAATGACTTCACAGAAGCTCTTGAATGGGATTCTAGGCTCAGGGCGTCAGTATGCAACCTTAAGAGCCAGCAGGACCCTCACACCTGCAGGACAGTTAGACGAGACCTTCAGTGGAATGGATCAGGTGGGACTGGAAGGGATTCTTGTCTGGTTTAGCTGGAACTTTCAGAGTTGCTAATGTTGTCTCATGGTAAGTTGTCACATCAGAAGAACTGACTTTCCAGTTGAGCAAATTTAATGGGAAAATTGCTTAAGTCACTTTCCTGTCGGTGCTCCCCCACCCCTCCCTATGTTAACAGTCACAACATCGGAGCAAAAAATCAGATCAAGCAGGTTTCTCTTATCTAGATGTCTGCCTTTTTTCAGACTGAGAAGTTCTGTCTGTGGTCTTAGCATGTGTGTGTTTGATTCTTTGGTTCAGGTGAATCTGATGAAGCAAATTGCAGAGATGACAGACATCCAGCCAATTCTGGGAAAGCTCTTAATGATTAAGAAACACATATTAAATCGTGATAGTATGAGGTGAGTTCATGGTTGGTTTCTAAACATAGGTCTATGGTTCATTCTGTCTCATTGCTTGTAGTTTTTAGACACTTTTCAGTGAAGTTATAATTATGTAAACCTAAAGACAGAAAGAATGTTTGAATGTTTGGTGTAGGAGTTAGAGAATGGTTACTAGATTGCTGTAATAAACTAAAAAAAATCACTTGTATAGAAATGAATAAAATAACATTTTAAGTTTAATAGAAGTTATGGGAAAGAAGAAGGGGAAAAAGCAAGCTAATTTAATTCTAGAAGTGTAAAATACATTTATAGCCACAGTTTACTGTTACATTGCTTCTGAAACAAATGTTCCATACAAAAACTCAGTGAGACCCAGTAAGAGTTATTAGGTTGCTCAAAAGCAAGTAAACATGTAGTTACCTGTGAAATTATGATGAGGCAGCTCAGCCATTCATGTGAAGTTGATCTTGTACCCTGCAGTTGGAGCATAAATAAAATTTGCAGCCTGTTACACTGATTTAGTATTTATTGCCACTTAACAAGAAAATGTTTACTTATATGACATGATATGTATAAAAAGTCCTGGAACCTTTCCCCAGTCAACTGTTGTGAGTCACCAGAACATTGTGCAGACTTGGCATGGGTGACCGGAGGCGGAGCCCGGTGGTCAGTGCTCCAGGTTCTTGGTCAGAGGGTGTGGCTTCCATGTCCTGTCCCAGCACCCTTGCTTACACCCAGGGCCATCCAGGTCACTTAACCCGTTGGTTCTTCTGCTTCCTTTTCTATATAACTCGACTTTGCAGGCTTATTGTAAGAGGATGAAAGAAATAATATATGTGGAACAGTATAATGCCTATTTCATCATTATTATTAATTCAGTGCTACCCTGTGTTAACTGACATTTGTAACCAAAAGCCTGAAAAATACACTTCATCAAGCTATAGAGTTCCAGTCAATTTTATATGATAGTATTTATGATTCTCCATAACTCAGAAGAGTTAAGTGAAAGTATATATTTGAGAGCATTATAATTTTTAGCACCTTATAATATTTCTTCTCTTTTGGCAGCTAATTCATATTTTCAAATTTTTGATTTCTCTTCCAGATAGTAATTTTTAAGTTCTCAATCTTCTGATAATACAACCCTGAGGACATTGTTGGCTAGCTTTAATGTTCTCTTTGTCCTTCAGAGGAACAGAGAATTTGGGGGCGGAAACACCATCTTTACATGTTAATGGTCACTTATTAGCTAGGAAACATTGAAATATGTGCCATCTTTTCACATTTGAGTGCACTGTGAAAAAATAAGATAGCTGTACTGCCAACTTATCTTGCTTTTTAAACTTTTTTGAATATTATTCAAAAGCAATGTTATTCACATCATTTGTTATACAAAATGTGGTGACTTACTAAAACAGTGGGGTTTTTTGTAATAATGTCGTCGCTCATAATTTTTTAAAGGAGATGTTCAGTGATTGCCACTCCTCAGCACATGACTCGGGCGCAAACAGAGGCAGGAAATTTCATAGGAAGCCTTCGTCAAAGTAAGAAGGACCGGAAGACTTTCCACCCACATGTGATCGAGGTAACACACTAAACCCAAAGCTCATTGCCTCACACTGCAGGCTTCTGCGGCAGTTCTCATTTTTCACACGTCTTAACTCATTGTACACTGAGGTATGGGAAGATGAAGCAACTATTCTAAAAATCTAGTTAAAAAGTGACTTCAAACTGTTGCTTGGCTGCCAATCCTGTGCTCATCTATTGTTAATTACATCTTGCAATGAGGAGTCAGTCTCCTAATAAGAAAACAACACGTTTTGTTTTGAGACATGATAGGGTGAAAACAGTCCAAAAGAGTGATCTGGTGAAATCTGTCCCTTGGTCTTTGTGAGGATTTGGCAAAATTCTTGTCCAGTGACTCATTAGTTTATCAATTTTTCTCTAGAATGATGTCAGTTATTACTAGTTGGATCAGTCTGATCCACTTAAAAGTTGGTTTAGTCTGATTCACTAGCATCAGTAGAAAAGCTTTACCTCTCAGTGGAGAATCTTGGCAATTTGCAGATTTGCCAGGAATTATTTCAAGTGTCTTCTCTGTTGATATACACGTGTTCTTCTTCCTTTTGTGGACTGGTCTCATAACCTCTTCTCCTCTCTGTGAGTAGAGGTCTGCTTTGGGCTCCTCTGACCAGAGCCCTGCACGGGATATAACCTCTTCTGGATGCACTTTTATGATTAGAATGTGCAACAGTAGGAAAGAAAGCTTGACGTGTTTGTGAAGTGCAAGGATGTCTTCTGTTTAGTTACCTGAAAAATGTGTACGACGATTTCACTTTTCAAAAACATTTACATAATCATTATTTAAAACAGAGAGATCTGCCCTGATATTTGTCATTGGCTCTGTAGATTTTTAAAAATCTGTTTTCTTCTTATCTACTTCACATAAACTTCAGATTTTTCTTATTTCTCTTGGAAATGCTTTTCAGAAACCTATACACAATGGCTCTGGCGGTACAGGCTTCCAGATGATAAAGAAACTGATCACAGTAAGTGACCTACTTGTCTACCTGGCTTCACAATGAGCTTAGTTGTTAGTCGCTTTGTGCTATGTGTGGTCGCCCTCTATGAATGGGCTCTTCCTGATGTTGGGCCATGTTCTTAGAATAGCATGCTATGTCTGTGTTGACTGCCACTGTGAGCCTGTTGTCTCAGACCCTGCTGAGTGAGTAGGCTATTTCGGTAAGAAGGATACTTGCTACTCCTGTGGTAGTGTGGTTACCTTACCTTGCAGTTTACCTTCATCTTAATCTAAGTTAAATCCATCCTGTCAGTCCGCTTTCAGTTAAGCAGTGGGATCCTATAGTCTTTTCTGAGCTTTTGTTATGGTACCATTTGGTTAGGGTCATCACAGAGAATGTAGGTCGGTGTAAGTTGCTTCCAGAGTCTCAATTATAGTACAACCGATGGAGAGTGAGAAGGTTTAAATTTAATAATTGCATTTCAAAGCATTTTGTCATTTTGGAGTCTCTTATGCTCATTTTGAAATGAGAGTTGGTGTGGAATGACAAAACCATACTGCCTCACTTAAACAAGAGTTCCTAAACAGAGACTCCCATAGGAAGGAGATAATCAGATCTTTTAGTGCCTGTAGGTCATGCTGGGTTTATGCAGCTGGTCTAATCCACATCCCTTTGTTCCTCAGGAGCCTGCATTTGAACCCTCAGAGTTGAAGACACACTTCGTGTTGCCTTTCCCAATGAATTTCATTAGTGAATGTGTCAGAACTGCTCCCTTCACAAATCCAGATCATGCTAGGTAACTGACCTTGTGACAAAAAGTTTGTCTAACATGTTAGAAAGCGGAGACGCATGTTTTGCATTACAGGAAGTTTTGAAATACCACTTTTTTGTCTCTCCTTTCGTTTTTTATTTTCATTTTTTGTACTATGAATTGAGCCCAGGGCCTCCAAGCCCACTTTTAAGTTTTGATTCTGAGACAGGCTCCATTTCCCAAGGTCTGGCCCTCCTACCTCTGCTGGTTGTCAACTGGGGGAAGGAGCCCCAGCCATCCCTAGTGGTCCCAGCCCCCTCCATGCTGGGTTTCTGGAAGAGGACCTACCTACATGAGACCACCGTGACTTTGTCCATTGCAGACTTTTAGGAACAGGCCTATATTCACTCCTGCATTTGATTTCTTACCTGGCATGTTCAAACCTCCACATGTGTTTAAGAAAAATTGTTGACAGTAGGAGTTAATGAATGAGTTTCACCATTAGGCAGAATTAACAGACCTTGGTTTTGCATCATGGCTTCATGTGCAGAGCATCAAGATATGGCTCTATTTGATTGTCAGCCATATTAATGTGCTTCCTAGAGCCATTTTTAAAAATTTGCAGCTGAAGCAAGCATGGCTTTATTACTAGAAATTTGTTTTATTGGAGTAGCTACATTTTCTTAAGAATAGATACCTGTAAAAATCTACCCAAGAGATTCTGATGTGAGACATATACATAAATGACCATTTGTACATTTGCCTTCACATTAAAATTTAATAACCTTTCTACTTCATTTGATTAAATAATACTTTGTATATGGTAACAAATTGAGCTTTGTAGAGATGTTTAGAGGAAAAGTTGAAATTCCTTTTCCCCAACACCTCCGGTCCAACCCCGTGATCCAAGTCAGCTCTCAGAAAATTATTTTTATTCACATTCTTCTCTTACTTTGTTTCTTATAAAATGGTGGAGGAGACCATAAGGCACATGGTTATCTCCCAGTATTCTTAGTGAACTGGTTCCAGGATCCCCTAAAGATGCCAAACCTGTAGATACGTAAACCCATAATATTAAATGATGTTGTAGGGGCTGGATGAATAGTACAGCAGCTGCAGTGCTTGCCTAGCTAGTGCAAGGACCTGAGTTCAATTCCCTAGTACCATATGAGCTGGACATGATGGTGCACGCCTATAATCCCAGTGTTTGGGAGTTTGAGGCCACCCTGGACTACATGATGAGTTGGACCAGCCTAGACTACAGAGCAAGACCCTGTCTTAAAAAAAAAAATGGTGCTGCATTTTCTTCAACGTTCCTCCAGTATAATGATCTCAAGTACACTTTAAATCATGTCTAGATTATTTGTAACACTTAAAGTAGTATACTTGATAGGCAAATAGTTCATAAATTCTATTGTGTAGGAGTAGTGAGGCAAACAACAGGAATTACAGGCTTAGTATAAAAGCACTTTCAATATTTCTAATTTGTTCTTGGTTGAGTCCATGGATACAGAGTGATGACAACTTGTTTCCTTTTTTTGTTTTCACTTAATTACGCTCTATATCTCTTGGGTTTACTTTGTATTACTTTTTATATATCCTGTCAGCCACATTGTTCTTAATTGCATTTCTAATTCCTAATTTCAGTCTTAAGGTTCTTGCCCATCTGATGACTGCGAAATTCTTACATGCAGAAATTCGAGAAAAGGGGGGTGCTTATTCTGGAGGTGCTAGACTCAACTACAATGGAATTTTCACTTTTTACTCTTATGGGTAGGTTGTCTGTTCACTATTTCACATACACATATAATTTCACTTCTAATCGTTGGCTCTATTCATTATCAGGGTGCCCTTATGTTATATATTGATAAGAATGAGTGATTAAAAAAAAACTTTATTCTGTTGTTGGTTTAGGTTCTTAAGCACTTGACTGCACCAGCAACAGCCTTTCTGGTTGCAAAGATCAGACACAGTGGTGTAACAGTCAGAGTCTCACCTGCTCGTAAATTGGCGTATGTGGGTAGAATATAATAGAGAAGTGTCTGAGCTCACTTCACTTGTACGGGGCTCATAGGGATCCCCTTTGGTTAGGTTTGCAGAGAGCTAAGACTGTTCCCTTTTATTTGAAGTCATTTTCGATTTTCTGAGGCCCTCCTCCTGCTTGAAGGTGGTATCCTAACACCCGAGAGGGAGCTGTTTGGTGCCACTCTGAGGCACGTTCCCACATCCCAGCTGCCTCAGGTTCTGCCACACCTACTGATTGACAGTCCTGTTGCAGGATCCACATGGTTGTTAGCCTTGTGCTCGTTCTTTGGGGCACAGAGGGTTAACGTCCATTGACTGGTAGAAAATATTGCAGAGATGCTGACACGTTTTTCCTCACATTTTGCCTCTGGTATAATACTTGACTAACTCTTTGGGTTTCCCAGGGATCCAAATTCAACTGAAACACTCCAGGCTTTTGCAAATGCTGTCGATTGGGCTAAATCTGGAAAGTTCACCCAGCAGGACATCGATGAAGCCAAACTTTCTGTTTTCTCTGCTGTAGATGCCCCGGTGGCTCCTTCAAGAAAAGGTATTTTGAGTCAATAAGGAGAACCCTGACGCACGGTATTACCACACAGTTTGACACAGTTTTCTAAGTGTTTGCTTCTTGGCAGGAGTGGAGCCAGGCAGCCATGCCACTCTTTCAGTTTTTCCCATTTCTCTGTCCTCTTCTTCTGTGGTGAGATTTTCATATTGGATGACCTAGCCATTGACCTTGACAACATGCCCCTTAATGTCCAGTCAGGACACTTCTATGTATGAATTAACTCCTGTCATCTGAGAGCTTGACTCATCTCAGTGAGACAGCTTGCCAGTTAGGATTGAAGGAGAGCATTCGGACATGCCAGGAAAACGGCCACTTCACTATGCAGTGCCAGTTTTGTTCATAATCTTGTTAGTCTCATGTGATCCTTACTGACTCTTCACCAATACTCTAAACATGTACGCCTGGAGGAGGGGTTAGTAGTGTGGCCTTGCAGGCAGCGCAGGTCAAGGTTTGCTGTCTTTAGGCCACGTGAACCCTTTGCTTGAAACATGGACCTGAAGTGG